>BSBK01003887.1:415000-729121 GCA_027943335.1 Chamaecyparis obtusa
TATTAATTTTTTATTTAATCATTATTTTAATTAAACCTTTTTGGGTGTGTTAATCCATCCTTTGACTTCATAATATTTACCAAGTTTTAATTTCCCTTTTGTTTTATCTCTTTTTATTAAACTCTCAGTTTGAACCCTGTTAGGGTTTCTTAGAGACCTAGTTAGGATTCAAGTTAACTAACGCAGTTATCAATCAAGGGATGTTGGCAATCCAACGCATGTCATGATGCTTCTTGAGAGATAACTTATGTTGGGTTATTTGTTTCATTCATGTTGAGTGTTCCTTAGTGTGATATCTAGTTTTCTTTTGTGCTTCTATAAAAAAATCATTGGTGTATTTTGCCCTAATTTTTGGGCATGACACCTAGTGAGAGAAGAAATTTACTGAAGACAAATATCTAGCAAACTATGGCAATAGAAACACTTCTTTCTTCGATGCTTAGCAAAAGCTAGATTTGTTCAAAATTTAGTTTACAAAATCCCATACCCCTCTAGCACCATATTAGCATATCCTAATAGGATTCAAGATTAGGTTATGCATTTATTTTCTTAATTGTTCTATGAAGAGTAGCATGATAAAGTTTCTAAGGCTACAACTAGGACAAACATCCTTATGAATATCCCCTAGCTTGTATTGGATTAGGATAATGTTTCCCCATCAAAACCTTTTTCCCTTGATGAAATCAGAGAATTGATTTTCTCCATGCGTCCAGATAAGCCACCTAGCCCTAATGGTTTGACACCTTTTTTTCAAAAATGATAGGATGTTATTGGTACTGAGGTATGGGTAGCATTGGAGGAATCTAGGAAAAGTGGTGGTATGAACAATCTCTTCAACAATTTTTTTATTACTCTCATTCCTAAGATAAATGATTTAGTTGCATTTCTTGATTTCATACCTATTTCACTATGTAATACTATCTACAAAAAAAATCAAAAGCTTTTAGCTAGAAGGTTAGTTGTTGTGATCCCCAAAATGATCTCGGAGGAACAAGGGGGTTTTTTTCCAGGAAAGGAGACTTATGAAGGGGCACTAGTGGCACATGAAACTCTCCATACCATCAAATAACTCACAAATTTTAAGCTACAATTATTAAGCTAGATATTCTTAAGGCATATGATAGAGTAAATTAGAAATTCTTCCACCATGTTCTCTTGAATCTTGGTTTTTCACCGAAGTGGTGTACAAATGGATACTATCTTTCATAATTGGGGCCAAATTCTCTATTATTATCAATGATCAATTGAGTGTATTCTTCTCTTCATCTCAAGGTATTAGGAAGGTGGATTCCTTATCTCCTTATCTATTCACAATTCTAGAAAAGGTGCTGAGTCACTCCATGGAAGAAATTCACAATGAAAACTTATGGAAAGGTATTAATTTTCCTTGTTCAAATATTAATGTGACTCATATTCTATTTGCAGATGATACCATTTTGGGGGGGAAAGCCTCCATAAGGGAATCCTGATCCATAAAGAAAATATTGGACAACTATTTTCTTATTTCAAATCAAAAAATTAATGTTGATAAATCTAAAATTTTCTTTTTGAGTTGTCCTTCTCAGATTTTAGCAGCTATCTCTGATCTTTTGGGCTTCAAATAGTAATATCTCCCAACAATATACCTTGGCATTCCTTTTTTCTCAAGTAGAAACAAAAGCTCCTTTTGGGATCTCATTAGAAAATGCATCCAAATAGAATTGCTTCTTAGAAAAACTCCTAGTTATCTCTTCTAGGAAAAACTGTTATAATCAAGTTGGTGTTTTCATGCATTCCTAACTATATAATGTCAGTTCTCCCAATTCCTAAAGGGGTTTTATCAACTATAGAATCAAAGTTAAACTTTCTATGGAAATGGAATAAATATTTGAAAGATAAAATTCATCTCTTAACTTGGGATAAAGTTTGCACTCCAAATAATCTTGGGGGCTCAAGGATTCATAAGTTGGAAAGTGGAAATATTTCTTTGGGTGCCAAATTAATCTATAAAATATACTCAAAGCATAACTCCAAGGGGGAATCCATTTTTAAAAATAAATATTTAGATGGAGATAACCAAGAAAGAATTTTTACTATGTGTGATCCTCCTTCTGGATCACATAAGTGGAATTTTATGATTGTATGCAAAGAGGAGTTTCTCCCTCATCTCACCTAGATTATTTATGATGGTACAAAAGAATATTTATAAGAAGACTCTTGGAATATTTTTCCTCCCTTAAAAACAATAGGTTACCTCTCCTAGGCCAAGGAAATATTGAAATCCTTGTGGGTTTTGAATGTAAAAGATTACTTTTTTAATCTCAAACTATGATGGGATGTTAAAATCTACTTGGAAGGATCACTCAATCACTCCCATTCTCGATGAGAAGAAAATTAATCTTGAAAATATTCTTCAAAATAGGATCATCCACTTAAAATCTATCCAAGACCATCTTATTTGGTCCCCCCAACCTCAAATAACTATACAATCAAACAAGGTTATCAGATCATCTCCAACACAAATCCCATTCTAACATTAAATAAATTTACTCTTTGCTAGGCTACAAAAGTTCTCCCTGAAGAAACCTCCTTCACTTGGTTAGCTCTAAGGGTTAGAATACTTACAAGTGATAGACTTTTCTTCCTTGGCATCACTCCTACTTTCAACTATACTTTATGTGGAACTTAGTCTAAAATAGTTAATCACATCTTTCTCCACTACCCATTTGCCTCCTTGTATTGGGATTGGCTTACATTCAAACTTCATTGGTCGACCCCTTTAAGTGGAGGTATTTTTGAGATATGTAAATCTTGGCCTCTTTTTCATCAACATTCATTATTTTATGCAATTTGGGTAGTGGACCCCTCTACTCTAATTTGGAACATTTGGTGGGAGAAAAATAGGCATGAATTTTGTAATGATTTTAGTCCTCTTGTGGCAGTTATTCATAAAATTGAAGCCTTTATATCTGAATCTGTTAAAGCTTATTATATCAAAACCAAAAGCACAGACTCCTATTTCACTTCACACGACTCCATCATATTGTCTAAATGGGATCTCATCACTCTTCCTTTCAAAGTATCTCATTGAATAGCAAGCCAAAAAAAATTAACAAGAAAGAGATTAGGTGGAAATATCCAACCTATAACTTCATACAGTTGAACTTTGATGGTGCCTCTAAAGAAAACCTAGGCATCTCAGGAATTGGTATTGTGTTGATAAACTATAAATGTGATATATTTTTTGCATTGGTTGAAAGGATCCCTGATGACACAATTAATATGCAGAGGCAAGATCCCTCCTAGTAGGAGTAAAACTTGCAGTCTCCCTCAAGGTAACAAACTTGGTTATTGAAGGAGATTCCCAAAATATTATTTCAACTCTTAATAAGTTTTAGTAACCTAGCTGGAGAATAAATTACATTTTTCATGAAGTGTGGGGACTCCTCCCCCTTTCTGAGAAATACCAAATCTTTCACTACTACAAGGAAGCTAACAACATTGCTAATAATCTGTAAAATAAAGGTTTCCTACTTGGATTAAACAAATCAATCTCCTCGAGAAGGGAAGCTATGGACGATCCCCTCTTCCTAAATTCTATTTTCTTTGATACTCCAACTTGAATCTCCATTTATGTGGTTGTTGTGTCATTTCCTTATATCTTCTCACATTGTGTTTGGGAGTATCTCATGATTCTTGTTTTTGGGTTGTTCATGTGTTGGGGCCCAGTATCGTGTTTCAATTTAGTGTCTAGGTTTTCAGCTTGGAGGGTACTTATAGTTGGTCTTAATGTTAGAATGCTCATCTATTCTCTGACTTAGTTTATTGCAAATATTTCATTCTTGGTTTAGTCCTTTTATTTTGTGTGGTAAGGGTCCATGTCAATTTGGTACTTGTCATTTGTCCTCATCCTTGGGCTTTTTTTTACTTCATTTCATTGTCCTTATTGCATCCTTTGGTTTTCGTATGGTTTTTCGATGTCTCCTTCTCATTCTATTAGCATTTCAGTCTTGTTTTTTTGTTGTGGTTTGGTGAGGGTGGAGCTATTTGGTGTGCAACCGACTATGTAATGAAATGGAAGGATATTTTTGGAAAACTTTGTGCTCATACATTGCTCTCAAATCTATATTAAGAGATCCTTTTTAGACTTGATCATACCTATTGATCTTTCTATGACATCCTTCCAATTTTCTTACTATTGGCTCTTCTTTTTAGTCATGTAGGCTATGATTGCACGATGGGGCATAAATCTATAGATATTTTTTATTAGCAGCATTCAAACTAACATGTTTTTTCACTCTTCTTGAGTCTTCCTCTTGTAGGCATTATTATTCTTTTGTGAGCTGTATATGGGGTTATTTGAGGTGGCACACCTTCTAATTTGGTCTACATGTTCTAGTATTCTTCTGGCATGTCCTACTCATAGTGTTGTGTGTTCACATGTTTTCTGTCTCCAACTCTAGGGTTCCTTCTATTTATGTAGTATAGAGCTATATATTCATCCCATGGTGTGCTTTTGTTTTTGTGTGTAAGGGATTCTTTATCATCAGCTCCTAGAGCTACTTAATTTTCATGTGTTTCCCACAATGCTCTTCAGTGTGGGTTCTCTTTTGTTGTTCTCTTGGTGGTGTCTTGTGAGATCTAGCTCATTTTGTTTTCACTTCTTTTCTTGTTGTTGATTGTTCCTGAGCTTGGAGTTGGAATAATCGACAACACTTTTGTATTTCATGTCAATGCTTAGAAGAATCTCTAGAAGTGTAGTATCTTAGATTGTTCACAATTGAAGACGAAGGCCTTAAGCAATCTATTATCTATTTTGTTCAACCTAATGTTGTTGGAACACATTTTCATGATGGTTATGTGTATAAACTATTTTTCTCTACTCTTATCCAAGTATTTGGCTAATTAGAATGGGTTCTTTTTGTTGGTAATCATATTGGTGTTCCTCATAATTGGGAGCATGTGTCTCAAGAGATTGAAAGAATCAAACCAAATGTTATATCCAATAGGCTTGGGCACATTTTTATTTTAGCAAGGAAGGTTGTGAAGAGAAGATGGAAGTGGCTTGGAACATTTTTAAGTGTTATGTTGCAAATGATAATTATACATCTATGAGCATCTTCCATGGGAACAATGAAGTATTTTTTACGACTGCGGAGAAATATATGTTCTAGGATTTTTTCTTGGGTCTCATGTTATTTGTCTCCAAACTTGATGACCTTTAGCTTTGGTCTAAGGGCGTTTAGCTAGCCATTTGTTCCTTCTCTCTTTTTCTTTGTGGCCTCATGTTCTATTGTCCTTATGCTACCATGTTTTGTTTAAATTCTATGTAATCTCTCTCTATATGCATTTGTTCAGATTTAGTGGACACTTCTCCACCCATGGTGTGGCCTCCAATATTTTGTTTATATTCTCCACTATCATTTTGGGATGGTCTTTTATCTTTCTTTATTGTCTCTATATGTAATTACTCTTGACCTAATATTATATATATATAACTTATTTTCTTATTTTAGAGTGGTATAAATTTTGATATATCAATTTTATAAGAAATAAATGATTTTGGCCTAGTGCTATGAACTAGTGAGCTCACAAATAGGGGACCTCATTCCCCATAAAAATATTCAACAACAGCCGAATGGAATCTTGATGGAAAGAGAAACAACACCATGACTTAACCATCATACTATGCCAATAGAGGTATAAATTTTAATGTATCTATATACACCTAAAAATGGTCAGAGAAAACATTAGTTAAATTCAATCCATTTGGATTAATTAAAATAAAAAATCAAATAACTATGTAATTGAATTAACATTATATAGTTCATTTAATAATTGAATCTAACCTATTCAATAATCATACATGGCTAATTAATTTAATTCTTTGAATTAATTCCCTCCTAAATTTTGTCACCTACCACTACATGACAAATTTAAATAAACCAATGGGAGAAGAGGAAAATGTGCACATGGATCACTAATAGGCTTTGCTATCCTGACCATCCAATCTTAAGAATCAATCTTGTCCCTTCAAATTGGACACATCATCAAACTTAACCCTAAATCTACCTTAATCATGGCTATCTAAACTTGTCCTCTTGCACCTTGATAAATCCTATAAATAGGATGCACAAATAGAGTAATCCATAACCATTAGCATTCAAGAATCACCACTATATGCATTTTAGATCCAATTAGAGCATCATAGAAATTGAGTTCATTTAGCTTATAATTCTCATCTAGTGACATCATAATGGAGGATTTTCATCAAGCCTTGAGTGATTTTGATCATTCAGTATAGAATTTGCATCCATTTACATCAATCTAGCATCATAGATCATAGCTTCATCCATCTTTGCATATTATTTTTTTATACATTTTCATTTGAGGATCATACTACAACTAAGAGCATACCTCAAATCCCTCTAATTAGAGATCCATAAAATTCTCTTGAATTATTTCATTTTGAATTGTTTAACTAGTTAGATTTAATGATTTTGATTTGAGACTATGTCAAATTAATGTTCTATGAATATTGTGTTGGAATCATTTGTCGTTGCACCAAAAGCTCGAACTATCAATGCCCAATACAAATGCCAAATTTAACCCGATCCACAGGAGGTGGTTAAGCTATGTCACGAATCTCCAAGGAGGTGCTGACCACCAAGTCAACAATCTCCCCACCAGCACCGACTGAGCCTTCAACACCCACTAAAGGGAGATTCAAACCTATGGCCCAAGGCTCTGATACCAATTGTTGGAATCATTTGTCGTTGCACCAAAAGCTTGAACTATCAATGCCCAATACAAATGCCAGATTTAACCTGATCCATAGGAGGCGGTTAAGCTATGTCACAAATCTCCAAGGAGGTGCTAACCACCAAGTCAACATATTGTACTTAACATACACACATAAAAATGGCACCCACTATGGGGCTAATGCCTCACTTAAAAATTTCATATGTTTTTAATCTTTTTTGTTGCAAATTTGACATTTGTAGGTTCGACAATAGCTAAATGGAATCTTGATGGAAAGAGAAACAACACCATGACTTAACCATCATACTATGCCAATAGAGGTATAAATTTTAATGTATCTATATACACCTAGAAATGGTCAGAGAAAACATTAGTTAAATTCAATCCATTTGGATTAATTAAAATAAAAAATCAAATAACTATGTAATTAAATTAACATTATATAGTTCATTTAATAATTGAATCTAACCTATTCAATAATCATACATGGCTAATTAAATTAATTCTTTGAATCAATTCCCTCCTAAATTTTGTCACCTACCACTACATGACAAATTTAAATAAACCAATGGGAGAAGAGGAAAATGTGCACATGGATCACTAATAGGCTTTGCTATCCTGACCATCCAATCTTAAGAATCAATCTTGTCCCTTCAAATTAGACACATCATCAAACTTAACCCTAAATCTACCTTGATCATGGCTATCTAAACTTGTCCTCTTGCGCCTTGATAAATCCTATAAATAGGATGCACAAATAGAGTAATCCATAACCATTAGCATTCAAGAATCACCACTATATGCATTTTAGATCCAATTAGAGCATCATAGAAATTGAGTTCATTTAGCTTATAATTCTCATCTAGTGACATCATAATGGAGGATTTTCATCAAGCCTTGAGTGATTTTGATCATTCAGTATAGAATTTGCATCCATTTACGTCAATCTAGCATCATAGATCATAGCTTCATCCATCTTTGCATATTATTGTTTTATACATTTTCATTTGAGGATCATACTACAACTAAGAGCATACCTCAAATCCTTCTAATTAGAGATCCATAAAATTCTCTTGAATTATTTCATTTTGAATTGTTAACTAGTTAGATTTAATGATTTTGATTTGAGACTATGTCAAATTAATGTTCTATGAATATTGTGTTGGAATCATTTTACGTTGCACCAAACGCTTGAACTGTCAATGCCCAATACAAATCCCAAATTTAACCCGATCCATAGGAGGCGGTTAAGCTATGTCACGAATCTCCAAGGAGGTGCTGACCACCAAGTCAACAATCTCCCCACCAGCACCGACTGAGCCTTCAACACCCACTAAAGGGAGATTCGAACCTATGACCCAAGGCTCTGATACCAATTGTTGGAATCATTTGTCATTGCACCAAAAGCTCAAACTGTCAATGCCCAATACAAATGCTAGATTTAACCCGATCCACAGGAGGCGATTAAGCTATGTCATGAATCTCCAAGGAGGTGCTAACCACCAAGTCAACATATTGTACTTAAAATACACACATAAAAATGGCACCCACTGTGGGGCTAATGCCTCACTTAAAAATTTCATATGTTTTTTATCTTTTTTGTTGCAAATTTCACATTTGTAGGTTCGGTTTACACAAAAAGTCACATTTGCAAAAAAAACATCAACTATGAAGTAAAGTTCAACATGTTAGTAGTAAATTTAGTCTCTTATGAAGTAAAGTTCATTGCCTTTGCAGTAAATTTCACCGCCTATACAGAGAATTTTGTTGCATATACATGAGGGAATTGTTGGAGATTTGCCAGCAAGCCAGTGTTGACTATATGTTTTTCATTGATGATAACATATGGTAAGTAGCATGCGTAGAAGACTTATGTAGTAAGCTTTGAGTATATTTAGCTACATATACTCAAGAGTCATATGATCCTGAAACTACATCGCACACCCTTTTGATAAATATCGTGTGATATTTCATCCCTGGTATTATATTGCCTGCATACTACAAACTCTGTCACACTACCTGCCTGATAACTGTCGCACTGCTTCCTGTGAAATATCATACTACAATATTCTATCACACTATTTGCCTAGTAACTATCGCACAAAAACTTTTTTCTATCTTGTTGTTGTTGCAATCTGGAGTTGCTAAACTTGAACTTTAACCAGTCATAGAGTGTCTTTTCCTATTCTTATCTAAAGTTGGCTTGTTGTCTACATGCTTAGATTTTTTCTAGACTGAAAAAAATGAGCTAAAACTATTGGGTTTGAGCCTAACAAATGCTACTCTTGATCACTTGTCACATTACGGTTACCTCTATAGCTACTTGCTAATTGAGCTTCTTGGTCATCTCTCAGCTTAAGTCAATTGATTTTTGTAAGTGCTTGAACACCTTTGACGAGCCATCTCTTTTGTTCTACTTTAAAAAGTGATCTTTATTAGCTTTTCTTATCTCAATACTTGAGAAAATTTGTCTCATTCTATTAGTCACCCAACAATTCTTTTCATGCCGGTTACAACTCGGTCTCAATTTGAGAAAGGGAGTCATCGTCCATTTGATTATACATAGTTACCTTCTCCAACAAGATGCTCATGAATGCCTATTAGCAACAACAATTCTAGTGCTAGTTCTAAGGATTCTAAGGTTACCCCATGGTATAAAGGAGGCTTCCTCTTTTTCGTGTTTAAAACCCCCAAAAACACAGACAGTGTCTCACTTACTATGAGTGAACAAGAGAAATATCATCATATGCAAGATCACTTTGTGCAAAGAGATAACCAAGCACTCTTGGATAGAGAGTATAGTAAAAGCTTAATGGAAGCTACTAGGCGCATGTCTTCAAGAGGGATGTCCCATGAACAACCCAGGACTAGTGGCTATGAAAATAGACCTTTCTTTGGCAACAATGGCAACAATGGTAACAAGACGCCACCCAGATCTCCTCCAAGAGAAAATTTCACTATGCCTTCCTCACCTCCTAGACCTCCTCCTTCTCATCATGAGGAAGAGGTTGCTGATGAGATTTCTAGTGAGGAACTTTTGAGATTCGAACAAGATGAGTCTTCCCAACATTTGATGCACAAACTTTTAGAGCGAAATGGAGATCAATACTTTCAATACATGACTTTTAGGGGATACAAGCTCCCTCTTGGCTATGATGTACACCAGATTGTTCAAGAAAGAGTACCAAATGAATTGAAAATCCTTAGAGATGAATTACAATGAACAAATCAACATCTTGCTCAACTTGCAATAGAAAAAGAACCTCCGAAGGTTTCTTTCATAGAATCTATTTGTGCTCTTCCTTTTGATAGGAGTCTATACATGGTCCCATTTCCTAGGGATATTGAGGTTCGCAAATATGACAAGTATGATGGAAATGGTGACCCCCATGACCATGTGCGTCACTTTTACACTCTTAGCATGGACTTCCTTCATGAAGACACATTTCTTCTATGATTATTTCCTAGAATTTTGAGAGGACAAGCTCTAGAATGGTTTGCAAAGTTGACACCACCTCTTAAAATTTTTGATGAGTTGGTTAGACACTTCACCCAACATTACTCATACAACATCCAACAGCCTATCACCATGATAGATCTCAGTGCTCTAAAGAAAAATCAAGGTGAGCAATTTGCCACTTACTTACAATGTTGGAGGTCATTATATTCTCGATATCCTCGCCAGCTAGATGAAAGAGAAAATATTGACATTTTCGTCAACACTCTTGTGCTAGAACTATATTATGATCTAAGGAAACAACTGTTCTCCTCTTTCAACAACATGGTTGAAAGTGCATATCAGATTGAAGATGTGGCCATAAGAAAGGGGGATATTGTTATTAATAAAGATACTAGGGGCAATGGCAAAGATAAGAACAAGCCTTGGAATAGAAAAAAGTA
This sequence comes from Chamaecyparis obtusa, assembly GCA_027943335.1. Lineage (NCBI taxonomy): Eukaryota > Viridiplantae > Streptophyta > Pinopsida > Cupressales > Cupressaceae > Chamaecyparis > Chamaecyparis obtusa. Next base: position 425,642 of record BSBK01003887.1, read on the forward strand.
TGTTGTTAATGATGGGGTTGTAGATGTCCCAAAAGCTAAAGAGCCTGCTTTCAACCTCTCTAATGCTATCTACACAACAAAACAACAAGAAGCTGCCAATGCTCACTGTGCTCCTAAGCCTCAGAATGAAGACAAACCTAAGAAGCAGTACCAACGAGGATTCTACACCAAGTTGGCTAAACCATACGATGTGATTCTTAAGACTTTGGTTGCCAACAAACATCTTACGCTTCCTAAATTTATTGTCCCTATGCTCTGCCAATTAAGCCTGATTGGTGGAGAGAAGATCATTACTGCCACTATCATAGAAGTAAGGGACACAAGATGAAAAATTGTTTCAAGCTTAAAGATGATATTCAAGATCTCATTGATGATGGCACAATTCTCATAGATGGCTTAGTTAAAAATTTTGATCACACAGCTTTCAAAGACCCTCTATCTATGCATGACAAGGGGGAATCTTCTCAAACAAATAAGAAGAATCATGATGCAAAGATCAACTATACATATGCTAGTGATGTGCCTGTGATCAACATGGTAGAGCCCGTCAAGAGTGTTCTTATGATGAGATCTCAAGATGATAATGACAATCATGGTAAGCCAAAGCTGCTCTTGCAAACATTGAACGGTTCATCCTCTCGAAGTGAGACACTAAATGTTGTGACTAGGGGGTGAGCCAAAATTATCCTTAAAACTACACCTGATCCCAAGAAAACCTTGTCTTCCAAACAAGCAGCTCCTTCAGCCACCTCTAGCTATGATATTGTCCACCACTTGCAACAAACACTAGCCCAGATATCCATTTTTGAGTTGCTTCAGTTATCCCCTTTGCATAGAGAAATCCTTGAAGAAGCTCTACATACAGCATGTGTCCCTAATGACATTGATTCGGATTGGTTTCAGGATATGGTCAACCATATCTCATCTCCCCGCTATCTCTCCTCTGAAGAAGATGACATATCTCTTAGTCACCCCCATAATCTTTCTCTACACATCGAAGTTCAATTCTACCACACCCAAGTCCACCGAGTCCTGATAGAAAATGGTGCAAGGTTAAATATTGTTTCTTTTCATGTGGTGCAATAGTTGGGATTGTCAGAATTTGTTGTAGATCCTAAGAAGAAGATTACTATAAAAGCTTACGATGAAGTGGAAAGATCTTCCAAAGGCCTTGTCACGTTGCCTATCTGAGTGGGCCCTGTCACAAAAGATATTTGGTTCCAAGTATTGGACATCCCACTTGCATATAACATTCTTCTAGGTCATCCTTGGATCCATGACATGCAAGCTGTCCCTTCCACTTATCATCAGTGCATCAAATTTCCATACAATGGCACTGAAGTTGTGATTCCTGGAGACCATACTATTGCTATCAATACTCTTGCTACTGCTAAGATGTTTGTTCCTCACAATAAACCTTCTGATGATCCTAGTGCATCCTTGATTGAGGCTAAACAAACATTAAAGATGATGAGTATTGGTATGGGTGAATACACACTAGACTCTCTTGCTGCTATGCCTACTTCTCCTAGATCAAATGGTAGACCTTCTAACAAGATGAAGCCTTCCACTTCTGCTATGACAATCTTTGATACCTTTGTTCCTTCATCTGTTCCTCTAGAAGCAAAAAGAGAAGAACAAGCTATTTGAGAGTGGATCTATAGAGAAGAAGAGGATAGTATGATAATTGCTACTCCTATTTCCCCTAAGCGCTATGGTAAAGGCTATAAATTTTTGCAAAAAATGGGCTATCAATGTCAAGGACCTATAAATGATAATGGGCACGCCCTAGTTGATCCTTTAAGTCATACCAATGGTAGACCCTCTAAGGATACAACAAGTCTCAGATATGGTGTCGAGGATGACCTCCTTGACTATTCTACAAATGCTCCCATGATTAGTGATTCAGACACAGATAAAGATGAGTCACCATTGCACACTATGGCTCAAATGGGAGATGATCTTCCTTCTACTTCACTCCTTTGGGAAGGAGAATGTATGCCTAACAATGATTCAGCTGAAACTTCTATGTCTAGAGATAATGAATTTGATCCCAGAGCTAGACAACATAGGAATATTGAGCGGTTACTAGAATGAGTAGATCTCACAAGTGCCTCTACTTCTAGATGTCCTAAACCTTCTTGGTGCAAACATCCTAGCAGAAGTTCAATAATAGATTCCAATGAATATGAATGGGATACCCTCTCAGAGGGATCTTCCATAATGGATATGGATGTCGATGTGGTTCATACTTATAGTGACCAACCTAATGTAGTTGCTGAGTCTCACATTGGGTCTGATGAGTTTGATCCCCGTATTGCTTTAGTGGACCATGCTAGTCCTTCTTTAACAAATCTAGATCTTGACACTTTTGGAGCCTACCCTATAGGCTCAACATCTCTCATCACCAGAGATGACACCTATTGCATAAATGCTCTTGAACCTATCACTCTTCTTTCCTTCATACATTCAGATCTCAATGTCATTAAACCTATTATCTCTTCCACTAGTGAACCAGCAACACAAATGACTGAATCAAATCTCAAAATACAAAAGCAATGGTTGGATGGTGAAAACCACATTGTGGCAGTATCCAAACCCAAAAATAGTACAAATAAAGAACAATTTGCCACATTCTTTCAAGGGAAAAATATTAACTCTGCATGGACATATTCGGACATGCCTGGTTTAAACACTAAGCTTATCATTACTCAAAGGGTTACACCTATCAAGAAAAATCTCATAAAGATGCATCCCCATGTGGCATTACTGGTTAAGACTGAGCATGTGAAGCATAGATCTGAGAACAAGGCTGATGATGCCATGGCTACTTTGGCATCCATTCTGCAACTGGAAGAACATGAATCACACTTTGAGTTCCTGGTGGGAGAATTTCCTTATCTCACCTACAATTCCCCTGCCGAATCATCCCGCTATGTCACCATCTTTTCCCATCTCCCAGATCAAGTTATCCCTGAAAATCTACTGTGCACTGAGGACCACCAACCCCTTTGCCATACCTCACACTTTGTCCTCATCTCTAGTGACTTGTATAAGAAGGTTCTAGATGAAAATCTCCTTAAGCATCTAGAAATAAAGGAGTCAGACAAGGTGCTAGCTAAAATCCATGATGGCATATGTGGATCACATTCTACTAGTCTTACGTTAGCTCAGAAATTGCTTAGGGTTGGTTACTATTGGCCGAACTAGTTAGGGCCTTCTATCATCACAGCAACAACATTTGGGTTCAGGGCCTATCAGTTATCTACATCAGAGGAAGCAGAGCTTACCAAGCCTATCAATGTTCTAAAATTGCAAAAGTTCTATGCCTAAGGTTCTTGAGCTCTTTTGTACAGATTCCTTATTGATCTTGAAAAAATCTTTTTAAAAAAAAATCATATATGATGCTGAAAAAACTCCTAAAATGCATAAAAAGTACTAAAAAAAATGAGCATCCTAGTGAAAACCTAGCAATAGGTGCTTTGATGTCTCACCAAAAAAAATCAGAAAATTCAAAAAATTCAAAAAAATAGAAAAATTGCCTTGGTGAAAAACTGGAAACAGGCGCCTTGGTAGAAAAAACACAAAAAAATTGAAAAAAGTCCTGAAAAAAATATATCAAGTGGTGAAAACCTGGAAACAGGCACTACTTGAAACCCTTGCATCGATGTCTATCAATCTTGTGTGTCGCTCATTCACTCTACTTCTCACTTTGCTTCTCCTAGCCTGGAATTGACTCTTGTCTTAGTCTAGGGGGCATCTATTGTTCTAAGCTTATCTTGGGTCTCTTTGTGTGTTCGAGTTTCTTGGGCCACTTGGTTCCAATGGTGTTTTTCAACACCACCCAAACTGTGTTTTTCAACATTTCCCTAGCGTCAAGTGTTTTTTTTAACACTTATCAGATGTTTACCCACAATCTAGAATGATGCGATATTTCCACTGGTAGAGGTGATACTCAAAGATTGACTCTATCACCTACACACATGCACTTAAACCATTTGACTTGCTGAGACTTGTTGGAATTTCTTTCTTTGTGTGCTATCTGTGATGATTTCTTTGCTAAGCATTCTCTCCCTAATAGTTTTCGATGATGCATAGCTAGAAGACTGGAGGCATGAGGATATGTTTTATTTCTTTCTCTTCTTGTGGATATATTTTGTGGGTCTTACTTGTCATTAGCATTTTTGCTGGTTCTACTTGACAATCAGACTTACAAGGTATTGTCCTTGACTATGTTCACAAATGCATACTTCTAGCCATCTTGACTTTCCTTGCGTATTGATGTGAGTATAATCTTGCTATATCAAACTTAGGGAATCTCACTACACTAGTCATCTTGCCTTATATGTCTTTGGTGCCTAGGTGGGATTTCCACATTCCTATCTGATATAGATCATATTTAGATCCACATAGTGTGTATTGTATGATCTTGTGATGCTACCAATAAAGCTCAATGATGAATATTAGAGTCTTATAGCTTTGTGACCTTGCAAGTAAACCACTTTTCATAGTAGCTTGCATTCTTAAGTTCATGATAGTTAGTTTTGCATCTTGCATATGGAGAGATCTCTCCTTTCATCTTTCATGGACTTATTAGTCAAAATGTGCTCACCTTTCACTTCTTCCCGATCACGTCTTTCACTTCTTGTCTTTCATATCACATCATTTTCTCTCCATTTTGAGATCAAAACCAAAATCCAAGCTCACCTTGATCATCAAAATCACATTTCTCCCTCTTCTACGCAGTTGGCTGACCTTTTGAGGCCTGATCCTTCGATCTTCATTGGGGCATCTTCATTTCTTCATCTCCATCTCTCTCACCCTTCTAGTCTTCCATTCACATTTCATTTCATCTCTCTGAATTCTTCATTGGGGCATATCTCCTTGATGGTTATCCTATCATCTTTCATCTTCGATTATGATTTCTAGTGATTTGATCATGTTGCTCTTGCTTCTGCATTCCCTCTACCTGATTTTGCTTTTGATCCTGAGGGGGCAAACACATCATATCCTATTGGCTATTCTCCAAAGCATATGCTTGACCATTCCATTTGCTCTGATCGATCTATCTTTGCGCTTGACATGTTAGTTCTCATCTCGAGTTCTGATACTATCCATCTCTTTCCTAAGTGTTCAGTACTATCACTACCAGGCTGACCATGCAGGGTTTGCTATCTCTTTGTAATTCATTCTTTGGATTAAAATATATATCTATTGCCTTCTTTTCTAATCTATTCTTTGACGTAATGTGTTCCCAGATCAATCACACATTATTCAAAGAGGGGCAAATGTAATCACCTAAAATTGGTCATCTAGACTATTGCTTATTCTTGATCAAATCCTAGTTCTATAATTTATTCAATTATTTTCTATGGGCTAACCATCTTATCCTAAAGTCTTTATTTAATCAAAAGTAATTCCCTCCTCTTTTAATTAAATAAAAAGCCCCCCACTTTTCCTCTTATCCTAAGTTGCACAAATAAAGCATTATTCCTATTTTATAAAAAGGGAAAAAGAACTTTTTGTCTCATATGGACACAAAAGTCAACTCTTATTTTCTCATTGGAGGATACTTGTGCACATGGATTGCTCCTCTTTGATGCTCCACTATTGATTAAATCTTTTTGACTCTTAATCTCCATGGTCCATTCCTTCTCATTTCTTATAAAAGGAGAGCTCTCTTCTTCATTCTAGAACCCCAACTTTTTATGCTAACTTTATGTTGCAGGATTTCTTGGAGACTTTAGAGCTTTTGAAGACTTTGGAGCCTTTTGGAGATCTTTCTACATTTATCTTTCATTCTTGCATTCTTAGCTTAGCTTCATGTTTATGCTTTATTAGATTAGTTTTCTTTCAATCTCTAGCTTAGATCTCACATAGTCTAAATAGTAAGGATTTGTAATACTTCTATCTTTCATTTTTCTAGCTTAGCTTGCATTTCCATTTCTAGCATAGTTGCATTGAATTTTCATTTCCATTTGATTCTTGGGGATATTGTCATTCTTTCCCTTGTCTTCATTTGAATCTCCTATTGCATGGTTTACTAGCAAGGTTATTGGCTTAATAGCTCTAGCTGAGAGCATTCTTGACACCCTTGTACTCCATGCCTAGGGAGCTCTAAATCAATTTCTCAAGGTTTCCAATCCATGGATTCTATTGGAAGCAATGATTTAGAGAAGTGCACTATTTAGTGTGTACAACAGCCTTCACCCCTTTGAGCAATGAGGTTTGGGATAATGTGTCCTCACCCCTACCATGGTCAATCATAAAAGACTCCTGACAAGGTCTAATCTTTGACTAGGTCACTATACTTATTGTATTGTAAAGATCAACTCCTAACAAGGATCATTATACACTAGTGCAGTTTATTAGTGGGTGTCAATTCCCACCGAGGTTTTTACCTATTTGGGTTTCCCCGTAACCAAACTATTGGTGTTGTATTCAAGTGTGTTTTGTTCAAGCGTTCTTTCATTGTGTTTATGCTTAATGTTTAAGTATACTTAATTGGATAAAGAATTGAAACTTGTAGATAATTGATTCACCCCCCCCCCCCTCTCTCAGTTATCTCTTGGGACTATTCCTAACAATTGGTATCAGAGCCAAGTGCCTAGGAGAGAAAGTTTAATAGCTTGAGGTTGATCAGACGGTATTCTTTAGAAAAGATAGTCCTATGTTTGATGGAGAGAACTATCCTAATTGGAAGAACACAATGGTGACACATTTGGAGTGCATTTCTTTTGAAGTTTTTGAAGTGGCTATCAAAGATAAAAAGATCTCCTCTTTAGAAGATCTTGCAAAGGATGATGCTACTAGCAAGCAAAAGGATTTGTTCCATCATAATGCAATAGCCAAAGAAGCCCTTATCAGTGCCTTATCTGATAGTGAGTTTTCAGAGTTAAAGAAAGTAGACACAATCTACAATATATGGAAACACCTAGAAGACATGTTTGAAGGAGATACACAAGCACAGAATGTGTGTAGAAAGACTTGGAAGAAAAGATATAATGCATTAGAGATGCTACCTAAAGAAAAAATTAGAGCTTACAACCAAAGGATTAATGAAGCAGTTACTGGAATCAGGAACAATGATGAAGAGATCTTGAATGAAGACATTATGGATAAATTGATGACTACTCTTATAGGAGAGTATGAAAACAAGATCAACATCCTTGATGAGACCATGCAGCTTACAATAAATTTCAAGAGAGAGAGCTTGATCAGAAAAATTTTAGCTTTTGAGATTTCAAGATTGAAGATAGAGCCTAAAAGTGAGATAGCCTTCAAAGCGTCAGTCCATGGTAAGAAATCTTTAAACACTTTTGGTAATTTTGATGATGAAGATGAAGATAAAGAGATAGATGACATTATTTCTATGATTGCTAAGAAAGAAAGAAAAGGAAAAGGAAAGTATGAAGGTCAGTTACCTTTCAAATGTTTCTCATGTAACAAGATTGGTCACTTTGCATCTAAGTATCCTACAAGAGTTAAGAAATTCAAAACTAACTACAAGCCTAAGTATAAAAATGAATGTTACTATGTTGGCGATGGAGTTTCTGATGATGATTCAGCTGAAGATGAAATTGGATTCATTTCTATTATGGAAAAGATGTATGATGAGATGGATTGTGAAGATAAGAAAAAGGAACAAGAGCTAGCATTGATTTCACAAGTAGACATAAGGACAGATTGGATTATAGATAGTAGTTGTTCATCTGGACAAATACAATGGTGGCATGGTTATATTTGGAGACAAAACTCCTAAACCTATCATTGGTAGAGGAGCTATCACATTAGATGGAAAGAACAACACTGATGATGTTCTTTATGTAGATGGTTTGCAACATAACCTTCTTAGTGTTGGACAGTTTCTTGAAAAAGGTTATAGATTGGAGTTCAAAGACAACAAGTGCATCATTAACAACAAGGATGGTGTAATGATTGCATCAGGTTAAAAGACCAAAGGTAATATTTTTTAGCTCAATTCAGAAGCAGGTTGTTTTGTTGCTAAAGTAGATGACAGTTGGTTATGGCATAAAAGACTATGTCCTATCAATTTTGATAACATAGTAAATATAAGAAATGTGAAGGCAGTAAGAGATCTACCTAGCATAGAAAAGTCCGTTGATACTATTTGTAGGGAATGTGTGATGGGAAAGCATGTGAGGAATTCATTTAGGAGCAAGCACAATTCTGTAGAGAACAAGTTGGATTTGATTCATACAGACCTATGTGGACCAACTCAAACAAGATCATACTATGGTGAAAGGTACTTCATTTTTTTTGTTGATGATTATTCTAGAATGATGTGGGTTGTGTTCTTCAAAGATAAGTCAGAAGCATTTGAGAAGTTCAAAATATTCAAAGCTAAGGTTGAGAATGAATCTAGACTAAAGATAAAGTGTCTAAGATTGGATAGAGGAGGATAATTCACCTCTGACAGATTCTATGAGTACTGTGAAGAACATGGCATAAAGAGACAATTGAGTGCACCTAGAACCCCTCAACAAAATGGGATTGTAGAGAGAAGGAATAGGATCATCCTTGATATAGAGTGCACCATCATGATTGAAGGAAATGTTGCACACACCTATTAGAGAGATGCGGTCAATACAGTAGTCTATACCATCAATAGAATACAATTCAGGCCTGGCGTGGACAAGACACCTTATGAGATATGGTTTGGTAATGCTCCCATAATGAAATACTTCAAAATCTTTGGAAGCAAGTGCTACATCAAGAGGAATGAAGCAATAGGAAAGTTTGATGCAAGAAGTGATGAAGGTATTTTTCTTGGTTACTCTACTAAAAGTAAAGCTTATAGATGTTTCAACTTGAGATTGAAGAAGATCATTGAAAGTGCTCATGTTAATATTGATGAAAAGTTTATGGTTCAAGAAAGATATCATGATTATGCATCTATGATTGAAGAAGAACCCATTCCTTCCACTAGTATGATAGTTGTTGAAGAGATGTTTGATAGTATTAATATAATGTTCAATGACCCTAAAATAAGTGAAGAAGAGACTCAAAAGGAAGATGAGTTAGTATCACCTAAAGTTCCAAAGTATACATCTAGATATCACTCTAAGCATGACATCATTGGAGATCAGAGCAGTAAAGTCACAACAAGATCAAAAGCAAAGAGTTCAACAAGAAATGAAGTGGTATGTTTACTATCTCAGATAGAACCTTTAAGTGTTGAAGATGCATGTAATGATTTAGATTGGCATGATGCTATGAAAGAAGAACTAGACCAGATTATTAAGAATGATACTTGGGAACTAGTCCCAAGACCTAGTGATAAGAATGTGATTGGAAAAAAGTGGATATTCAAAAAAAAGATGAATGAAGATGGTACAATAGTAATAAATAAAGAAAGGTTAGCATGCAAGGGATATGTGCAAAGAGAAGGTATTGATTATTTAAACACATTTGTACCTGTGAGCATATTAGAAGCTATCAAGTTGTTTCTAGCTTATGCAACATTCAAAAACCTCAAAGTTTATCAGATGGATGTTAAGTTAGCATTCTTGAATGGAGAGTTAAAGGAAGAAGTATACATTGAGAAGCCAGAAGGATTCACCCTATCAGACAAGCCTGATATGGTATGCAGATTGAAGAAAGCCCTCTATGGACTTAAGCAAGCCTCTAGAGCTTGGTATGAGAGACTTGCTGGATATCTAACAAAAATTGGATTCAAGAAGGAGTAGAAGATTGTAATCTATTTATCAGAGAGACATCTGAAGGTTTACTACTTGTAGCTATATTTTTTGATGACATTATCTTTTCGGGTAATGACAAACTTAGTGCAAAATTTGCTAAGGAGATGTAGAGTGAGTTTGAGATGAGCATGATCGGACCTATCAAATACTTTTTTGGATTAAATGTGCAGCGGATAGAGAAAGGTATTTTCATTAATCAGTCTAAATATGTGAAAGAGATATTGAATAAATTCAAGATGGATGATTGTAAGCCATTGGGTACACCTATGATAACATGATGCAAGCTTACAAAAGAAGATGATTCTCTAGTAGTAGATATAACATTGTACAAGTCTATGATTGGTAAACTCATATATCTTACTCAAACTAGACCTAATATTTCTAATGCAGTTGGCATAGTTGGAAGATTTGCAGTACAGCCTAAACAAATTCACCTCGTGGCAGTAAATAGAATACTCAGATATCTACAAGGCACTATAGATTATGGTCTATGGTATCCTAATTTAGATAATGTTAAGCTTCATGTATATACAGATTCATATTGGGTAGGATGTGTGGATGATAGAAAGAGTACATCAGGAGGAGCAGTGTTTCTTGGTGATAAACTTGTCACTTGGACAAGCAAGAAGCAGAATTGTATTTCTCAGTCAACAGTAGAAGCAGAGTATGTTGCAGCAACCTTGAATTGTTCTACAATTGTTTGGATCAAATAGATGATAAAGGATTTTGGAATTCAAATTGATTATCCTATTGTTATTCATTGTGATAACACTAGCACTATCAACATGTCAAAGAATCCTGTGATGCATGCAAAGACAAAGTACATAGAGATTAAGTATCACTTCCTAAGAGAGAAAGAAGTCAAATTGGATTATGTAAGTACAAAGGAATAGCTAGTAGACATATTCACAAAGCCCTTACCAAAGGATACTTTTGAGTATCTCAGGGAGAAGCTGGGAGTAATTCCCTTCCCTGATTCTTCTTAGAGAAAGTGGAAAGAGCATCAATCCTCGATGACTAATGGATGGTTGACTACTCTACTTCAGGAGTAGTACCAGAGCTTAAATGTTTGGCACCCTTTTCCATTGATGACAAAGGGGGAGTAGTATATAGTCATGAAAAATAGCATTAAAGGGGGAGTACATACAAAATTAAGGAGTAGTAATGTATAGCAGCAAGAGGGAGTAGTATTCATTCATGTAAGCAATTCAGTCGAGAAAATGGAGAATATTGAAGCAGATGTAGGATTCATCCTTGGGGGAGTTTTGATGAGGAAATGGAGAATGTTATAAAAGAATTGGTTAGTTGGATTGGTGGTGTTTTTCATTCCATACGTTGCCATCAATGCCAAAGGGGAAGATTGTTGGAGATTTTCTAGCAAGCCAGTGCTGACTGTATGTTTGTCATTGATGACAACATATGGTAAGTAGCATGTGTAGAAGACTTATGTAGTGAGCTTTGAGTATATGCATCATGAACATGTTATCAGCATGATATCATGGACGTAGAGTTTAATTGTTAGTACAGATAGTTATATAGAAGCTTGTGTCAGCATTGTTATTGACAGAGTTACAGGCAGTGTTCTGTGTGTGATTGTCCATATAGTTATCATGGAGCCTTGAACCCTTGGATATGTGATGGAGACATGTTAGTGATGTTCCATTCATGGACGCAAAGTCAGATGTGTAGTAGAAGTGAAGTTATACAGTTGCTATTCACCAGTTGCAATTTCCTATGTTTATCCTGAAGAGCCGACATAGATTATATTGGTACAGCAGTTACACCTATCATTTTGGTATGTGTGCTTGGATTAGTGATCAGAGAAGAGTTAAGAATGTTTGGCCAAGAGCACATGATTTAATTCAGTATGAGGATAAATTATCAGCTATTTTGGTAGCGGCGACAGTGTGTAGCGTGCATCTACACTTATTGATTTAGACATGCCACACTTTGTGTTGTGTGCTTAGCAGAGACAACTGAGGTATTATTGGAGAGTTTTATTTTTTCTCTATTATGATTTAAAGATGGTTCTAATAGGTTGACTTTATTATATCATTTAGAGGAAATATATTTATAGGCAGTCATTTGTGATTGCTAACATATCGTTCAGAATTGAAAGAAAAGAGTAGAGCAGAGAGTGTGAAGTGTTGAGCCATCGAAAGAAGGTCTATGTGACCAAGTAAAGAGTATATGTTATTCATTGGAACTAATCAAGACAAAAGGTCTATCTCACAATTCACCAAGATCCAGATATAGTGTGTATATGTTATTCATAAGGTTGCAGCCTTCACCCCTTTGAGTAGTGAGCTCTTAGACAGTGTGTCCTCACCCCTAACAAGGTCAATCATAAAAGACTCCTAACAGGGTCTAACCTTTGACCAAGTCACTATACTTATTGCATTGTAAAGATCAACTCCTAACAAGGTTATAAGATCTTCTAACAAGGATCAATATATACTGGTGCATTTTATTAGTGGGTGTCAATTCCCACTGGGGTTTTTACCTATTTGGGTTTCCCCGTAACCAAAATATTGGTATTGTGTTCAAGTGTTCTTTCATTGTGTTTATGCTTAATGTTTAAGTATACTTAATTGGATAAAGAATTGAAACTTGTAGATAACTGATTCACCCCCCTCTTAGTTATCTCTTGGGACTATTCCTAACAAGAATCGCCTACTTGGTGTCTAATGTTGCCTTCCCTCTGTCTTTTGTCTCTTGTTAGCTGAATTTTGTCACTTTCTTGTTAAACTTTGTCTCCTACAATTCTAGTGTCTTTAGATTAAATTTCATCATCTGTGAGAAGAATTTATTCGGCTTTAATTCAAATTTCATCCCCTAAGAGTTAAGTTATGTCGACTGTATAATGTTTCCTACAAGTCTGATGTTAAGAATTTAAAATTGAAGATTGATTTGTGTTTGAAATATTTTGTTGATAGATAAATTGAATAAATTCACGAAGCCTACATTCATATTAGTAATCATTTTGAAGAAAAGGAAGCAAAGAGATAGAAAAAATACATAAAAAGAATATAATCAACAATCAAATTGGAGACACTGGGTGAGGAAAAGAAAGATATTAATAGATATCTTAGTGTCATCAAGGTATATCAAGCTTTCTTTCAAATACCTATTATTGACATTGATGCCAATCCTTTTGTGAATTAATTTATGTCAATTTATCATTATTTTAGATTTATTCACTTTACCTTGCTTGTTTTGGACTAATGTATGTGAAAGGGGATGTTAAGGAGTTGGAACGATTGCCTAGGTAATGTATCAAAAAAATAAAAATATCTCAAAAATGTGTTAATCATCGTTAAAAGGTGCACACTAAAAAATTTAAATCTCTCATGTGCATTTCTTTCACTTTTGGTAATTTTCAATTTCAAACACATAGACTAAATAGGAGATATTATTTGTGAACAAAGATAGTAGGTCTATGCTCTCACTTTTCTTAAAGTGATCAGAATGTCAAACCTATTGGAACTCCATTAGTTAGAAAAGTTCTAAGAATGAATCATGTGTTCTTTGTGTTTGGAAAATAAAGATAGTAGGGATATGCTCTCACCTTTCATAAGGTGATCAAAATACCAAACCTATCTTTATCTCATTTTCTTTCAAAGTAGTGCATTTAGTTAAGTAATAAAATGTGAGAGCAATGCACAAAAAGGAAACAACACATTTTGTCATATAGGCGATACAAGATTGAGTGCAAGTGATAGAAAGAAAATTGGTGCCCTAGCCTAGGCAATAAAATAGGTAGTGTAGTCGGCGAAATATTCTATGAAGATGAAATAAAAGGTATAGACAATAAAACTAAAAAATAAAAAATAAAAAAATTTGACGCCTAAATAATCAAATTAAATCTAGAAATTCACCAAAATGCTAAAATAAGAGGCAAGAATCGGTCACATATCGGTGCTCCATACACTAGTGCCCTCTGAAATCATCGACCCTTCTCAAATTGGTGCTCTTGAATCAGGACAACCATTTTCACAGTGAGGAGGTAAAAATCGCTGAGAGATTTTTAAAAAAAAGTCAAAACTGAGAGTGAAAATGAGTGGGTAAAAAGTGATTTTGACCCTATATGTATCAAATTTTGAACTTTTAAAAGAGCATTTTTATCAATTTTATCACAAATGGGCTATTTTATCAAAAAAAATTGTTGAAACATCATTTGAGTTCAAATTTTTATATTAAGATAGAAATCAAAATTAGAATATCATTAAAAATTTGAAATATCATTAAAATTCTAAAAAATCATCAAAATCATTTCGATTCATTTCCCGAGGGGGGCATACTATCATTAGGATGCAAAATCATCAAAATCAAGGCATTTTTTAAAATCAAGGACATTGGACATCAAAAACTTTAAAATCACAACTGGGGCATCAAAATCAAGTGAAATCAAAATCATGGATTCATATCAAAGTTTTCATCATCATCAGGGGTAGCATCACATCATCAAATCAATCAAATCAGTATCAAGACATCAAATCACCGTAATCAAACATTAGATTTTCTCTGAACCAATGACCTTTGCACATTGATTCAAAGAGGGGCAATTGTATACACCTAAAAATGGTCAGAGAAAATTATAGATGATGAAAACCTATCTATGTGGAACAATCTCAAACATGTAAACGTTAGTGGATAATCATTCTAACAATCTAAAACATGTAAAAAATATTACAACACAAATTCACATCACAACCTCTGATAGAGCCAAAAACAAGTGCACTTGTAAAGGCTTGTTTGATTTTCTATTTTTTAGAGATGTGGGTGTTCTCTCTCTCAAAACAAAATTGTATTAATCCCTAAGTGATTGTTAATTCTACAATGCAAGCTATAAAGGAGATCAAGAGAGATAAAAAAACTAGTATGAGGAACTAGTTGTAAACAAATGATCAAAAGATGATGATGGAGAAGATAAAAGCTACAAATATGTACAAACTAAGATTGATTCACCACTATATTAAGAATGCTATGTGATCTAGATTCAAAATAAGAACAAGAAACTATGATAATGCTAAATGCTTATAAAAAAAAGTCTAGAGCTAAACTAGCGTGATAACAATGCAAAAATGAGAGATGATTTGCACAGACTGAGGCCTCCTATTTATATATTTTTGGAGGGAAGGGAAGCACTTGGATGAGGTGGCACGTCTGTGTCATCCACATAGGAGCCACACAAGGAACACATAGGTTAGAGGGGATGGTTATGCAAATGTCAACAAAGAGTTTTTAAGGCTTTTTGAGGCTCAAGGTTGCTCACACATGTGTAAGCAACTTTGGGGAAAAGTGTAGGGGACAAGAAGGTGGTTGTATTTAAGAAAGTTGGGTGGCTTCCTTGGGATGGGTTTCTCACACATGTGTGAGAAACTCATTAGCACTAATGGGTTAGGAATCCCTTTTTTAAGTTGGATTAGTGGATAATTAGGTAGGAGGGTAGGTTTAGCAAGTAGGATGGTAGGGGTAGGATAGGTTGCTAGGTTGGGTTTAGATTAAATTCAAATAAAATTTAAATTAATCATAGTTTAGAAGAATTAGGAATATGAGAGGATTTCATAAATATAAATTTATTAAAGGGGGATTTTGTGAGGAAAATGTATTAAATTGATTTAATATATTGGGATAGTATTTAAATTACATTTAAATACAAAAAGGGAAATGAAACTATTTAATTGATTAAATTAAACAGTTAGATGAGTATAATTAATTGATTGTAGGAATTATTAATTAAAATAAATTCAATTAATAAAGTGTATTTTTAGACATCTACATTTTTCCCCTCTTTGATGTGGCATCACAAGTGGCATTGCATCAAAGAAAAGAAAATAAGTTTCCCTAGATAAAATCAGGTGCCTAAGAGTCATGTCAAAGCAACGACCGTAAGAGGTTGTGCCCCCTCAACAAAATAGCGCAAAGGCAAAGCTTTATGGAATTTTCTAGAAAAAGATGCAAATAGGAGAGGAATGAGGAGAAAAGAGGGGGACAAGGGAAATAAAGGGGGGAGTATCGAAGAGAGGGTGGGGGGATAGTGAATAAATAGAAGGCTTGTCCAAAAGCAAAAATGCAAGCATGAATCTAATGCAACTAATGAAATGAGACTTGGGGATTAAATTGTGTTAATATCAGATAGCACACCCTAGTTTGATATAGCAACATTAGAAACATGTCAAGGTTACTAGGAACTCAAGGCCTTGTCACCAGTGTTGCATGGGACTGACACATAAAATACACAAGGATTGCTCCAACATCACACATGAGTCCTGAAAGATTCAAGGTGGAAATGATGCTGGGTAACCCACAAAAAAATGACATTTCCTAAATGCATTATAGAACTACAAAAGGATCACATTATGAAAGGGTCACATCCGACTAACTCACAGGAAGAAAAAGAGAGATCTTGACTTTTCCCCTCATGCACCCATTCGTAGCATACCATGATATAAAGGATTGTGGAAACTTTGAGGAGAACAACCAAGAAGTTCAGGAATGATAATCAAGAACCAACAAAGTAATTAAAAAATCAAGATGAAAATATATCATGAGCCCTAGCTTATGCATGTACAAATATATTCCCAAGTACATATACTCCATTTAAATATTGCTCTAATAATGACTGATCAATAATTAATTAATTAATTTTATATTTTGATAATAAATATAATATTAATCATTAAAATTAACCTATGATATAATATTAATATTAATCATTAATATTATTTACCAATATAACAACAAATCAAATTAATAATATTCATCAATACTCTTAATAATCGGTCTAGTTCATAATACTATAATAATCTTTATGTTTAATTAATACTATTATAATAATATTTGTATATTTAATAATATTAATAATGTTATTTAATAATAAAAAATATATATTATACTCTTAACACTATATCCTTATTTCTTATGACAAACGACACTTCCCAATTATGAAGCGTTGTCTGCCTTGGTCGACGCCTTGACCACCCACGGTGGCTTGACTAGAGGGACATGTCCATAAGTGTAATATATATACAATCTAATATAAATCCCTGGGGTAGGTTACGTTCATCTAGGAAGAGGAATAGGCAATGGAAAAACTTAAGGAAAGACTTGTGGAGCAAGACATTATATTAAGAGAATTATCAAGTATATTGATAGATCAGCAAGTTGAAACTCATTAAAATATACATATGTTATAGTCACAACTAACAAGGTTAAGGGCCAATATATGCCCAATCATAATATATTCAATTCATTTTAACTAATGAGAAATTATAATTATATATAGAGAGAGAGGGGAATCTGTTAACAATAATAAATCAAAATTATATATATATATATATATATATATATATATATATATATATATATATATATATATATATATATATAACTAGCAATTGCATGTTTTTCATGCAACGATAAACTGATTGTTTTCATCGGGACAGACACATTTATATTTGAAAGTTTTAATCAGTACAAACAACAATTATCTTGTCATCCTTTTCCCTTGTTGATATTATTCAATTTATAGTATATAAAGAATCCAGGCCAACCCGATAGAAAATTGACGTACTAAAAGTACCCAAGAATTGCTTACACTGCACTAAATTATGGATATATACCTAATCAATCATAGGCATCAGACCGATTTCTCTAGCACGAAGAAAGCATCCTGGAAGAATAGGTTCTTGTTGATTTTCGCAAAACGTGATGTTCTTAATCACAAAAATCTAAAATCTGACACTTTGATTTCATGATGTTCTTAATCACAAAACTTTAAAATCTGACACTTTGATTTCAATCATAGATACATATGGATATCTAACTCCTTTGCAATTGATTATCTTGTATTAGAGTGTTTTTCACCCAAAACCGAAAAAAAACCATTTGTCCTATCAGATCACTTTATAGAAACAAGAAATCACTCACCTCAACATAAGGATTCTTATACTCAATTATTATGAGACCTAAAACCAAACAAGATACAATATTCTCTAGTGTGAATCTTCCATAGCAACCTAAAAGATACAAAACTTTTGACATTTTGAGGATTAATTGAGTCATTACAACTGCAAATAAAAATATATGAATTAGGCATTTTTCACTCGAAGGTAGTGGAGGGATTTTAATTGGAATTTGATTTGTCGATGTGAGCCCTAATGCTCTATCATGAGTATCTTCCACTTGCCATATCCACAAATGCCCAGAACCCATATACAATGGCTCCATTAATCTGTAAAATTCCACAAAAATATAATAGGCAAGGGCTAATTTAATTTTGTCTGATTCAAATATGAATGTCTACAGGAACCCAAAAAATGATCAATGAAAGGAGGCTGAATTTATAACATTCTATATATATTAAACAATTTTTGTGTCGACTAAACCTACACCACATTAAATTAATAACATAACATTGGCATGGGTTCTCTGGAGCATGTAAACCAGACCTAAACACACATACAAAAACCAACAAATCCATTCCAAATTTCAACTAAAATAAAAAGATAATTGCGTTGTCTACGCTCCAAGTTACAGGAAACAGACTTATAACACATTTTCTGTTGGGATTGGAGAGATAGGGAACTGAGAGGGGAGGGGTGAATCAGTGCCCACAAAAACTTTCAACTCATAAACCTTTCAAACCTTGAACAACAAATAGTAGTAACCTTCAACTATTACTTGAATCCATTTCATGCATCATTCATTCATTTAACTATCAAAGTAAATAACATGAAATCAACAAGATAATCATCACATAACACAAGTATTTTGGTAAAGCAAAAACCCTTGTTAGAAGGTAAAAACTGCAGTGGGGATGACACCCACAAACTCTTTACTACTGCAGATAGAAAAGGTTTTCTTGTTAGGGCTACAAGTTGTGATCACTTCTAGTGATCTTACCCTATTAGGAGTAACATATTAGATCGATTAGATCTACCTAGTGATAGGATTTTAACAACACTACTTGAGTGTGCACTTGGTTAAGAGATTTACAAAAAGACTGTTAGGTCTACTCTTTTAAGAGATTTTACCAAACTTTGTTACAATGATTAGAAAATAAAAGGTAACTATCTGCTAATGAAAAATCAACTTTTCTGATACAGATCAATGAAATATTGAATAGATATCACCTTTCTATGTGAAGATCTCTGCTCTGAACTGCTCAATAGCCTTGTTTGACTCTGCTCAATCTGATTATCTCTAAATATTGTTCTGCTATGTCTGACAATTGATAATCTTGAAGTTGTCTAATGCTTCAAGAACTTCTTTGCTCATACATCTCCACAGTTACATCAAAATGATGCAAAATATAATAATATAGCATACTGCTTTATGTCACTTACAAAATTGGGTTACAATATCTTAGAGAAAAACCCTAAGATCTATGGTGTACAAAAATAACCTAGATCAAACAATTACATAAGATCTTCATCGAATTTAATGAATATCTCAACAATAAATTATCCTCGATCTTGATAAAACATTTTGTGATTCTGTTGTAAACATCTGCATAGATAAATGTGTCATTCCTTATTCCTATGTCATTTTCTATGATCCTCAGTAAACACTGTATATACTGCTCGGTAATTACATTGGTGCATGGTATCTAGTCTACTCAGTGTTTACTATGCTCGGTATCAATGTCTAATGCTCGGTAAAACTATTCTTCTCAGTGTAAAGACTTAACTGACTAGCTTGAGATGTTTTCTTTTACCGACTAGGTTAACATAAGTAACCAACCAATGTCTTTGATACTAATGACAATCATTAATGCTCAATTAGAGATAACAATCTCCCCCTTTGGCATTAGTATCAAAACTCAAAATGTATATAGACAAAATGTCTCAAAAATATTTCCTGTCTTCACCATATACATAGTCAAAAAAAATTTGTACTCCCCCCCGGTGCATGCTCCCGATAATGTGTAGTATACTTAGCATTTTATGTACATATTTGGCATATACATGTTATCCCCCTTTTTGATATTAATGCCAAATAAGAATATGTATACTTAAAACTTGTCAAAAATGTGCCTATGGGTTTTCTTCAGTGACTCCAAGAGGTTTTCCCATTCCTCTTTCAAGTTGGTAAGACAAAGATGCTAAAGACCGACTTGTGCATGCATATAAAAAATGTTGTCCAACACAGAAATTTCTAATGTTGCAACAAGCATTAGTGCCTTCACAATGTGATTCTCAAAGATTTTTAGGTACAGAAGCAACTCAGTCTGAAGTTATGTGACTTGATCACTTATTGTTTCTTCCTGCTTTCTGAGGTCTGCTCTTAACCGTCGAAGTTCTTGAACTTTCAAGATGTGCTTTGCAAAAGCTTGAGGCTCGGTTAAGGCTGCATGTGTACTTGACTAAATTTCTTTCTCAAGTTGTTTTATCTTTTCACTGACCTCGGTAGTGAAATTATCCACAGTGTGTAGCTTGATCAAGATTTGACTTATTAATTGAGTAATAGACTGAATATTAGTTATTACCTCTGATAGCTTGACCTTATTAATTGCCACTTCTTGGCTGATCCTTTCTGCCAATTTATGTTGTATTTTTTATTCTATTTGCTCTTCTATCCTCTTTTTTTCTTCAATATGTGAGGCATTTATTTCCTCGGTGAGTGCAAAAAGTTGGTCCATGATGGGAGTGTCTTCATCTATTTTTACCTCAGGTACTACCTGTTGTAAGATATCCCAGACATTCTCAAGTATCTCCTTGCTCTTGCACTCTTGCCTTAATTTTTCTTATGCAGCCTTCCTTGTACACAATTCCCATATTTCCTCGATTCTTCGGGGCTAAGGGTCCTAGGGTCAAATTCTGGTATGACAATAATTTCATCTAAAGTGACCTGCCCTTTTCCTTTGTTCTTTTTCTTCTTTTTCTTCTCAGGTTGAGTAGATGAACTTTTAACAAAAGGTACAAGTGCCTTTACCTCTGTACTTTGTGTAACCTACCTGATTGATACTGTGTCATCCTTCTATTTCTCCTCGATAGTCTTTATGTCAGTTGATTATGTTGGAGCTTCTGATGTAGTGTCATGTGGGGTGGCCTCGGTTATAGTGGGATTCTCCTGATCCTTTGATTTGGTTTCTGTTGCCTCTTTTTCTTTAGACTTGTTTGTCTCTGCTGGTATTTCTTCTACTTGTTCCCTTGTTGTATCTTGCAGTTTCTTGAGGTCTGATCCTTCAGGTTTCTCTTGAGATAAGATTTCAAATGCTTCAACAAGAATAGGAAGCTCACCCAGTAATGATGTGAAAGCTGACTTGGTATCTTGACCTTCATCCTGTGTGATGTTTGGTACTATATTCACATCTTCATCATCATCTCTATCATCAGGATCACCATTAGTGATATCCTCAATGAGTACATCATTGTCATCTTTCTCCTTTATTTGGATCACTACTGGATCCTGTGCATCCTGTAAACTATCCTTAATTTCTTTAGCAAGTATTGTATCAATCACCTTGGTAAATGATACATCTGACTCTTTTGTCTTCTTTTCTATACCATCATCAATAAATATACCTTTTTATTTGGACTTCTGTCTCTTTTTAGACAAATTTTGAAATGCATTTTTCTAATTTTGCTCTCTGACTACAAAAATTGAACTCCACATGAGTTGACCAGTCTCATTAACATCTACCATATTTTCATCTAAGATTTGCATCATCCAGCCTTTTATTTTGAATCTCTAAACATATGTATCCATTAGATCCTTAATTTCAACAAGAGATAAGTCTGGTGCAATCGATACTAGGGTTTGTTCCCTCATCTTCCTCTCAGTATCCAAGCCATATGACCACTTTTGATTTATTCTCTCTTCAAGTGCCTTAGGAAGTTGTGTAGTAAATTCTAATGGAACTTTCTTAAAGTGTATCATCATTTGAATGATTGCTTCCTCAATTGTATTTTGGTCCTCGGTAGACATGCTGACAAACCGACTAAGTTCTGGATTGGTGAGTTCTCCATTATCTATTATGTCAGCAGCAACATCATTAATAGTTCTATCCTTGTTACTTACAACCTTGAATTGACTTGTGTCATTTTCATTTTCTTCTTCCTTGAGGTCTTTCTTACATCTTATTAGTCTTCTTATTTTCCTCAGTGCCTCAACTACAACCTTGGGTCCTCTCTTTGCATAAGTTTTAGTCAGTGTAGCTTCCTTTGGTTTTGCTACCTTCACAGCTCCCTTTTTCTGTGGTGGTGAAGCTCTGGTTGCTGACCTTGTTCGTGCACCTATTTGCACTAGCAACTACTTCTTCTTAGGAGTAGCAGTGGGAGAAACCGATATAGAATCTTTTTCTTTTTTAGACTTGGTTTCCTCACTGTCATATGGTTTGTCAGCCAACATTAACTGACCTTTGGTTGCAAGTTCAACCGATGACTCCTTAGATGAGTCAGATACATCTCCAAACTGTTCAGTTAAAACTTTCTTCATTTTCTTTGCTTTTCTTGTTATTTTGTCGATGGCAAGACCTATTTTTATTCTTGATTTTGCTTCTTCAAAGGTTCCAAACCTCTTTCCCTTCTTGTCCTTCAGCAATGCCAGTAAAGCCTTGATTGATTTCAAACTGAAATCATGATCCATTTCATATCCCATGGGTGCTAGCTAGTTTGTCCTGAGCTCTATAGCTTTAATCATTGTATGGTTGATGTTAACTAGAAAACATATGTCCATCTCATACTTCTTGACTAGTGAGCATGGAATCCTATATCTAAGATTCATCTTAATCTTAAAATCTTCAAAATATTCATCTACAACATTATTCACATTATCTCCCAAAATTTTCATTATATCAGAAATTTGTGAAATGATCGCTATGTCGGTAGGCCAATCTATGTGACCAACAGAAGGAAAGCATTTCTAGAGATAGAAAAACAAACATACTAATAGTAAGCCAAACTTATAGGTATTAGACTTTTGTGACCAGATGGTTTTCATATTCTCTTCAACCTATTTCAGGAGTAGCTCGGCAAGGTCTATCTAATGACCCTTCTTTATCATTTTGTAAGGCATATCCATAGCACTACATGGTACACTATTCAATCTGCTCGACTGAAAGAACTTATAACCTATAACATGCGCTGCAAATTTAACTTCTAGATCCACAATAGAAGCTATCTTTAATGCATGACCATCCCATGTTGCACCTATATTTTTCTCAATATCGGCTCGAGATGAACTTTGAAATGCTTTGGCCTTGTCAGTTGTAGGATACCCTGTAACCCTATGAATCATTTTCTTTGTTACTTTGATCAAACTATCCAGCCAAAATGTGCCTTCATGATATTGACTTAACACAGCCCTTATCCATTCTATTTTGAAGTTCTTCAAAAAATTTAGGGCATTTGTCAATCCAATAGTTTCTACCTATTTATGCTCTGGTTTCAACTTTATATTTTCATCACATAGTGCCTGGTATGCAACATACATATCAAAACCTCCTATTTCTACTATTTTGCAATGAATATATCAAATATCTTCAACCAATAAAACCCTAGGTGGGATGCTCAAAAAAGTGCCCACTGAATCTATTTTTGATGAAACTTTTGGGTGTGACTTGTAATTGGGTTCTTTATAGTTTGCTAACACTATAATATTAACTTCCTCTTCAACAACTTTAGAAGTACTTGCAGTGGATGCCATTTCAACAAACTAGGTTTTCTATAAGTGCAAAGAGTATGCTCAATAGGGGTTTCAACTTACTCGGAAAGAATGATGAATGTGCTCGGTTCGATCTAAAACTACTTTGGATTAGCTTGAAAGATTATTTTCTTGAACTTGCTCTGTGAAATTTTTTCTCACCAAAATCTCTTTGTGAAAATGAACTCAGACTTCCATGTATTTATAGCATTTTCTGAATTCCCACTAAAAACTTTATGTCATTAATGCTCGACCTACTTTCCAGTTTGTGAAAATTATCAGCTCGGTGAATATTGCAAACTTCCATCAACTCGGTTAACACGTGACTTTCTCTCTTAGTTGATACTGATACTTGGTTAACCTTGAATAGTGATCACCGATGGGTAACCATTTGCTCAGTCTAACTTTTACCAACTGTATAACTTTGTTAGCTCTTAACATATAAACCATAATGCATCTTTATTCATGCAGATTTGGTATGTGCTCATCATATATAAGGAACTGTATGTAAAATATGATCAGTTAAAATGTCAGCCCCATACATACCTATATCACCTTAAGTAGATGTATCGATGTCACCCAATCCAGTGGATGAGGTTTTACTGATAGCATTGCTTAACTTAGCATTCTCATTAGATGCCTTTCTCCACATAGTGTTCATGATTCTCATGATATCTGCAATAGTGTTTCCACTCTCAAATACATGTCCTTTTGGTGCTCGGTCTCTTCAGTCCTTTCTTAGATGACCGACCTTATGACAATGTAAGCATGCCATTCTAGTTCTTGTCCATCTTCGTGATTGTCTAGCCCATCTTTTCCTATAACAATTTTCTGCTATATCTCCATACCTAACACATGCAACACAATTGACCCGTGTATTGTAATCCCAAACATAATAATTACCTTGTCTATTCGGTTGATAAGGCTTGGGCTTTCTTTTCTATTTTGGCATCCATACTTGATTCATCTTAGCCTTACACTCTCATGCAGTGTGTCCATGTTCATTACAAGTATAACAAAATTTCTCCATAGTAGGAGTATTAGCATTCTTATTCAATTTAGCTCTACACTCATAAGCTTGATGACCAAAATTTCCACAATAATAATAGCAATCATTAAACTTAGGAGTGACTGGAGGTTTACCTTGTGCTTTGCTTCTATAGACATTAGAAGTGTGCCTCGGTTTTCCACAGTGATAACATGACAACACCTTAGGTCTTTGATTTTTATTTTTGTTCACTTGTTCTACCTACTTGGATGATTCTCCTTCACCGGTATATCCTAAATTAGCTTTGCTTCCAAATCTTCTTTGATTAGTCAGAAAATCATCAATCTTTTTGGAACTATCCTTAGCTAACTTCATCATTTCATTGTGATGTTTTTGAGTTTTCACTTCATTTCTCAACTTCTCATTTTCTTCCTTGAGTATTGCTACATCTTCAAGTCTTCTTGATAGTTCACCATTTACTCGGTTGACCTCCTGATTCACAGTTATCATATGATTGGAAATTTTGAAATGGTGCACGGTGAGTCTTTGTATCTCACTTTCCTTTGCTTGAAGTTGTTCAGTCATCTATCTTCGGTCTTCAATAGCTAGATTCCTTTCTTGCTCAGCCTGTCTAGCATTGTTTATTACTTCTACCATTCTCACCATCTATGATTCCTGACCGATTTGCAGTGCTTTCACTTGTTCGGTTAAGTGAAGATTCTTTTCAAACAAATCAAAGATTATACTTTTAGATCCATTAGAAATACTTCCTGAACTAGATCCAATGTGATCAAATATATCATCAATCTCTTCTTCATGGTAGCCAATCTCATTTTGCAGAATAGCTAGGTTCTTCCTTTCAACCAGTAATTTCTTCAATCCATCCTTGGCTTGCTTATACTTCTCAACAAACATCTGAATTTGAATCTTTTGATTCTCTATTGTTTTATCTAGCTTATATCTCTCCATGACTAGATCTTTACCCTTCAGTGGTTAAACTATCCAATAAGAGAACTAAGCTCTGATACCAATTGTTGGGATTGGAGAGATAGGGAACTGAGAGGGGAGGGGTGAATCAGTGCCCACAAAAACTTTCAGCTCATAAACCTTTCAAACCTTGAACATCAAATAGTAGTAACCTTCAACTATTACTTGAATCCATTTCATGCATCATTCATTCATTTAACTATCAAAGTAAATAACATGAAATCAACAAGATAATCATCACATAACACAAGTATTTTGGTAACACAGAAACCATTGTTAGAAGGTAAAAACTACGGTGGGGATGACACCCACAAATTCTTTACTACTATAGATAGAAAAGGTTTGCCTGTTAGGGCTACAAGTTGTGATCACTTCCGATGATCTTACCCTATTAGGAGTAACATATTAGATCAGTTAGATCTACCTAGCGATAGGATTTTAACAACACTACTTGAGTGTGCACTTGGTTAAGAGATTTACAAAAAGACTGTTAGGTCTACTCTATTAAAATATTTTACCAAAACTATGTTACAATGATTAGAAAATAACAGGTAACTATCTACTAATGACAACTCAACTTTTCTGATACAGATCAATGAAATACTGAATAGATATCACCTTTCTATGTGAAGATCTTTGCTTTGAACTGCTCGGTAGCCTTGTATGATTCTGCTCAATCTGATTATATCTTAATACTATTATGCTCCGTCTGAAAACTGATAATCTTGAAGTTGGCTAATGCTTCAAGAACTTCTTCGTTCATACATCTCCACAGTTATATCAAAATAATGCAAAATATCATAATATAGCATACTGCTTTATGCCACTTACAAAATTAGGTTACAATATCTTAGAGAAAAACCCTGAGATCTACGGTGTACAAAAATAACCTAGATCAAACAATTACATAAGATCCTCATCGCATTCAATGAATATCTCAACAATAAATTATGCTCGATCTTGGTAAAATGTTTTGTGATTCTGTTGTAACCGTTTGCATAGATAAATGTGTCATTCATGATTCCTATGCCATTTTCTATGATCCTCGGTAAACATTGTATATAATGCTTGGTAATTACATTGGTACATGGTATCCAGTTTGCTCGATGTTTTCTATGCTCGGTATCTATGTCTGATGCTCGGTAAAACTATTTTTCTCAGTGTAAAGACTTAATCGACTAGCTTGAGATGCTTGCTTTTACCGACTAGGTTAACATAAGTAACCGACCGATGTCTTTGATACTAATGACAATCATTAATGCTCAATTAGAGATAACAATTTTCATGGTAAAAGAAAAGGATGAGGACAAGATCACAAATAAAACCAAGGCATTCAGATCCATACGGTTTTAAGAAACAACATGATGACCAATTTCAAAAACCATTGACCCAAGCTGAGAGTGAAGGGAAGGCACGACATGGTGAAATGTCTAGAAAGGAAGTCACATAATGTTTTCTAGGCTCATGAAAAGACTCACAATGCACAAGCATATGAATTGAATCGCTTACATAAACAAAGCACCAACATTTCCTATGTTTGTATGCGCAATTAGGTCTAGTTTGTGAGTTTTCCTTTTAAAATTTTATATAATTTTTAATCCATTGGCAAAAAAAAATAATGTACATGCCTCTTCATTGATGAGATCTTCACCTAAATCCTCAGCTCCTTTAAGAGCATAAGCTTTATGTTTCATACCACAGACATTCAAGGAGTTCAGGCGGAAAATTAGATAATCATAAAAAAACATCTCAAATTGGGTTTCATTTTGTAAAATGAGTAATGAAAACAAAAGAATCACAAATTAAATATAGCCCATTAATGGATATACATGTCAGAGAAAAATTGAATTGATCCTCTAAAATTGATGAAAGTGCCAAAAATGAGGAAAATAAAATCCATAATATCGAACACAAAGAGGAACCGTTTGTCTTGTTTGTTGCCATTGACAGGGAAAGGTTAATTTAAATACCTCTACATAGGTGCCTGATGGTGAGGAGAGAGTGTGGGTGTTCTTTCAAGAAAGTCCTCAATAGCCCTAAACTATGTGAAAGCTTGTCAGTGGTCGTAAATCATCGGTGCATCTGTGCCTAGGCACACAACCTATGATGTACCTGCCAAAAGTGCTCACAGACACTTGGTGTGATCAGCTTAACACGGTAGTAGTGGTTGAATGCCATGGAGTACTAGAGCAGAACATGTAGGCAGACGAGGAGGAGTACGCGAGAGCAGCTTGGAAAACAAAGGTTTAAGCAAGTAGCCTGGCTGGCAGGATGACAGTTTTTCGGGAGAAAAATCTCCCACAATAAAGCCTATCGGTTTAAATATAGAACCAAAAATTTATAGATATTTATATATTACAATAAATATATTTAGTAAATATATAATAATAATCAAAATTATATATATGTACATTACATTTTTTGTATATTTTTATATATTATATATGCATAGTAGAATTAGAATCATGTAAATATATGTGTATAGTATATTTGAATTATATATCTAAGATATACATTCATTATTCAGATTATATATTGGAATGGTTCAATATATTTGAAATATAAGAATTATCAATTATCTTACATATATAAATTATATATTTTAATTAGAATGAAATTAGAATTATGAATCAGCTATGTGATGCATGTTTATCAATATATTTGTAATACGTGAAATAATAATATATACTTAGCTAATTCTTTAATCGTTCACTAATACGACCAAGCAGGTAGGGAGTTTGTGAAGGGAGAGGAGTAATCCAATCACATTGAGGCAAAGAGTCCCAAAATGGGTAAGAACTATGAGGAGGCTCTTGTAGATTATTTCCATACCTAAGCACAATAATTCTACCATCTGCCTCAGGGTTAGTAACTAGGAGAGGATTAAGGAATTGATACTTAAGTATGTATTGTTTCTAATTATGATTTAAATGCATAATGATGTATGATAATTATTGAGGATAGGTACTCTCCTAGTAAAAATTATTACAATTTTTCATCCCCAAGTACAATTCAAACCCTAATTGGGAGTTATAGAACAAATCAAGTGAGGTCCCAAAAAGGGATCATTACAAAATCCAAAAGATACCCTTTGCCAAAAGAGATTGACTGATTGAGAGATATTTTGATTTAGGTCAGACATGAGGAAGAATGCATCCTACAAGGAGCTGTTGATGGAGGAGACTACAAATGGGAGTTTGAATGGAAAAAAGATGTATCAAGGATGATCACATGATTGGGAATCATGTCAAGAGAACCTATTGAAACTCTAAATTGGAGGAACAAAAAATATGGATCATTGTTGTGCAAGACTATTGACCGATGACCAATATATACAACAGTATGTGCTAAGCTCAGGAATTGGGATAGGACATAATATTTAAATGACTGTCATGAAGCTCAGGAATAGGAATAAAGACATGGTGTGAGTGGTGATGGGTTAGGATGATGTGAAACTAACTCAATGGGAAGTGGGAGAATTGAACTTTATTGCAAGAAACAATTCATTGTGTGGATGAGGGGAAACATGAACTCAAGAGGTAGTGGATATGGACAAACTTTTAAATTTTTTGGATTTGATTTGAAGTTTCTAATTTTTAGGTATTTTCTAATTTCTTGATTTATTTGGGATTTTTGTAATTTTCACTATTTTTTTTTTTTACAAATTTTCAATTGTATAGATAGGACATGTGGTATGGAATTAGGTGATTGTAACGAGAGATCTTTATTACAACCAAGAGTGAATATGTACAATGAAACTAACACTATCATACAACAAAGTGACCAATATATACAACGCTCAAGGATTGGGATAGTAGTACAAATCTTAATGGACACATGCGATAATGGAACATCCAAGGAATATGGGTTTGTGATAACTGATGTCAATGAGGGATTTGGTAGATAGATGGATGTGATAAGATGGGAGTGGATAGGGTGGGATTTTGATAGATATGGAATGGTCCTCTAAGTGTGACACTTGTTTCTAGGTTTTCACCACACATACTTGCCCAAGGTGTCTGATTACCAAGTTTTCACCATTGGATGATTATTTCTCTTTAATTTTTTTCTATTTTTCCTTTTTTAAAATTTTTTTGTTATATTTTTCTTATTTTTTATTTTTTTCTTATCATCAAGGCACCTATTTACCAGGTTTTCACCAAGACAATTATTTTTTAGGACATTTTATACTTTTATGGATTTTTTCAGATGAATGTGATACATTGCATGGCTCAAGCATAGAACTTCTTTAGGTGAATGATATTGATGGGGTCATTCAGAGGTTCCCCTTCTTGTTTTGATAACTAATAAGCCCCTGAGCCAAAACATGATGTGACAATATAAGGACCCAACCAAGTAGGTTCAAACTTGTCTTTCTTCTCTCGATATGCTTCTACCTTCTAATTTTATTTTAGGACCATGTCTCCTACCTAAAACTGTCACGGGTGGACCTTCTTGTTGTAGCTTCTTTTAAGCCTATTCTGGTATACAACTAGGTGATTATATGCTTATTGTCTCTTCTCATCTAGAAGATCTAATTGTGAGAGGTGTTCTATATGGTATTCTTCATCAATGACAATGTTCTTGAGTGACACATGTAGTGATGGAAGTTCGACCTCAATTGGTAAGATGGCTTCAACACCATATACAAGAGAGTATGAGGTGTTTCTTGTGGGAGTGTGGAAGGATGTGTGGTATGCCCAAAGGGCATAATTAATTTGGAGGTTCCAGTCATGACCATAATCATTGATAACCTTTTTGAGGATTCATTTGATGGTTTTGTTGGTTTCCTTAGCTTGGTTGTTCCCTTGGGGAAAGTATGGGCTAGAAAAGTGATGGTGAATATGGAACTAGTCGCATAGATCTTTCATGTGTTGGTTCTCGAATGGTGTGCCATGATCTTTTAATATGGTGGAGGGGATGTTGAAATGGTGACGATGTGGTAGAGGACAAACTTAGATATATGAATACCTATAGTGAGGGTGAGCGGGATTGATTTAACCCACTTGGTGAAGTATTTAGTAGCAGCAATAATGTACTTGTGTCTATCCAAGGAAAGGGGGGTTTATCTTACCAATGAATTCAAAGCTCCATCATCAAAATAGCCACAAAAGTGTAATAGGATGCAAGTCATGTGTTGGAGCTTGAATGAGATTGGCATGTTGTTTCCATGGTAGGAATTTCTTCACAAACTCACAAGCATCATGTTCCATTGCAGGACAATAATACCCTACTCTGAGTAGTTTCTTAGCTAAGACCATGCCAATCATGTGGACACCACAAATTCTAGCGTGAACTTCTCATAAAGCCTAGGTGGTCTTGTTTGAGTCTAAACACCTAGAGAGGACATTGTAATACCCATGATGATATAGGGTGTTGGCTACAAGAGTGTAGTAGGAAGCTCTGCAAATAAGTTTTTGGTGTTGGGTTTTTGTGAGGTGAGGGGATATGATACCATTCTTTAGGTAAGCGTAGATGTCATTGTACCATGGGGACTGAGGAAAAACCAAGACACACACCATTTAGGAATCGGTGTTCTCATAAGTGGGTGTGTGGAGCTGCTCAACTAAACATTCATATTGTGTGGCATCTCGAGGGATTTCAAGGAGGGACTCAATAGTGGCCATTGCATTTTCTACTTTGTTATGTAATCTGGGCACTTGCATAAATTGTCGACTCAGGAATTGTTATTTCATCTTGTCCGCCAGTTATTTGTAGGGAAGCATCTTGTCATCCTTAGTTTGGAACTCATCCACAAATTTCTTTATGGTGATTTGTGAGTTGTCAAATACATGTATCTCTATGATGTTCCAATGGATAGATGTCCTTAGACCTGAGATAAGGGCCTCATATTACGCAATATTATTGGTTTAGAGGAATCCCAATTTGAATGACTTGGGGATATCATCACCTTAAGGAGTGACAAAGAGAATTCTCGCCCCTGACCCATGATATGTGTATGATCCATCAAAGTAGAGCTTCCATGTGGGTTGTTATTTGATCATGCACAAGTGTTCATCTAGAAATTCCATGACCAATGGATATGCATCCACTAGTAGTGCTTCTACCAACTAATCCATGATGACTTGTCCTTAATTTTATTTGTTGTTTGTCCACATATTGAATGTCAAACTCACTAAGGAGCATCACTCATTTAGCCATATGGCCTCTCAGCATTTTGCATGAAGTTATATACTTGAGAGGATCTATTTTGGAAATGAGTCTTACTATGTAACTGAGCATATAGTGTTGCATCTTCTGAGTGGAAAAACAAATTGCTAGGCAAGCTTTCTCCATTGATGTTTAATTTATCTCACAGCCAATAAGTGTACGAATGATGTAGTAGATAGCTCATTCTTTTCCATTGTCATCAAGCTAAGCCAAGAGTGACCCCAAGTGGTGTGGTGGTTGTTGATATGTACAAAATGAGAGGATCTCCTGGAGTAGGTGGTACAAGGATGGGTGGATTCACTAGATAATCTTTGATCTTTTCAAAACTTCTTTGGCACAAAGGGTTGTTACAAGTAGTGGTTGTTGTTGCACCAAAAGATTGACATGTTAATGCCCAATGCAACCACTAGACTTATAGAAGACACAGTAGACGGTTAATCCATGTCATGAATCTTGAGGGGAGCGATGACCATTTTTCCAACAATCTCCCCCTCAGCATTACCCGAGGGGATTCGAACCTATGACCAAGCTCTGATATCACTTGTTACAAGTAGTGGTTGTCATTGCACCAAAAGATTGACTTTTTAATGCTTAATACAACCACTAGACTTATAGAAGACACATGAGGCAGTTAATCCATGTCACGAATCCTGAGGGGAGCGCTACCCATTTTGCCAACAAGGGTCCCATTTGAAATTGGTGTCTTTATGCAGTAGATGGGTGAATGGTTGGCACTTATCTGCAAGTTGTGATATGAATCGGTGGATGAATTGTATCTTACCTTATAGACTACATAACTTCCTGAGAGTCCTAGGAGGAGGCATCTCCATTATAGCTTTGACTTTCTTTGGATCAATTTCTATGTCTCTTCTAGATATAATGAATCCTGGGATTTTTCTAGATGTAACTCTGAAGATTTACTTCTTTGGATTGAGCTTCAAACCATAATGATGGAGGTGATCAAATACACATTCCATCACATTAAGATGGTCTAAATTTATTTTTTTATTTTTCCAGAATATCATCCACATAGTCTTCAAGGATTGTATGGATCATGTTATGGAATATGACAATCATGGCTTGCTACTATGTGGCCCTTGCTTTCTTCAAACCAAAAGGAATCATGTTGTAACATAAGGTACCCCATGGGATTGTTAATGTTGTTTTATGTTGATCTTCTTCTATGATGTGTATCTTATTATAGCTAGAGAAACCATCCATGAGTGACAACATCTATTGTCTGGTAGTAAAGCCGACGATCATATTGATGTTTGGCAAGGGGAAATCATCCTTAGGACACTTCTTGTTGAGGTCTCAAAAATCTTTGCACATCTGTATTTCTCCTAATGGCTTGGAAACTAGGACCATGTTGGAAATCAATTCTGAGAAGTCAATGGCACATATGAGATCTTAGCTTGTAGAGTCTTTTCTATAAAAAAAATTGACTAGTAAGGCCACCTTAGGGTGCATCTTTTGAAGCCTTTTCTTGACTGGCTTGGCATTTGGGTCTACTATGAGGTAATGGACAACCAGGTTGGGGTTCAATCCAAGCATGTGAGTGTAAGACCATGCAAATTTTATTGTAGCTTCATGGAGGATTGTAGTCAAATTTTCTTCTTTGACCTCTGATAATGATGTTGCAATGTATGTGATTCTCGTACATTTTTTGGTTCCTACATTGATAGGTTGGTTTATTTGATAAGAATAGATGACTTATTTGGCCAGTAATCATGAATAAGTAGAAGAGCTGAGTCTTCATCTTTTGGCACCTCAGAGAGGTTTTCACCACAAGATATTTCCTTTTTTTTTACTTTTTTGGAGTTAGAAAGTGTCCCATAGGGGTTTTCACCAAAAGAGTCATTTTTTTCTTTTTCATTTTTAATTTTGCGGCTAAAGACTTCCTCTTCCCCAAATTATGCCTTGCGGTCTATCTTTTAGACATGTGCTAAGGATTTCCCCCAATTTTTTTGTTTTTATGTTTCTTCCATGAATCTTAGGAGTGCATCCTCACTTTGGAACTCATCGATATGTGCTACACTTCATTGGTCCCAGTCAATGAGTTTAGGGTGTATGAGTGGAAGGTCGATGAGGTTTATGGAGAGTTGGTGAAGGATAGAATTTCCTAGAAAAGTTTCATTGTTGGATATATCATCGTAGGATCTCTTAACTTCCTCTTTAGCGATGTCTCCAACCTCAATGATTTCATCCAAGGTATTACAATAGGTGTAGCTAGTTTTGTTGGTACCCTCAATCATGTCTAGGCCAAATTTGAGCCCTTGATTCCTTGGTCAAAATGAGGGTTTGAGTGGAATCTTCATACCACTTTCTTCATGGCCTAAACTGCCTCCTTTTTAGTTCCATTGTTTAGTAGCTAATCTTTGAGATTTTGGGTACTTCTCCTTAAAGTAACCAATGAGTTCATCATCAAGAGGTGGAGCATCTTGATATAACCATTTATTGATGTTGGGCTCCAATTATTGGTTGTTTAGAATGTCATTGGATAGAAATGTGGAAGAACCTATTTGCTTCATTTTTGGTTCATTTTGTTGTGATGTGCCTTGGTGAGATGGGCATCCATGAGTGTGTGGGTTCAATGGTAGGGCCCCAATTGCAAAAGCATATGTTAGACTATATTCCCCATAGCCTATGTTGTTAATCTTGATGGTTGAGAGGGTGGACACAAGAATGGTTTCTGGATCTGAGCAGGTTCCAGAGGAACTGACAATAGAAGTACTAATGTCAATTCCTGGGCAATGAGCAGAAT
Organism: Chamaecyparis obtusa; assembly: GCA_027943335.1. NCBI lineage: Eukaryota > Viridiplantae > Streptophyta > Pinopsida > Cupressales > Cupressaceae > Chamaecyparis > Chamaecyparis obtusa. Next base: position 459,924 of record BSBK01003887.1, read on the forward strand.
ATGAAAATGAAGCTTCTAACGCACAACAATATGCGAAAGGTTAGGGATTGACACAAATGGTGATTTCAGTGTCATTATGTGAGAATTTTTTGCACTAATGAAATGTGGAGGGAATGGCCTACATGGAATGGATCCAAGGGAGACCAAGAGGATATTGTAAGGAGGTCAAGATCAACAACATGGCATATAGTTTATTGTGTTGTAGGACCCAGCTTGATGGGTAACAAGATGCACTAGATGAGGAAGTAGTATTGGCACTGGCAATAGATATCCTACCTCGACATGTGGTAACTGCACATTGACTGTCTACACCTTTGACATGGATAACATTAACTATGGATTCGACCTGGGTTATGTAGATAATAAATTTATCATAGTTTATGTAGGTAGTGGTGTAATCTTTTCCAACAGCGTGGTTTCCTTTCTTACCCTTTCCTTGGTTTTGGGCTGGTGGGTTTGTATTAGCAAGGCCCTTACGGGTATTGTGTTGAGGGAACACTTTTTGGTAAATTTGTAGGTTTGCATTGGGTGAGGCCTAGAAAGGTACATCAACTGTGATCTCCTTCTTTTCTATGAGATCCTAAATGTAATTCTTGAGTTTTATGCACTTCACGGTGGCATGTCCCTTGACACGGTGATAGTCACAATATTTTTTGTCCTTGTACCATGTGGGTTTTGGAGTTGATTCATCAAGTGGTTGGGTATGAGGATACATGATTAAATTGGCATTGGCCATTCTATGTAAGATTGTGTCCAATGGTTCACCAAGAGGGGTGAACGTGCATTTCTAATTATTTTGGGTGTGTGGCTTGGATTTCCCTTGTGTGACTAATATAGTGTTGGTTTTATTTGTTGGGGGCTGGCAATTTTGCATTGGTGTCTAGTAAACTATCTCAAGTGTTTGGTAGATAGGTGCAAGTTGTTGGTATACTGGTGTGGGTGGTGTAGGTCTGGCCACAACAACTTGAATATAATTGGTATCAGTGGCTCCATTAGTGACAACATTCTTACTCTTGTTCCAGTAATGAGGAAAATCAGTATTTGGCCTATCATGATGGATTTCTTTGTAATGCTTGATAGTGTCATTGTCGAAGAGGCCTTTTTCAATGTCCATTCCTTTTTCTATGATGTCTTGGTAGGTTTGGATGCAATTCATGCATGTAAAGTGAGATAACTTAGGATGCAGGTTGTTGATAAATATCTTTGTCAGATGCTCCTCCTCATGGTGAGGTTTTGTCATCTTTGAAGATAGTCAATTAGGCTCTCACCTCCCTTTTTCTTCAAGTTGTGGAGATCTAAGAGAGATAGTTCATTCTCAATGTTAAGCACATAATGTGCTATGAACATTTTGGATAACTTTGCAAGGGTTGACATTGATCCATAGGGTATCTTGTAGAACCACTCAAGAGCAGTCCCTCCTAAGATTTTGGGAAAAATGTGCATGAGAAAATTACCATTGTAAGAAACCTCTTGACAAGCCATGCAAAACTCCTTAACATGGCTGACAGGATCTCCCTTCCCCCTACATTTATCAAATTTAGGGGTTTCGAAGTGCTTCTGGAAGGGCATTGTTGTGATAGAGTGATTGAATGGATAGGTTTTGCTTTGAGTCCTAGCTTTTAGCTCCTTGAGGGTGTTCTTCATTTCTTTCCATTTGGGGTTTTAAAGTGGTGGAGTGGGTGCCCCCTGCATGTTGGATCCAGGTGCTTGGTAGGGGTCTAGGGAATATGAGGGAATTCTAAAGGGGATACTAGGCATTTTGGTATGGGATTGTCTTTCCATGTACACAATTTGTTGACGTGGAGGTGGTGGTAGGTTCTATTGAGAAGGGTAAGTGTGTTGGGGTCACAATAGTTGTTGGTATTAGTGGGGTAATTATTGTGCAAGTTAGTATGTAGGTTGGTCATAAGTTTGGCCTATGTGAGTTAGATGTGCGTTAACACCACCATAGAATGGGTATGTATTTTGTGTGCTCATATTGCTAGGTCATGCAGTAAGGTAGTTGATAAAAATGGATGTGCTAGGTTGACGAGGATGAGGTATGGTTTGAGCAAGAATAGATGAAGGCATGGCTAGATAGTTGGTGAATGCGGGAGCTACAGCAACTGACTATTGAGGATGTGTAGTTTGTGCTTCAAATTACATGGTTGGTTGTGGGATGATGGGATTGGAGATGTGTGATTTCATCTAGATTCTTAGGGAATGCATTAGCAATTGAGTGAGACCCCAAGAAGAGCTTGATCTTGCAAGAGGTTGTGATGTAGTAACAACTAGGAATGTGGTTGTAAATTTGGGGATTTGTGGTATGAGTGGTTAGTTAGGGGTCCTATAGGAGGCATCCCTATTATGTAAAATGGTTGTTGGGGTTGTGTTGTGGAGATGAAAGGTGGGAGTGATACTTGTGCAGAGGTTGGTTGGGTAACAAGTGGAGTTGGTGATTGGATGAAGATTTGTTGAGCCGTAGATGGAGGTGCTCACATTGTTCCTTATTGTGTAGGAGGGAAAGGTGGCATTGAAGTAAAGTTTTGAGATACAAGAGGTGGAGGTGGCATGTGCATGGAGCTTTATGCTTGGGTGAAGGATTGAGATGAGGGGGGTGGAGGTGGCACTTGCATGGAACTTTGTGCTTCAGTGAAGGTTTGAGATACAAGGGGTGGAGGTGGCACTTGCATGGAGCTTTGTGTTACCGATGGTGGACGTGGCACATGCGAGGGAGATAGTTGTGAGGGATGAGGTGTTGGCCCCATGATAAAGGATTTGATTGTTGCATGGTATAAATTATGGGATTGGAGGCAGGTGATTGGATTAAGTGGAGGATAGATGAGTCCACTTGGGTAAACTTTAGTTGCAGGTCGACAATTTCTTCCACATCTATGTCAAACATTTCCCTGGGAGGACTAATGGGTGTACAAGACTAAATTTTGGGATTCCTTGTGGCATGGGAGTACCTTCCCGTGCAAATTTAGCAAGGATAGTATTGTGATTTTGGCCTATGATTTCACTAACCATATTTTCATGTCCTAGGTGGTTCATGAAAGCTTCCATAGAACCTGTGGTGGGTACTTTGTTAGGGTCAACCCATATGTTCTTGATTTGAACTTGTTGTTGCAGATCAAAGGAAACCATGGCATTGTTGGGTCAGACGAACTAGTGGCGAGGTTAGGATCCATATCCTTTCTCTTCTTTGATCATGTTTTAAGTGGCATGAAATGTATGACCTAGGATGACAAGCCTATGAAAATGTATCTAAAGATGATGAGGATAATGCAAGATGGTCCTAAAACATCTAGGGACAAATGGTGATGATGCAAGACTTAGGATTTTGATGAGTGTATGAACCTAAAGCACTTAAGAATGACGGTGATGTCCTAAAGACCTAGAGGATAACTTAGTGTCAAAATGATGTGAGTTTCTTCTCCTAATGTAAGCTCAAATGGATATGGCTTGTCGACCTAAGACAGACTTGTGGTCTTTTGGAAGATGAGATTTTCTTGTCAATGTGAACCAACCTTTTGATCAAGGTGATGAGCCCACAAGGATGAAGATGAGCTACTATAGACAATACATATTCAAAGAGTGAAGCTAAAATATGAGTTTGATGTTGTACAAACTAAAATGGTGCACTTCTATGAACCATTACATGCAAGGTTGCTCAAGAATGAGGCCTCACAAAGTGGCTCATAGCTCTCTATGCATGGAGTTGCAAGGGACTACGATGTGTTTGCTCTCAGCTAGAGCTACAAGCTTGTGACCTTGCTAGTCAACCATACAATGAGAGATTCAAGTGAAGACAAGGGCAACAATGCCAATATCTCCAAGAATCAAACATGCAATGCAATGCAAATCTAAATGAGAATGAAATCTAAGCTATGAAAGGAAAGTACAATGCAACTAATCTATGAAAGGAAATAGCAAGTGTTACAATGGCTCCTATTTAGACTATGTGAGCGTATTCTATTGCATAAAAGATCATCTATACTATGAATGCCATGATCATGCAACTAAGAAAGCAAGTATGCAACTAAATGATGAAATGAAGCAAGTCTTCAATGTCTTCAAAAACTCCAAATGCACCTAAAACCTGCAGCATAACATTAGCATAAAAACATGGTATCCAAATGAACGAGAGAGCTCTCCTTTTATAAGAAATGAGGAGAAATGGACCATTGAGATTAAGAAGCAAAAATTCTTAATCAGCGATGGAGCTTGAAAGAGGAGCAATCCATGTGCACAAGTATCTTCCAATAGGAAAATAAGAGTTGACTTTATGTCCATATGAGACAAAAAGTGCTTTTCTCCTGTTTATAAAATATGAATAATGCTTTATTTGTGCAACTTAGGATAAGAGGAAAAGTGGGGGCTTTTTATTTAATTAAAAGGGGAGGAAATATTCCTTTTAGGTAAATAAAAACTTAGGATAAATGGTTAGCCCATAGGATAAAAATCCAATATATGATCAAAATTAAGATTTGATCAAGAAATTGATAATGTTGAAAATATTGATTATTGATCAAAATGATTCAAGATTGATAAATCAAATAAATGGGGCCCAAAGTCTAGGCGACCATTTTTGGGTGCATACATTTGCCCCTCTTTGACTAATGTGTGATCGATCTAGGAACACATGCAGTCAAAGAAGAATTAAAATGTGAGATCGATCTGGGATCACAAGACAACTCAGATGTGAGGTCGATTCGAGATCACATCTGGACAAACATAGACAAAGGCCTTTGAACATGAGGTCGATTCAGGATCACATTCAAAGTAAGAGATAAGAATCTCAAATTTGAGCAAAAGTTCACAAAAGATGTTTGAATCAAGAAAATCAAGGAATCAGACATGAGAACCCCCTAAATACTGCCCCCTCGGAATCGAAATCAAAAGCAGATGAAGAGGAACAGCAAAATCGATAAGGTTGATCAAATCATAAGAAAATCATAATCGAAGGTAAAGGTCAATACGGTAACCATTAGGTGGTGAAACATGCCTCAGCAATGAGCTAGAAGAAAAGAGATAGGGCAAATGAAAGACTAGAAAATTGAGAGACATGAAAAGGAAGAAATTCCACCGAAAATCAAATTATGCCTCAAAAAGTCAGTCAACTGCTCAGAAGAAGGGAAGATTTTGAAATGTGATTTTGACTATCAAGATGACCTCAGATTTCAATTTTGCATCCGAAAAGGGGTCCAGGACGTCGAAATTAGCTAGGGGTGCAGTTTTCACGCAATTTCGAGGTGTTTTGAAAATGAGGTCAAAAAGTCAAAAAGCTATAAAAGGGGTTAAAATGTCATTTTCAAAAATCATTTATCTTTTAGTGATTTGAGAATTTTCAGAGCTTTAGAGAGAGAAAATGGCCTAGCAAGCAGGAGTTCCCATCCACAGGCATCGATTCAAGCGCGTCCGGTTGCACAACCGGCCACCACACTATCTTGCCCCGGTATGTTTTCAAAAAACTCGAGCTTGTTGAGTCATTTTTTGCATTTAATACCTATTTTAGCATGTTTTTCAAATTTTAAAATTTTAAAAAAATTTGTTGGGTGAAATATCGCGCGATATTTTAGAAGTATCGCGCCCTTTGGGGAGAAGTGTCGCGCGATACTTCGCGGGTCCCCAAAGTATCACGTGACCTAAGACACCAGTATCGCACGATACAGGGCAAAAGATCACATGATACCAAGTGAAGTATCGTGTGGCATAAGGTATATCGCCCCGCTATAGGGAGAAGTATCGCGCGATACTTCTCCAAAAAAGAATATCGCCAAAGTTAAAAAAATTGATTTTTGACGGATTTTTTGAGAAAAATGACATGAGTCTAGACAATGTTACATTTTAGAGATGTTTTATACTAATTTTTAGACATCCATCATGATATGTGCTAACAACTGGCTTAGTTTTTGGCTTGCAGGAGGTCTTTTCAGCGTTGATCATCAGAGCGCCGAAGGTGACTAGGTTGCAGTGTGTCCAAGATCTAGACGATCCGGGCAATGCTGATGTCCGAGCCATGGGATTCAGATACTTATTGAGATATCCGTACATCAGAGCTGACCATGGGTTATTGACTATGCTTGCTGAGAGATGGCATAGCGAGCACAACACCTTCCACCTACCTACTGGAGAGGCATCGATCACTTTAGAGGACGTCTACAGGATCTTACGAGTGCCATGTCATGGCGAGCCGATGAGTATAATCATGTTTTAAGATATAATCATAAATGTAATGTTTCCATATGATGAAAACTGACATGATTTGTTTGTTGGCACAGGTGTACTATGATCAGGATGCCACTGAGGGGCGCTGATTGATCCAGGAGATGTTCCAGGATGTCACTATTCTGGATAGGCATGTCAGCTAGGAGAGGCTGATAGATGATTTTGGTAGAGACTACCCAGTGCCATGTATTGTGGCCTCCATTATCTCATAGATCCTGATGACAGATCGCAGTCAGAAGGGATTCCTGCTTGGATGGGCTCGGTTACTGGTTGATTTGGTAGGCAGGCCTCATCGGATGGCATGGGGTCCTACCATATTGGTAGAGATGTACCACAAGTTACATGAGATCATCTACAGAGACGGTCTGACATGGGCATGCGGTACCATCCTAGCACAGGTGTGGGCTTGGGAGCACATCGCTCTGGTGCACCCCAGAGAGTTCAACCGAGGGAGAGGAGGTACCCCTTTATCTATAGGTACCTCAGGTTCATATCACATGCCCATACTAGGGATGTGACGTACTACAGGAGGATTCTAGATGAGATAGCCTCTTTCACATGGAGGCCATACAGGGAGGTGGAGGTCTGGGGAGATGCAGCCGATGAGTTGAGCTACATGATGTGCACTCGGCCACTGGTAGGTCGATTTGCTGAGATAGTGGAGAGGTTTTGCATCACTTGGGTGTGGCGGCAGTTTGGGAGGTAGCAGCAAGTCTTGATAGAGACTACGACATATGTCAGGGCCAGGGATGAGGAGGGTCATGGGTGGCTACCCATGTTGGATTATCAGTAGGCTATCACAGAGACAACAAGTATTAGGAGCAAGCCCTGGGAGTATTTCCTAGATGTGGCAGATGCGGGGGCCGATGCAGCTTACAAAGTAGAGTGGCGGAGGGTGCCATTCCCTCCGTTTATGGTACCAGATGCACAGGTACCAGCGCAGGGAGGAGATGGAGGGGATGACAGGGGAGACAGAGGAGATGGAGGGGATGGAGGGGATGGAGGAGATGGTGGGAGGGGGAGGGGGAGGAGGATGGAGAGAGGAGAGGGATCAAGATCAGGTGGCCGAAAATGGTCACGGGGATAGAGATCAGTGACACCTGAGGATGAGGTGAGACCAGCTCGCCTGCAGGTAGAGGCACAGCAGGATCAGCCTGTGGGTGGGGAGGATCTAAGAGCCCAGATACATGCTCAGGAGGCAGAGATACAGCAGCTCTGGATTACTATAGTAGTGAGAGATCAGCAGCTACTAGATCTGAGAGCGGAGTGAGATCAGCAGATAGCCGATCTCAGGGCAGAGATAGCACGCCGTGAGATGATGGCACAGGCAGATGCGTTAGAGCTTTGACAGGAGTTAGTGAGAGCAGCCTATTATCATGGATTCTACCTGCAGGCCATTCTAGAGGGTGAGAGAGCACCATCATACTCTCAGAGGGTAGGGGTATCAGATGTGGTACTCGATAGGAGAGCCATGCCTCTTCCACCACCACGAGCTCCTCACAAGGGTGGTAGTGAGTCTTAGGGTTAGGTCTTAGGTTGATAGATGTCTATACATATTTTGAGACATTGATCCAGATTATGGGATCCCATTTGTATATTGTATCATGACATTGATGTATATATGAGATTACTGGATGTTTGATTGTATCATGTGTTTATGTCTCTCTTGTGATGGATGTATCAGTTTATGTATATTATCTTATCATTTTGCTCAAAAATGCTTATGTATATGCTTATGTATGTTATCTTTCATAGACATATGTTTAATTCTCATGTGTATGATATAGACTTATGTTTCTTGAAAATGATAGTTTTGATATAGATATGATGATATGATTAACCCCTTGTGATGAACAGGAACAGGTTTGAGATGAAAAGGACAAGAAGTGAAAGATATGATCAAGAAGAAGGAAAAGGTGAGCGCAGTCGACTAACAGGTCCACGTAAGATGAAAAGGAGAGCTCTCTCCATATGCAAGAAATGCAAAACTAGACTATCATGACCCTAAAAAAAATGCAAGCTACTATGAAAGTGGTTGACTTGCAAGGTCACAACGCTTATAGACATCTAATTATCATCATTGAGTGTTATTGGTAGCGTCGTAAGATCATACAATGCACACTAGCATAACTATGTGGATATGAATATGATCTTTATCAGATAGAAATGTGGAAATCCCACCTAGGCATCAAAGACATGTAGGTCAAGATGACTAGTGTAGTGAGATTACCTAAGTTTTTTATGGCGAGATTATGCTTGTATCAAGACACATGAAAGTCAGGATAGCTATAAGCATGCACTCGCAAAACAGTCAAGGATAATACCTTGTCAATCCATAGTGTCAAGTAGGACCAGCATAAATGCTCATGACAGTTAGGATCAACAAACTATACCCACAAGCAGATCAAGAAATAAAACATGTTCTCATGCCCTTAGTCTTCTAGCTATGCATCATCAAAAACTTCTCAGGGAGAGACCACTCATCAAAGAAATCCTCATAGATAGCACACAAAGAAAAAAATAAAGTCATCATATCGTCAGCGAGTTGATTGTTTAAGTGCGTGTGTGTTGGTCATAGAGTCAAACTCTGAGTATCATATCTGTTTAGTGAGAAATATCACATCATACGAGACTGTTGGGTAAGACACCTGATAAGTGTTAAGAAACACTCGACGCAAGGGTAGTGTTAAAAAAAAAAACACTGTTTGGGGTGGTGTTGAAAAACACCTGTTGTGAAATGCCCCAAGAGACAAACGCACCTAAAAGACCAATGCTAACAGTTATGCCCCCTAGACAAAGACAAAGACCAATTCCAAACTAAGCCAAATAAGGTCAAGGTATGAGGGAAAGGCTCAGTGTCGAGGATGCATGCTAACAAATAGGAGTGCAAAGGCCTCAAGTAGCGCCTGTTTCTAGGTTTTCACCACTTGGAATCTTTTTTCATTTTTTCATTTTTGCTACCAAGGCGCCTGTTTCCAGGTTTTCACCAAGGCACTTTTTCTTTTTTTTTTGTATTTTTGAATTTTTTGATTTTCTTGTATATTTTTTTTTTTTTAGGACTTTTTATGCTTTTTAGGATTTTTTCAGCATCATATATCAATTTTTTTTTTAGTATTTTTCCAGGATCAATAAGATATATACAAAGGATGCCCCCAGACAAAAACGAGCATCAAGGATAGAACTTCTTGAGGTGCACAATGTTGATGGGATCAGGGAGCTATTCTCCATCAGGATCTGACAGTAAATACACACTGGTACCAAAAGCAGCTGTGATGACATATGGTCCAAGCTAGTTAGGTTCAAACTTGCCCTTTTGTTCTCTATTCTGTTGGTTCTTAGGGTTCTCTCGCAAAACAAGATCGCCTATTTGAAATTCTCTAGGGTGAACCTTCTTGTTGAATGCTTTGGACATACGCTTCTGATAGACTCTCATATGATCAAAGGAAGCCTTGCACTTCTCATCTAGAAGTTCTAGTTCCTGTAACCTCATGGCGCGGTAATCCTCATCTGTAATCAAACCTTTGAGTGAGACTCTAAGTGATGGTATCTCGACTTCTAAAAGCAATACCGCTTCAGCGCCATAGATAAGAGAAAAAAGAGTGGCTCTTGTAGGTGTGTGAATGCTTGTTCTGTAAGCCCATAGTGCTGGATTGATTTGTAAGTGCCAATCCCTACCATTCTTGTGCACTGTCCTATGAAAAATTTTAAGAATGGTTTTGTTAGAGGCTTCTGCCTATCTGTTTCCCTGTGGAAAATAGATGGAGGACCAATGTTGCTTGATTTTAAACTTTTTGCATAAATGCTTTAGGTCCTTATTCTTGAATTGTCCTCCGTTATCAGTGATAATCTCAAAAGGCACTCCAAATCGGCAAATAATATGATTCAAGATGAACAAGGAGATAGTCTTCCCTGAAGTAACAGAAAGTGGCACAGCTTCCACCCATTTTGTGAAGTAGTCAGTGGCAGTAATAATGAACTTATGTCCACCTGATGAGTTGGGATGAATCTACCCAACCAGATCAAAGGCCCAGCACTGAAATGGCCAATGAGAAACAGAAGGGATCAGCTCCCTACCTGGAGCATGAATCAGGTTTCCATGTTTCTGACTTTTTTCACATGACTAGCAAAGGCTACTGCGTCTATCTACATTATGGGCCAATAATATCCCGCCCTAAGCAACCTTCGGGCCATGGCAAGACCATTAGAATGTCCACCGCAAATGCCCTCGTGGATGTCAACTAACGCTTGGTTGGATTCCTCCTTTTCCAAGCACCTAAGGAGCGTCCCATCTAAACCCCTCCTATATAAATCACTAGAGATAAGGGTGTGGCGAGAGGCATTACAGATGAGGTTTCAGTGTTCAGAGTGGTTGAATGTGTCAGGGATGATGCCATCATGAAGATATGAATAGATAACACCATATCGGGAAGACTCGTGTGTGACAATGGTACAAATGACATGGCTTTCAGATGAGTCAAAGATGGGATGGTGTAGCTCTTCCACTAGAAATTCAAATCTAGATTCATGTGTCTCCAACTGAAGAAGGGAAGCTAATGTGGCCATGGCATCTGCAGCTTTGTTCTCTATCCTAGGGATCTGTTGAAACGTCACAAAGGTGAAATAGCGTCTCAAAGAATCAACCATCTTTTTGTAGGGTATCAATTTATCATCCTTGGTTTGATACTCCTCATTGACTTGGTTGATGATTAACTGGGAATCCCTGAAGACATGTAACTCTGTGATGTTCCATTCTATAGCCATTCTCAAGCCATTGGTTAAAGCTTCATATTCTGCAATATTATTCGTACATGGGAATAAAAGTTTGTAAGACTTTGGAATATTGTACCCATGTGGAGAAACAAATAATACTCCAGCACCTGATCCATTTTGCATGTGGGAACCATCAAAGAACATTGTCCAAGTGCGGGTAGTTGTATACAAGATGTGTTCATCTGGGAATTCCACTTGGACCGGCATACTATCCTGAATTGGGAAATCAGCTAATTAGTCAGCAATAGCTTGCCCTTTTATGGCCTTCCTTTCAATGTACTCTATGTCAAATTTAGTTAGGACCATCATCCATTTAGCAAGTCTACCCGTGAGGGCAGCCTTACTAAGCAAGTATTTAAGAGGATCAATTTTGGCAACCAAATGTATGGTATGAGCAAGCATGTAGTGGCACAACTTTTGAGAAGAAAACACCACTGCAAGACAAGACTTCTCAATGTTGTTGTAATTGATCTCATAGGAGACTAGAGTATGGCTAATATAGTATATGGCCCGTTCTTTCCCAGTATCATCTGATTGAGCCAACAATGCTCCCAGGGAAGTGTCTGTAGCTGAAATATATAGGATCAATGGTTTCCCTAGAATAGGAGGCATTAGGATCGGAGGATTAGCCAAGTATTGTTTGATCTGATCTAGGCTCTTTTGACAATCCTCATTCCAAACACAAGAAGCACCCTTATGTAATGTCTTGTTAAAGGGTTGCGCTCTATCTGCAAGTTGAGAAATAAACCTCCTAATCAATTGAAGACATCCCTGAAGACTTCTCATTTGGCTGATATTTTGAGGAGGTGGCATATCTAGAATTGCTTGGACCTTTTCGGGATCAACCTCGATACCTTTTGCTGATATTATGAATCCTAAAAGTTTGCTTGAGGTGACACCAAATGCGCACTTCTTTGGATTCAATCTAAGTTGAAACTATTCCATGCGATCTAGAATTACTTCTAGATCATCGAGGTGTGTGTCCCATTTTCTTGATTTTGCTAGGGTATCATCCACATAACCTTCCATGTTTTTGTGCATCATATCGTGAAAGATAGTGGTCATAGCTCTTTGGTAGGTTGCTCTTGCATTCTTTAATCCAAATGGCATGACGTTCCAGCAATAGGTTCCCCATGCACATGTGAACGTTGTTTTCTCTTGGTCTTCGGGAGCTATTTTGATTTGATTATACCCTGAGAAACCATCCATTAGAGAGTATATGTCATAGCCTGTTGTCATGTCCACTATCATGTCAATGTTTGGAAGTGGAAAATCATCCTTTGGGCATGCTTTGTTTAAATCTCTAAAATCTGTGCATACACGAATGGACCCATCGTGTTTGGAAACTAGTACTATGTTTGAAATCCATTCTGCATAATCGATGGCTCTAATGAATCCAGCTCTCAAAAGTTTTTCTAATTCTACTTTGACAAGGAGAGCTACATGTGGATGCATTTTTCTAAGTCTTTGTTTCACTGGTTTGACTCTTGGGGCTATGGATAAGTGATGCATTATGAGATTTGTGTCAAGCCCTGGCATGTCTGAATAGGTCCATGCAAAGTTAATTTTCTTCTTTTGTAAGAATTGTACATATGCCTTGGTCTCTTCTTCTGATAAAGAATGAGAAAGATGGACTATTTGAGGAGTTTCTTATGTGTTCAAATTGATTGGCTTTGTTGGCTCAATCAATACTGATGATCTATCCTGGAAATAACTTGGCAAGTTATTAAGTACCCCATCCTTAGGTGCCTAAAAGAGGTTTTCACCCTCGGATACGTCATTTCTTTTTACTATTTTTGGTTCTGATACCGCCACAAAGTAGTTTTCGCCATCAGACCTATTTTTTTTTTTTTCTTTCTATTTTATTTTTAGACTGAGGTACTTAATATCAGGCTCTGTCATGCTCGTTGTTGGTTCACTGGTGGAAGAAGCCATGGGTTCAAGAGCATTCAGATAGCAGGCAATTTCGTAATCATTCTAAAAAGTGAGGAATATAGGCTCTTGATGGCGCTGAGACTAGTCAATTAGGTCAAAGTGAACAAGGGGTGGGTCAATGACTGGTTCAATGTTATTTATGCGAAAGGTGTCATCTCTGGTGACCATACAATCGGGATTCATCAAGTCGTCTCCTAAAATACCTGAATTAGGACTCATCCTACCAAACGAAGCATTGTCCACTAAGGCAATTTGAGGAGTGTAATCCTCTAGTCTTACACTAGGCTCGTTAGCCGCACCGGGTTGGGTACTATAGGCATGGACAATATCTATGTCCAAATCAACTGTTGCATCTGAAAGTGAGTCCCATTCATATTCATGGGAGTCTATGTTTGAGTCATCATTTGGGCCTCGTGATGTAGAAGCCTCAAGGTTAGGAAGGATTTCCCCCTCTCTAGTGCTAGTATTGGTATTATCCGTCGCAGCTAGGATAGCAACACTTCCCTTTATCGATCTAGCAGTCATATAGTCACTATGCGTCGTAGCTGGGATAGTAGGACTGTCAGGTATCAAATCTATGGAATCTCCCCAAAGGAGTTGTTGAGGGCACCCAATCATTAGACACATCTTGTTGATTAGAAAGATCAGGCATATAGTCTGAGCCCCTGTCACTGTCCGTCGCAGCTGGGATAGGGACACCTTTCTTCTTCTTATTCTCAAAACCTAAGCCAACCGTGGACTTATTCTTTCATCCGAAAAGAGCATGATCAAGAGGCTTAGCTTTAGCATCCAGCCTATGACTAAGGGGACCATATCCTGGATAACCCATATTTTTAACCAGTGTATACCCTCTCCCATAAGCTTTAGGTGAAGGAGTGAAGTTCTCATTGTGTTTATATTTTTCCTCATGATAGATCCAGTCCCTTACGGCAACTTCCTCTTTTTCTTCCTAAATAGGAACCTAAGACTCAACAAATTTTCCAAATAATGTCATTGCCGATGACGAAGGTTTCATACTTGTTGATGGTCTCCCATAAGACCTAGGAGAGATTGGCATGTTTGTAAAAGAAACAATTTTATAATCTCCCATCCCAACATCTATGGTCCTAAACTTTTGCTTGCATTGTTCAAGTGAACTACTAGGATTGTCAGTTTCCCTATTCAAAGGTACATGTGATCCAGCAAAAATGTTATTAACTGACAAAGCACTATCTCCAGGGATGCAAATTTCTACACCGTTATGGGGAAACTTAACACACTGGTGATACGTTGATGGGACTGCTTGCATTTCATGAATCCATGGCCTACCTAGCAAAATGTTGTAGGCTAAAGGTCCAACATTAACAATTTGAAATAAGATATCCTTTTCTACTGGACCAATGCGAATAGGCAAAATGGCCAATCCCTTAGAACTTCTTTCTGCTTCATCATATGCCTTGATTGTGATCTTTTTCCTTGTGTCAATGACATTCTCGGAATATCCTAGAGCCAGTAACAAACTCATGGTACAAATATTGAGCCCCGCACCCCCATCTATCAGTACGCACCTGACACAGGTTTTATGAATCATGACTAAGTTGTTAGGGACGCTGGCTGCTCGCAAAGCATCTTCAAGGACACGCTTATGTTTAGGGGACAATTCTAAAAGTTCAAAAATGGATATCTACGCGGGTGTTCGTTGTAATTGGTCAATAAGATTATAATTGGAATTAGGACCAATGGTAGATTTAGAGGAATGCCTTTGGACATGGGCTGCTTAGACTTGCTAGTGCTAGGACCTCTGATAATAATGGGAGTTTGAGCCTGACCCCTAGTGACAGCATTGAGGGACTAGGGCATTCTTTGTGAGTGAGGACCTCTTATCACCATAGCAGGTCTTTCATCAGTCATAGGAGTTGAGTCCACATTATGTCCATAAGGATCTTTCCCTCTCATCATGTTGACACTATCATCCACAACTTCAAGCATGTTAATAACGTTCTCCGCATTTGTGTAGGTGTAGTTGATAGCCGCCTTGCCATTCTTATTGTTAGAATTCTCTCATTTCTCATATTTAGGCAAGGGCTCTTTAAAGGCTTTATGATCCGCATTAGTGGTTAACCCATCAACTTGTAATTGTCCTTTTTCAATAAGGTCTTGGACAAGATGCTTGAGTTTAAAAAAAATTTCTATGTCGTGTCCAATCCCATTATGGAAAATGCAAAAAGCCTTAGCATCCCACCAATGAGGTAAAGGATCCGGTATACAATGTTTTGTAGGATCCTGTGGGTGTGCCAAATTATGACCAACTAATGTCTTAAAAACATCTACATAAGATTCTCCCAATTTAGTAAATTGTCTCTTCTCCATTTTAGATCTCCTTTGATACTTAAGTTTGTCTTGTTGTGTTGAAGATGTTTGCAACTTCATAGCTTGAACTGCATGAGAGAGGTTAAGAACTCCTTCATTTTTGGTTTGAGATGAGTCAACAACTCCGTCATTGACCACTTGCTTGTTTTTGTTCCAATAGGAGTTCTTTTTGTCCTTGTTACCATTAGTATTGTTATTTTGGCTATTGTTGTTATTTGTTGGTTTAGCCAAAATTCCTTGTTCTTTTAGGACATCCTCAATGCGACATGCCACCTCTACCATAGTATCAAAGGAATTAAACGGGATTTTCTTGACTTCATATCTTAGTTCTGGTATTAGATTGCTCACAATGATATCAATTCTCTCCTCCTCAGGAATTGTCCTTGGGTATTTTGAACATAATCACCTCCATCGTTGTAAAAATTTGACAAAAGATTCCCCTTGATTTTGCTTGAGTTTGCACAAATCAAGCATTGTGACCGACCTTGATAAGTTGTAAGCAAAATGCTAAACAAACCTTTGGACAAGTTCTTTAAATGTCTTTACTGGAGGGGAAAGGTTGGTGAACCACTCCATGGCTTGACCTTTTAAACTCCTTGGGAATAATCTCATCAAGTAGGAGTCTTCATGGTGAAAGGAAAAGCTCATTATGTAGAGCTGTCGAACATGGTCATGAGGGTCACCAGTGCCATCATATTTGTCATATGTTGGGAACTCAACTTTCTTAGGGAATTCTACCATCACCACACTTTTGTCAATGGGGTTAGGACATATGGAGTCCAAATGAAACGTGCTCTTGGGAGCCTTCATCCTGTCTATATCCTTTTGCATTTGTAAGATCACCTCATCAGTTGAAGGGCTCTGTTTCTTGATCTTTTGGTGAACATCAAAATTATATGGAACTTTAGCACCTTTGTTAATAAGACTTTCCAAGAATTGATCTTTGTTTTGTTCCACATATTGCTCCACATATGCTTGAAAGGATGGTTCTTGTTGCATAGTCATAAAATCCATATGATCAAACTTAGCATAACTTCCTCCATGTTGTGAGCCATGATGTGCTCATTGGGAGGGTTGCTTTGAATGTCTATGAGATGACTGTCTCCTATGATGGTCATATCTTGAAACCCTTCTTCCTCTAGGGCTTGGGGATCGTGAGGGTGTCCTTGATCTTCTTCTAGGACTTGGTGAAGGGGTAGATGGGGGTGAGTTGGTCCCACTATTGGTTCCCCTCCCGTTGAATCGACTTTGGAGTTGTTGTGCGTAGAGTCTATCTTCTTCTTCTTGGGTGACTCTTTTCTTTATATCCAACAACGCACGTTTCTCTTCTTCTAGTTGTCTGAATTTTTCCTTTTTAGTAGCTTGTTCATCCAAATAAGCTTTCTTCTCTCTCTCAATGCTTCTCAATCTTGTATTTGCATATCAAGAGGTGTCTTTAAGTGGGGAGGATTGTCTCAAATGCCTTATTGCATTGGCTGTGTTTATGTGGTGATCACTAGATTCATTGTTCTGGTCCTCATGTTGTGACCCTGAATCTGAGTGAGCTTGCTTATGATGTCTTTCGGCTCGTTGGTGAGCATCAAAATACCTCGCGTTGTTGGGAGGTGACCTGGGTGGACTAGCATGAGAAGAACCACCATACTCTCTTCTATGTCATTGGAAGATATCCTCAAGAGTTTGATTCATGGCTTCTCTTTGTTGTCGGGTGAAAGTGTAACTCGTGTCCATACTTGATGAAAGTGGTACAAAAGAGGTGCTCACTTCACTAGGATTAGTTCTCGGATTAAAACAAACTTCAGATTCACTCTTAGGAGATTGATCAAAAAGGGGTCCTTTTCCCTTATGTTGTCGACGAGTCTTGATGGGTGGTAACTAGCTAAAGGCAATAGGGGGTCGCTTCCCTTGATTGACTTGGTACCTTCTCGTAACTGACATGAAAGAAAGATACCCTCAATGATAAGGTGACCTCTCAAAGTGTCAACGTTAAACTAGGATAATTAAAGTCCTCTATTATCCAAAAAGAAATGAGAAGATATAAAAAGGGCTTTACCAACACTGTCAAAGAGGTGCTTCAAATCAAAGGGTGACTACCCTTGCACTTTTGAATCAGGAGGTTGGACTAGGCCAAAAGATAATTGAAATTGAGATTTAAATAAAAGCGATTTGGACAATAAGAGCACTAAAATTTTCCAAGAATGTAGCTAACAATCTTAGAGATGAACCTTGGCACCAAGAATGACCTTCTAACTTGACAATTATTCCAAAGTGATTTCGTAAATCAAATGATGCTATCCTGGAGGACTAAAACCAGAAATTTAGAGTCAAGACAGGTCTCAAATATCAGGGTAAGAAGCCTACTCTAAGACCTAACCTGATTAACAGCGACTGAAACTGACCAAATTGTAAGCACGACAGAAATTAACCAGGTGATATACCGCAAGCTACTGGGGTGATATACCTATAACCGCATGATACTTCGCACGATGCCAGGTGATACACCTCAGTACTGGCAGGTGATATACTCCAGGCAGGTCGGGCGATAGTTCGTCAAGGGTGAACTATTGTGTGATATTTCTCTTCAAAGCAGGCGATAGTTTTAGCAGGCGCGAAGTATCACATGATATTTCTCTTTACAGAGTGTGATACTGTTGCAAATTTGTTCAACTCTTGACCAGAATTGTGTAAAATTTGCATTTTTGGGTCTACTTGGTCAAAATTTTTAGTCTGAGGGTTGATGTTTTCAATTTCAGTCACAATATCAACAAAATTTTGGCAGGTTTGCAAACAGTGAGGGATCAAACATGTCTCAAACACTTGAAACAAGGGCAAAAGCAACCTTGCCAAGACACACTTGTGATATCAGAATTGAAAAAAAAAAAGCACCCTATGAATGCTACCGATTGTTTGTATGTGAGAACATTTACACTGGCATCACACAACCAAAGACAATTCAAGCAAATCTATCCTAACAAGTCAAGGCTCAATACTTACCAACTTAGCCCACAACTTGATGCCCCCTTGCCTCACACCAAGTGGTTACCCACAAGAGATGTTGGCTTTGTCGTGGAAATGTCAAATGACACAACCAAAGGGACACATATGGTGAGTATCTTAAGGTGATCTAGGTAAACCACTTGGATCAATCCTTGCACTAAGAAGATAAGCGGCTAAACAAGGTGGCTTCTATCTAATGGTTCTTAATAAGGATTTTCGTTAACAACACCCCTCTTGCTCCTCATAAAGGACTAGGACCTTGCGCCCTCAAGAGTACCTTAAGCATTCTTGTTCAATGTTTTCCCCATGGTCGCAATCTCATGAGCTACTCACATCAAATGAAGATAAGTGTTATGTCTACCAAGGTTTTTGGTGTCCTTGATAGCCTTGAGATTATAGTGAGTTGGAATCACTTGCCACCAAGGAAAATGATGACAAGGTTGTCCCCACTTGAGTCGTTCCTCTTGATTGCTCAAGAGCAGGCCCGCTAAAGGATTCCTAAACTAAATAAAAATGGATAATTTATGAGGTTCAAAGTTTTTGATTCACCTCAAGGGTGAAGAGCATACTCCCCTATCTCAAAAACTTCTCCCAAACACACCAAGCAAAGAGATTCAATTACTCCCTTGCTTCCAAAACCTTAAGATGGGTCAAGATTTTCTGATTCACCTAAAGGTGAAGAGCATACTTCTCCTACCACCTCAAAATCTCTTTCACAAGGTTTTAAAGATTCCTAATACAATTAGTGAATGCCACACTTGGAATGAAAGCAAATAAACAAGCAAGAAAGTTTTTTTTTTTTTTTTTTTTTTATGCTTGGGCAGCCCTGCAAAAATTGTTAGTAACCCTCTTTGACATGCATTTTTAGCAAATTTCAAGCAATGAGAGCACCTACAAACACAACTTGTTAGACCAACAAGGTTAGCAAAATCAAAATCCAAATGTAAATATGCAATAAACTGATAGATTCAAGCTAAAAGATGCAGGTTAGACCTATCTAAATACAGTAAAATAAGACAGCAAACTAAAATGATCAAATTCGGATGATAAAACTAGAAATGCGGGTCTTTTCCAAATCAGGCGATATACTTCAGACTTCACCAATATCGCGCGACATAGTTTCCTATAGTCACGCGATATACCTCAGTCTGGGCGATACTCTGCACTATGGGCGAGCGATACTTCACACGATGCCAGCGATATACCTTAGTACTGGCGGGAGATTCTTCTCCTGTGCAAAGTGTCGCACCACTATACAAAGGTATATCACACGATATTTCTGAAAAGTATCGCGTGATACTCTGAGGCAAAAAACCAAAACTGCAAAATTTCCAAAAAATAATTCAAAAAATGATGAAAATGCAAATGAAACAAAGGACAAAGCCTATCTACTCTGCCCCACGGTGGGCGCCAAAAATGTACCCACTAAAATGGTGCACTTCTATGAACCATTACATGCAAGGTTTCTCAAGAATGAGGCCTCACAAAGCGGCTCATAGCTCTCTATGCATGGAGTTGCAAGGGATTATGATGTGTTTGCTCTCAGCTAGAGCTACAAGCTTGTGACCTTGCTAGTCAACCATACAATGAGAGATTCAAGTGAAGACAAGGGCAACAATGCCAATATCTCCAAGAATCAAACATGCAATGCAATGCAAATCTAAATGAGAATGCAATCTAAGCTATGAAAGGAAAGTACAATGCAACTAATCTATGAAAGGAAATAGCAAGTGTTACAATGGCTCCTATTTAGACTATGTGAGCTTATTCTATTGCATAAAAGATCATCTATACTATGAATGCCATGATCATGCAACTAAGAAAGCAAGTATGCAACTAAGAAAGCAAGTATGCAACTAAATGATGAAATGAAGCAAGTCTTCAATGTCTTCAAAAACTCCAAATCCACCTAAAACCTGCAGCATAACATTAGCATAAAAACATGGTATCCAAATGGACGAGAGAGCTCTCCTTTTATAAGAAATGAGGAGAAATGGACCATTGAGATTAAGAGGCAAAAAGTCTTAATCAGCGGTGGAGCTTGAAAGAGGAGCAATCCATGTGCACAAGTATCCTCCAATAGGAAAATAAGAGTTGACTTTATGTCCATATGAGACAAAAAGTGCTTTTCTCCTTTTTATAAAATATGAATAATGTTTTATTTGTGCAACTTAGGATATGAGGAAAAGTGGGGGCTTTTTATTTAATTAAAAGGGGAGGAAATATTCCTTTTAAGTAAATAAAAACTTAGGATAAATGGTTAACCCATAGGATAAAAATCCAATATATGATCGAAATTAAGATTTGATCAAGAAATTGATAATGTTGAAAATATTGATTATTGATAAAAATGATTCAGGATTGATAAATCAAATAAATGGGGCCCAAAGTCTAGGCGACCATTTTTGGGTGCATACAGATGTAGGATGTAGGCTCTAAGAAAGTCGAAAGGATGTGACACTAAGCGGGGGATGTTTTGATTTTCTAGATTTTTTTGGATTTGGATTAGGGATGAGGTTTGATTGGATGGTGTCTCCTAAAAGGGAATGACTTGGGATGACTAAGGTTGATCCTAAGGATGACAATGAAATCTAATGATGATGAAGAAGAGTAAGAAATGACACTTTTGTGATGTGCTTTCTAGTCGTATGTCTCAAAGTAACAAAGGCGCAATTCAAGTGATATTTTCCAATGAAGCATGAAAGCTTTTTGTTAAAGATGATTTTGTTGAGCTTCTCATGCTCTTGGATTCCTTTTTGGATTGACTTTGCAATATATTGGCCTTTCTTAGCCTCTTGATCAGTTATCTTATATTCTTTGTACACATGGGGTAATGGGAGCTTTGCTTTCTTATGCTTTACCGAATTGGTCATGTGTTCAATCTCCTTAATCTCGGGGATTATGAAGGTGAAGGTTCTCAAATTTCACAAATTTTGGATCTTTCAAACTAGGTAGTGACTAAAGTAGGTATACCTTGGCTGGAATTTGGGAATGACTTCTTGGATTTGATCTCTTTCTAGGACAAGTCAGCAAGCAATCCTGCAAAGGACAAAGAAACCTTGCAAGAACAACATGGTTTTGGATTTGATCTCTTCAGAAAAATACTTGTAACTTCGAGTGTTTATGTTCTAAAAAATATTGCTCACTAGGTTTGTAACATCGAAAACACACACAAGAAATTCTACCCTATGGAATCGACTTAGCTATGAAAACCTTTTCTCACAAAATTTAGGCACACACCCGAGAGCTAATCAAAATATGACCATTGTAGACCACGCAATGAGTCAAACAATGCCATATTATCTGACTCCAAATGTTCAAGGATGGCATGATATGATGAGTGTCTTGGGGAGGTTATTATCCTCTTTGCAAAAATATTATCAAACTTTTGGGGGTAGATTGGGTAGCTCCTACTCTAAAGGTGTTTAGTTAGGGAATCCATTTATAGTTATCCCTCATAGTCCCGCAAGTAGGATTAAGGCCTATATCCCTGCGAGTACCTTGGATGGTGTAGTCCCACAAGAAGGATTGAGGCCTCAAAGCCCTACACACACCAAAGCATATCAAAGATAGAACTAGCTACGTCCTCCGAGACTTTAATCTCAAAGAGGCATTTATTTATAGTGAGCTAGAAGGGTCGGGTTCGCCTTGTTCCCACTTGGGTCATTCCCGCGAGATTTATCCCTCAGCGGTAGGCCCTCTAAAGGATTAACTTAAAAGCATGGATTGGCAATGTAAGGAGTCTAGATTTTTTATTTTCCCACGAAGGGGAAAAGAGCATACTCTCCTATCCAATGTTGTTTTTCCCAAACACTCAAACACGCGTTAATTCCCAAGGCTTCTTTCTAAGTGAGATATCAAATGGGTCTAGGTTTCTGATTGTCTTAAAAAGACAAGAGAATACTACCCTATCACTTGATAAACCACTACAAGTGAACCTTTATTAAGTTCCTAAGAAAACAAATTTAAGAAAATTAAAAAGTTTATGTGCATCTCCTAGGCAACCTGCAAAACAAATATGAGTAGTTTTTGTCTTAACCTTAACCAAACATCCTGCAAGACCACACATGAGTAGTTTGATTGTCAAGTCTTCAAGAAAAATGATATGTAGGGTTAGATGTTAACCAAAAACTAGAATTAGACAAAGAACAGATTAGTCAAAATGCAGCTCAAAGATTCTGTTATAAAGCTGATTTTTATATAATAAGTTTAGAGATGACAAAAACCAAGTGGAGATGCCAAAACTCATAAACGACATACTACAAACCCCAAAGATGACAAAGCTCAAAAATATTATAAAAAACATGATTTTAGACCTTCCATGTGTTCTCTAACCCTGTCAGGCATAGATGCCAGAATCCAGGCACATACTCCAAAACTCTGAGATAAAAATTTAACCTACAAAGATGACAGAAGATCAGAAAACATAGCAAATCAGGTTTAAACAAAAAAGTTAGTGATTTTGCTAGAGTTTCTCCCTATAAAACTTTATATCTGTCAAAAACCTAAAATCCAAAATAGCAGAAAAGCCATGGAAATTGATTTAAAGTATCAAAACTTTTATGTTTGTTTGAACTAGGTGCAGATGACAATTTGTCTACATAGATGAAAAACTACAAAGATGCCAAAACAGTGTTAGGAATAACAATCCGCCAATACAACTGAGAGGGGGGAGTGAATCAGTTGTATGAGATATTATTAAACTTTAAACTTTGAATAGCAGCAATATCAAATCAAATATACACAATGAATGCCAACACAATAACATAATATTTGTTGTAGAGAAAACCTTGTTAAAGGTAAAACCTCAGTGGAAATTAACACCCACTAATGATGTACTGAGAGTATAGTATCCTTGTTAGAAGATCTAGCCTTGTTAGGAGTTGATTAAAACATTACAGTACATAGTCCTTGTTAGAGGACAGACCCTATTAGGAGTCAAGAAAAGAAGGGTAGGCTCACTACCCAAAGAAGGTTATGTCCACCTTCAGAACTCACTATTCACAACACAAGTGTATATGAAGAAATACACAATCTTTTGAACTATTCGATAGCAATTATCTTTTCTTGATCAGTTCCAATGAAGTATATAATTATCCTCTACTCTACATCCAGCAGACTCAAGCTTGCATTTTCCACAATTTTCTTATATAATCTCACCATATATCTTTTCAAAAGAAAAGATCTTACATATATACCCTATTACAAAATACATAATTAGGTTAGCCAATTAGGCTTTCCTATTACAAATAATTACATAACTCTTTGCTAAGATACATACGGTATCTAAAACAAGTATACAACAATTAAGGATCGACATCCATAAATCATGTTCTCCATCCATAATACATGCTACATCTCTGAAGTCAGCTTCCAAATAGGTCATCTCCAAAACAAATGCCACAACTGACATCATCCTTCTTTCTGTACCTTGCACTAACCATCGAACATTCTTCAGTACCCTGTCTGACATCCCTTAAGCTCACATACACTGAATCCTCATCTCCTATAAGATATTCCCAAAACTCAGAGACTTACTCTGCCAACTTCCACTGTCACTGTCTAGTAACCAGTCTTCACCAAATCTTTTGTAACTCAGCCAATATGCAATATTAAATCATGTGATCTTAGATATAAGATCAAAACACCTTCCTTTACACATAATTGTCTTCGCACATTCTGAAACATCTGTACAGTATCCGTACACTGTAATAACCAGCATGTTCTCTTCATAGAAACATATGTTGACATCAATGACAAAACACAAATGAAAAAAATAACAATTCCAACATCACTCAACGTAGTGATTAAACATATTAAATGTATCAACAATCTCCCCAATGCATTAGCAATATCCAACAAACACAAATGACAAAAACCAGTGAAAGATGAGACTGCATTCAACAGAGAAGAGAAAACATGTTCTAGGCGTGCAAGTCACAGAAAAAACATTAAATTGAGTTTTAAAGGGACATGGGTCCCACCAGACATGCCAAAATGTAGATGATGAAAACCTACCTATGTGGAACAAGCTCAAACATGAAAACATTAGTGGATAATCATTCTAACAATCGAAAACATGTAAAAAATCTTACAACAACATAAATTCTCATCACAACCTTTGATAGAACCAAAAACAAGTGCACCCGTAAAGGCTTGTTTGATTTTCTCTTTTTAGAGATATGGGTGTGCTCTCTCTCAAAACACAAATGTGTTAATCCCCAAGTGATTGTGAATTCTACAATGCAAGCTATAAAGGAGATCAAGAGAGTTCACAAACTAGTATGAGGAACTAGTTGTAAACAAATAATCAAAAGATGATGATGGAGAAGATTAAAGGTACAAAGATGTGCAAACTAAGATTAATTCACCATTATATTCAGCATGTTATGTGATCTAGATTCAAAATAAGAATAAGAAACTATGATAATGCTAAATGCTTATAAAAAAGTCTAGAGCTAAACTAGCATGATAACAATGCGAAAATGAGAGATGATTTGCAAGTAGTGAGGCCTCCTATTTATAGATTTTTGGAGGGAAGGGAAGGGCTTGGATGAGGTGGCACCTTTGTGGCATCCACATAGGAGCCACACAAAGGACACATAGGCTAGAGGGGATGGTTATGCAAAATTCAACAAAGAGCTTTTAAGGCTTTGTGAGGCTCAAGGTGTGAGCAACTTTGGGGAAATGTGTGGAGGACAAGAAGGTGGTTGCATTTAAGTAAGTTGGGTGGCTTCCTTGGGATGGGTTGATCACACATGTGTGAGCAACTCATTAGCACTAATGGGTTAGGAATCCCTTTTTAAGTGGGATTAGTGGACAATTAGGTGGGAGGGTAGGTTTAGCAAGTAGGATGGTAGGAGTAGGCTAGTTTGCTAGGTTGGATCTAGATTAAATTCAAATAAAATTTAAATTAATCATAGTTTAGAAGAATTAGGAATGTGAGGGGATTTAATAAATATAAATTTATTAAAGGGGGATTCTATGAGGCAAATGTATTAAATTGATTTAATACATTGGGATACTATTTAAATTACATTAAAATACAAAAAGGGAAATGAAACTATTTAATTGATTAAATTAAACAGTTAGATGAATATAATTAATTGATTGTAGGAATTATTAATTAAAATAAAATTTAATTAATAAAGCTAGTTTTTAGACGTCTACACAAACATCATTTAAATTCAGGCTATTTGGATTAATTAAATTCAAAAATCAAATAACTATGTAATCCTTGATTATGTAGTTCATTTATAAATTAAATCCAACATATTCAATAATCATACATGGCTAATTAAATTAATTATGTGAATTAATTCCCTCATAAATTCTCTCACCTACCATTAAATGACAAATTTAAATCAACCAATGGGAGAAGAGGAAAAAGTGCACATGGATCACTAATAGGCTTTTCTATGTTGACCATCTAATCTGAAGAATCCATCGCAACCCTTCAAATTGGACACATCATCAAACTTAACCCTAACTCTACCTTGATCATGGTTACCTAAAATCACCCCTTGCACCTTGAGAAATCCTATAAATAGGATGCACAAATAGAGTAATTCATATCCATTAGTATTCAAGCATCACCACTATAGGCATTTTAGGTCTAAATAGAGCATCCTAGCAATTGAGTTCATTTAGCTTAGAATTCTCATCTAGTGATGTCATAATGGAGGAATTTCATCAAGCTTTGAGTGATTTTGATCATTTAGTATAGCGTTTGCATCCATTTGCATCAATCTTGCATCATAGATCATAGCTTCATCCATCTTTGCATATTCTCATTTTATAGATTGTCATTTGAGGATCATAATGCAGTTGAGAGCATACGTCAAATCCTTGTAATTAGATATCCATAGAATACTCTTGAATTCTTTCATTTTGAATTGTTTAACTAATTGGATTTAATGATTTTGATTTGAAAGTATGTCAAATTAATGGTCTATGAAGGTTTGTACTCAAAATACACACACAGTATCAATGTCTATATATGATTAATGTAAGAAAATTATACTTTTAATTTCATTTATAAATTACTTGTACACATGTTAGATTTTTATTTTACGTAAAGAAATCAAATTGTAAACTATATTGTAATGCCTAGATACTAAATTGATTTATAAATTAAAGGTTGATTGATTACACTTTAATTGAGTACTTGATGAGTTGCAAATTTTCCCTTAAGGTATATGTAGATTGATTTGTAGAGTAAATTATGAATGGGCCATGCAAACGGCAGAAAAATCCATAAGTTTAGAGAATTTACATGGATTTAATTTGTTATTAAAATAAATCCACACAAGATATTCATTCCAAAGACTTGCCATAAGAAAAAAAAAATGTCTCCAAACTACAAAAATAGTGACTAGAACTATACAACCATCTGACTAGAAAGAAATTCCATTTTTTTCAACCTTGGCTAAAAAGGTCAAATTATGAATCAAAATTCATCACTCCACTAACTTGGATCCAATGATGAGGTCTATTTTGTCTCAAGAGGTCGTCCAAAAAGTTTTTTCCTACAAAACCCTCATATGAATGCATATCCAAAAAAGATCATTTGACCTATTTTTTCTCTAACCCCAAATCTGCAAACAACCCATCATAATAGAAAACCCAAAACCCTCATATTTTTCAGTAAAACAACTTACAATTGTGTTCCATACCTTGTAATGTCTCAAATCCTTCATGCATAACCATGGCTTCAACTTTGCAACTTGTCCACTCAAGCTAGGTCTATAACTCCAAACCAACCATGAAAGCTCTAATACCACTCAAGTTAGGAAATAATGTTTCATACCAAGTTGTTTTTACTCCATTTCCTACATAAACCATGAGAGACAAGCATGTATACAAGCTTACAAAAACACTATTATGCAAAGATCGAATAGACAAGCCATAAGACAACACATGATATACCCTAGGAAAATCCTTATGAGGGAAAAACTCAGCCTCCAAAAGTATCCATGCTCCATGTATTATTCGACCATAAAGAAATACAAAGAACTTACACAAGTACAATGAACACTTCCAAAACAGCAATCCCTCCAATGCATTCTTCATGTGTCCAAGCATGTATCTAAAGATCCCATGTCATGTTTCATAAATGCAAACTTTAGAAAGACTCAATAATAACAACCTGCTCAACCAGCCAACTCAAACCACTAACACTCATATGAAGTACAAATAGTGGTATACTAAAACCATGTGCCCCAAAACCGTGTGACCATAATACCATTGACCTCTCATTTAATATTGGGTACTAAGTTTTCACTTTATTAAATATATTTCCCCAATATTAGATAATTACAATATAATATCCCATTATGACACCTACGTTAAATATAATCCCAATGTTACAACACAATCCATAAAAAGGCCCTAAGAATGTTCATGTTTAGTGATGCACGTCAATCTAGGTTCACCTAGTTGCACCACCCACATAATAATAAACTGATACAATATAAACATTATGAAAGGTGTACAACACCTTATTCCAACATCACTTGCAACATTCAGAAAAAAAAAGATTCGAGAAATGAGGAAATAAAGTACTTACCAAAAAATGAGATTGAGATACATGTCAACCCTAATACGCTTGAGGATGAAGGAGGTCTCAAAGTTAAAATGACAGACCTCCAGATAAGGTTGAACATGGTGGAAACTAAATTGGATGAGATTTTCAAGAGACAAAAAGAAAAGGAGCTAGAAAAGTTATAATGTCCCTCATTGCGATCATGAATGGCACTATGAAGGCAATTATGGATGCCTCTACTAGGCAATCAAAAATTTAGGAAGTAGTTGAAGAGAGAAAAAAAGAGCAACGAGAAAAAAAGGTGTTGATTTGATTAACAATGTCATGGCAAGCTAGAAAGAGGTGTAGAGAGAGCTAAAGAAGAATCAATACATTATCTTTGTCCCCCAAAAAAAGATCATTAGTTTCTTTATGATTTTAGTTGTTAGCAATTTTTTGGTGGGTTTGTGTGCCGTGTTAAGTATCTTATTTGATAAAGACTTTAATAGTTTCTCTAGGGTTTATATTACGACGAACTGTGATATGGTGAACTTGGTTAGTTTTGGTAGGCTTGCGAGCCTGGTAATTAAGTATGCTACTGTGCTAACTACTTGCATTAGTTAGCTCGCTTTGGCTCCTAGTTGTTGTTTTTTATCAATTGGATGGTTTTTAGGGTTGATTGAAGACATTTTGTTATTTTTGTTGTTGTTGTGTGTTTATAGTGTTCTATTGTGTTCTTTTGTAATAGGGATCAAGGCCCTTCCCCTACTAATCTTATCAAAAGCATCACTTGCCACCTTTGAAGTTGTATTCAGGGGATAGCCCTAATTCATTTACATGTCATGAATAAGCTCTCTTTCCTACTTGCATAATCATTCTAGGAGCATTGCCATATCATTATTCCTACACCACTTGCTTGCATCAACACCTAGGCATACTCTACATGACTACCCATTATCTTCATCTATCTTACAAGTTATTAAATTAGTTTGATCAAGGAAGTACTGACCTTACTTAGCAACGTCCCCAATTGTGTTTCTAGATATTGAGAATCAAAACAAATTCTAGAGAACCTTAATCAAGCTAAGAAGTAGGCATTAGAATTTAACAAAGTTCAAATCTACACAACAAAATCCAGATCCTCGAGTTCAAGTCAAATATAGAAGTGGAACTAATGTAAATAGGGAGATTGAATTTCTGAATACTGAAACATTTGTCTAATCATTCCTCATTTTTTTTTTTCCCATATTAACCAATCAAATCCAAAGATCTATTACATCACATTTCCATTATATTTCTAGCTAGACAACATTATTTTATTTCTTTAATTTCTCCATCTATTTTAAAATATTACTACAATCAATTATTTAATCCCAAGAGAAGCTTCTGATCATTATTCTTTTCTTTATAAAAAGATTATATTCTCTTGAAATATTAAGTCAAAAATATTTAAACACATGCAAGACAGTTCCTTCCCAGTGAGGCTCAGAAGACTTTTCCTCGTCCTCCCCATATATAATGTCAAATTCGCTCCCCTAAGTACTATTTTTGAATATAAAATATGAACACCTTATATTCGTCGATGATTACTCTGAGCGTAGCCATGGAGAACAGAGAACATGAGATGATTGCATAAATAAAATAAATCTGCAATTTTCCTGTTGATTGAGATGGAGTCTCCTGGAATAAATATGCTGCAGCTTTCATGTGTCAAAATATATAAAACAAGCTGAATCTACCTAATACACCGTTGTAATATGCGCGGCTGCGCTGAAGCCGGCGGATGACTCGGGCTTCAATAATGGTCACCGCGTATGCTACCGGAGGTAAACTAGTTAAATGCTTAGATATGGACTAAAATTTCCACTGGTTATTATTTATTAATGTATCTGTCTGCAAATGGATGCATTGTTTAAGGATTGTAACTGAGTTTCTTCGAGGGACTCATGATTTTGCTGCCACGCTGTCAAAACGACTGTCAATGGTCGCTTGGGCCGGCAGATGGAACTACATTTCTGCTATATAAACACTTGCTTACATTTGTTTAAGACATCAGATAGGAGCTTCTGTGCTCCTTTGAGGGAAAAATCAGAGCTTGATCTGGATATCAGAGAGAGGAGTTTCTGTCCTCTGCTAGAAAAACCAGAGCTAGTTCTGTCAACAGTAATAGAAAAGTACAGGCATTGTGTGCTCTTGTTTAGGCTCGAGAGAGATAGACATGGTGGAGTTTGAACGGGGAGGAGGCACTAGCCTCTGCCCCCGGCTTGTTACAGTGCTACTGGTGGGATTCATTGCCAGCATGGGCAATGCTGCTTCTGCAAATGCAGATGGGGGGCGTATTTTGAGTGAATCTGAATACAAATTCCCCTATACTCCATATTATTACAAGTCCCCACCTCCACCATCACCATCACCCTCACCCACTCCACCATATTATTATAAGTCACCCCCTCCACCATCACCATCCCCTCCACCATACTACTACAAGTCACCTCCTCCTCCATCCCATTCGCCACCACCTCCTTACTACTACAAGTCACCCCCTCCTCCATCACCATCTCCCCCTCCACCATATGAGTACAAGTCACCCCCTCCTCCATCACCACATCCACCTCCACCATATGAGTACAAGTCTCCTCCTCCACCATCTCCATCACCACCTCCACCGTACTACTACAAGTCACCACCTCCACCATCTCCATCTCCCCCTCCCCCATATTACTACAAATCACCTCCTCCTCCATCCCGCTCACCGCTGCCGCCCTACTACTACAAGTCACCTCCTCCTCCATCTCCCTCGCCTCCACCACCCTACTACTACAAATCACCTCCCCCTCCATCTCCCTCGCCTCCACCACCCTACTACTACAAGTCGCCTCCCCCTCCATCACCATCTCCGCCTCCACCATACTACTACAAGTCTCCACCCCCTCCCTCGCCATCTCCACCTCCACCATACTACTACAAGTCTCCACCCCCTCCCTCACCATCTCCTCCCCCTCCCTATTATTACAAGTCTCCACCCCCTCCATCACCATATCCTCCACCCACTTACTACTACAAGTCTCCACCACCTCCCTCACCATCTCCTCCTCCTCCCTATTACTACAAGTCTCCACCCCCTCCTTCACGATCTCCTCCTCCTTATTACTACAAGTCTCCTCCGCCACCCTCGCCGTCACCTCC
This sequence comes from Chamaecyparis obtusa, assembly GCA_027943335.1. Taxonomy (NCBI): domain Eukaryota; kingdom Viridiplantae; phylum Streptophyta; class Pinopsida; order Cupressales; family Cupressaceae; genus Chamaecyparis; species Chamaecyparis obtusa. Next base: position 490,891 of record BSBK01003887.1, read on the forward strand.
ACCACCATACTACTACAAGTCCCCACCTCCACCATCACCTTCCCCTCCTCCAACATACTACTACAAGTCCCCACCTCCTCCGTCACCATACTCTCCTCCCCCCTACTATTACAAGTCTCCCCCTCCACCATCACCATCCCCTCCTCCCCCATCACCCTCTCCACCACCACCATACTATTACAAGTCTCCACCACCACCATCACCCTCTCCCCCTCCCCCTTATTACTACAAGTCACCTCCTCCTCCATCCCCTTCACCTCCACCTCCTTATTACTACAAGTCACCCCCTCCTCCATCACCATCTCCCCCTCCACCATACGAGTACAAGTCTCCTCCTCCCCCATCACCATCACCTCCACCACCATATTACTACAAGTCACCACCACCACCATCCCCCTCTCCTCCTCCCCCATACTACTACAAATCACCTCCTCCTCCATCCCCTTCACCTCCACCTCCTTATTACTACAAATCACCCCCTCCTCCATCACCCTCTCCCCCTCCACCATACGAGTACAAGTCTCCTCCTCCACCATCTCCATCACCTCCACCACCATATTACTACAAGTCACCACCACCACCATCTCCCTCACCTCCACCCCCTTATTATTACAAATCTCCTCCTCCACCATCACCCTCTCCTCCTCCCCCATACTTCTACAAATCACCTCCTCCTCCATCACCTTCACCGCCACCTCCTTATTACTACAAGTCACCCCCTCCTCCATCACCCTCTCCTCCTCCCCCATACTTCTACAAATCACCTCCTCCTCCATCCCCTTCACCACCACCTCCTTACTATTACAAGTCACCTCCTCCTCCATCGCCATCTCCCCCTCCACCATACTATTACAAGTCTCCTCCCCCACCATCACCTTCACCCCCACCTCCCTACTACTACAAGTCACCGCCTCCTCCATCACCCTCTCCTCCTCCCTCATACTTCTACAAATCACCTCCTCCTCCATCCCCTTCACCGCCACCTCCTTACTATTACAAGTCACCTCCTCCTCCATCGCCATCTCCCCCTCCATCATACTATTACAAGTCTCCTCCCCCACCATCACCTTCACCCCCACCTCCCTACTACTACAAGTCTCCTCCCCCACCATCTCCTTCACCCCCACCTCCCTACTACTACAAGTCTCCTCCTCCACCATCCCCTCCACCCCCGTATTACTACAAGTCACCACCACCACCATCTCCCTCACCTCCACCCCCTTATTATTACAAATCTCCTCTTCCACCATCACCCTCTCCTCCTCCCCCATACTTCTACAAATCACCTCCTCCTCCATCTCCTTCACCACCACCTCCTTATTACTACAAGTCACCCCCTCCTCCATCACTATCTCCCCCTCCACCATACTATTACAAGTCTCCTCCCCCGCCATCACCTTCACCCCCACCTCCCTACTACTACAAGTCTCCACCACCTCCATCTCCTTCCCCACCCCCACCATATTACTACAACTCCCCACCTCCTCCATCTCCTTCTCCTCCTCCACCATACTATTTCAAATCTCCACCTCCACCATTATAGATTGCTGTCACCAAGATTGTTGCCTTCCACTAGGTGAATTTTCTTTTTCATTAATTTTATTCCTTTAAAAATTAGTTTTCTCGAGGAATTACATTTGATGACTATAAGCTAATAAACCGATCGTTCTGATGTTTTGTAGGTCATGAGGCATACAATACAATAAGTGCCTGCTCACTTAAAACAGCAAACTTTGGGACAATTCTACCTCCATTTTATTTATTGTTTGACAATGTAGTAGTTGTTACAATAACACTGTTCAGAAGGTTCATGGCTGCATGTTCTGTGAACTTGAGAAGATCATTATTTCTAATTGTACTCGTTAGTAATAGGGATCTCTTTTATATGCTCTCTCTCTGAACATTATCATTTGTTCTGTTTCTATTCGGTACTGAAAGAAATTCATTTATTCATTGCTGTCGCCATTGAATAAAATTGAATAACTTGCCAGCTAATAAGCTCATTGATCCCCAGTCTTGGGTCCAATTTATGTACTTCAATTCCTATTTATAAAATCAATGACATATTTTATTCCAAATGATCTGAAAGCATTGCTTTTGTGAACCAGCTAATGAGCTCATTGATCTCCAGTCTAGAGTCCAATTTATGTACTTCAATTCCTATTTATAAAATCAATTAACATATTCTAATTCCAAATGATCTGAAAGGATTGCTTCTGTGAACATTGTTTGCTATCTCTCCCTACTTTAATTTGTAATTTTATATACCTGGTGCCATAGAAAGAAGACGCTAGCATACCAGCACAATAACATAATGTAGAATGCCTTAAATGCCTCTGTGTAGAAATAATTAATCAGTTGGGATCAAATTTGACAGTCTACCTTACTCAAGTAAATTCTTTATTGATGTTATTTTTTTGGCAGTTATCTGTTCAGCATTGCCCTTATCAAATATTATAATCCCTGCAATTTTGGACAAGCAAACCCAAAATTCTCGCCTTCTATCTGACACATTCCCAAAATTTTCGGTTGTATTTTGAAGTTGAAAAGCTTAGATATGGTTACGATCATTAAATTTAATCTTTATAGCATTCATGGTGGTTCAGCCAATCCTTTAAAACTTAAATATAAGATAATTAAGAAATATGGGGTGAAAATAATTAATCTAGACAAATTTTGCCTATAAAATTTCACATGAATAATATTTTATACTCTGGAAAGTACTGTCCAATCTTAATGATGGATGATGGAGTATGATTCCAAATACTGATTCGGAAATTTGCATGCAATTGTTTGATAAGTAGGAGATACTTTCCACAGCAAGTCAAATTGTGATACTGCTATTAAGATTTAACTATGTAGTTTTTTAGCCAAACTCACTGACCCATGTTTCATGAGTAGTGGTTCACAAGAACCCATCTCTCATGAGAATGAATGGAACACTTAGCACTCATTGCATCTAGGTGATGCTCATAAAAATGAAGCATCGAGACTTCCTAGGAGGTTGCCTATCCCAGTACTACTCCAGCTCAAGCGCACTTAACCACAGAGTTTCCTCAAAGGTTAAAACCACTTAGCTTGCAACCCCATTTGCAAAACCTTCAGCAAGTGTTGTACTTGTGCCTTATGAACCATTCATTATGGCCCCTTAAGCTCATCAATTGATAAGTAGGAGATATTTTTAATAGCAAGTCAAAATTATGATATTGCTAGCAAGAATCCGATTTAATTGTGTAGTTTTTAAGTCAAACTCATTGACCCATGTTTCACGAGTAGAGGTTCACAAGAACCTATCTGTCATGAGAATGACTGGAACACTTAGCACTCATTGATGAACTTAAGGGGCTCTATAGTAAATGGTTCTAAGGCACAACGCTTGCTAAAGGTTTTGCAAATGGGGTTGCAAGCTAAGTGGGTTTAACTGTTGAGGAGACTTTGTGGTTAAGCACGCTTGAGCTGGAGCAGTATTGGGATAGGTGACCTACTGGGAAGTCCCAAAGCTTCATCTCTATGAGCATCACCTAGATGCAATGAGTGTTGAGTGTTCCATTCATTCTCATGAGAGATGGGTTCTTGTAAACCACAACTCATGAAATATGGGTCAATGAGTTTGACTCAAAAACTACACAATTAAATCTTGATAGCAATATCACAATGCGATTGTTTCCTAGAAGCACTATTTGAATTACAATAGACTGTACAAATCTAATGTCTTTTTTGAGGAGTGTTTAACTAATCTATCTCACTCTACTATTCTTAAAAGAGAATGAATGCTCAACAGCAATGGTTTTAAAAACTAGTAACAACACCTTAAGGTGCTATCAAATGATTAGTACACATTTTGTGCCATACTTGTCTGACAAATCTATAAATATTTATTTCTATCAATCATTTGATAACAGTTTTGGTAATTTTGCTGATTTGAAATTCTTCTAAATAATACATCAAAACTAATTTTGAAATTGATAATATAAGCGATAATAATTAAACTAAATCATATACCATCATCAAAATTAATCTACTTTAATACAGTTAGTTTGAACTTTGAACCATGCAAGTAATTCCTTAAGAATTACTAATCAACTTTAAGCAGAGCACTTTTAATAAGTAGGAGATATTTTCCACAGCAAGTCAAATTGTGATATTGCTATCAAGATTCAACTATGTAGTTTTTTGAGTCAAACTCATTGACCCATGTTTCACGAGTAGCGGTTCACACGAACCCATCTCTCATGAGAATGAATGGAACACTTAGCACTCATTGGATCAAGGTGATGTTAAGTGTTCCATTCATTCTCATGAGAGATGGTTTCATGTGAACCACTACTCATGAAACATGGGTCAATGAGTTTGACTCAAAAATCTACATAGTTGAATCCTGATAGCAATATCACAAAGAGCACTTTTACTTAAACATGTCATTATAATATTATATTTCAGAACTACATATAACGTGTGTAACTATATAAAAATGGGGAAAAAATGTCAATTCATAGGCTTTGTTGCTAGTGAATCAGTAACATATTTTTGTTAGACGTGATTATAATTAATAATAGTTACCAATATTGTCAAAATTGGTTATATGGTTCTTTCAAATTTTCCATTCCCATGTGGAAGAAGAAATCCTAATAATGTTAAAAGGTTTCTTTTTACCATTATAATTTTTTTATAGTTGTCAATTGGTGGTTGTTTAATTGGTGTACATGTTACTCACATGACATTAAGAAACACCCATCAAAATTCAAACTGAACATGTTTAATGTACATTTGAAAGATGTATTTCAAATAAATTCATTAACTTTAATTATCCCTCAAAATAGTTTTTTAGACAACATTCTACTTAAACACCAAACATTTCAAAAAAATCCATAAACTATTTACTTAAAACATAATAGTTTAGTGCCGCCATATAAGCGAATTATAAAATCCATAAGTTGTTTGCTACTGTTGAATTTTGGGATCGCTACAAATGTAATAGCACTGCCTATGATGTATGTGTTTTCCAAAGGCAGCGATCTCTTGCATTTATATTGAGAATGAGACAAGGAGACATGTCCCTTTATGGGACATGTCTATTCATTATTATGTGATTAATATAATGATAATTATATATATATATATATATATATATATATATATATATATATATATATATATATATATATATGTATGTATGTATGTATGTATGTATGTATGTATGTATGTATGTATGTAAAGGTTTTAGAATCATTGCAAATGTAATAGCACTATCTGATTGTATATGTTTTCCAAATGCAACAATCTCTTGCATTTATATTGAGAATGAGCCAAGAAGAGACATGTCCCTTCATGGGACCTATTTTGTGAAATAATCTGTAGCTGTGATTATATGGGTATGCCCATTAGATGAATGAGGATGTATGGATCCTATAAGATCAAAGGCTCATTGATGAAAAGGCCATTGTGTAGTGAAGGGAATTAGATCTTTCCCTGGAGCATGAATTAAGTTGCCATGTACTTGGCACTTTTGACAGTTCTTAGCAAACTTGAAAGACTCTTTCTCCATTGCCGGCCAATAGTACCCAGCCCTAATAAGTTTTTGAGCTAGTGTTAAACTGTTCAAGTGTGACCCACAAATACCATCATGGACTTCCTCTAACACATGTTGAGACTCTTCCCGCTCTAAACATCTAAGTAGCATACCATCTAGACCTCGTTTGTAAAGATCATGACCAATGATGACATATTGGGAGGCATTACAGATAAGGTATCTCTTTTCATGGCGATTGAAGGTATCAGGAATGATTTGGTCTTTGAGATAGGAGAATAGGTTTTTATATCTGGATGAATCATGACCTACAATAGTGAAAATCATGTAGGTTTCAGGGGAGTCATATGCAGGGTAAGGTAGTGCTTCCACCAAGAACTCGTAGCGTAGCTCATGTTCAAGCTGCTGTAATAAAGTAGATAATGTTGCCATTGCATCGGCAGCCTTATTCTTCGTTCTAAGTATTTGCTCAAATTTGATAGAGATGAAATATTTCTTGAGATCATCTACCATTCTCTTGTATGGAATGAGATTTTCATCCTTAGTTTGGTACACATCATTGACTTGATAGATTACAAGTTGTGAGTCTCCATGAATGTGTAATTTTGTTACTCTCCACTCAATTGCTATTTTCATACCATTCAAAAGGGCTTCATATTCAACAATATTATTTGTACAAGGAAATTTGATTCTAAATGCCTTTGGGATTGAGTATCCTTGAGGAGTCATGAACAATATGCCTGCTCCAGATCCATTCTATGTATAGGAGCCGTCAAAGAATAACTACCATTCTCTAGAAGAAAGATTCATGATAGAGGAATCTGGGAATTCCATTTGCATTGGTGTATCATCAAATAAAGGTGCATTTTCTAATTGATCAGCAATAACGTGGCCTTTAATAGTTTTTCTTTCAACATATTCAATGTCAAATTCACTTAAGAGCATGACCCATTTGGCTAATCTACCCGTGAGGGCAGCTTTGCTTAGTAGGTACTTTAGTGGATCAATCTTAGATACCAAATGTGTAGTATGAGCCAACATATAATGTCTCAATTTCTGTGATGCAAAGACCATAGCTAGACAAGCTTTCTCAATCATTGAATAGTTCTTTTTGTATGCCACCAATGTTCTACTGATATAGTATATAGCTCTTTCCTTCTTGTTCTCATCATGTTGTGCAAGCAATGCCCCCAGTGATGTATTTGTAGTGGAGACATATAAGATTGAAGGCTTCCCTTGAATGGGAGGCATCAAGATAGGAGGATTTGATAGATATTTCTTGATATGATTAAAGTTCTTTTCACATTCCTTGCTCCATGCAAAGGTCACACCTTTATGTAATGTCTTTGTAAAAGGTTGTGATATGTTTGCTAGCTGAGATATGAAGCGTCTGATAGATTGAACTCTACCTTGCAATGTCCTCATTTGATTGATGTTCTTGGAGGTTGCATCTCCATTATAGCCTTTACTTTAGCTAGATCAACTTCAATGCCCTTCTTTGAAACTATGTATCCTAAGAGCTTTCCAGAAGTGACACCAAAAGCACACTTCTTAGGATTTAGTCTGAGACTAAATTTTTCCATTTTGTCTAGTATTTTGCTCAAGTCATTTAGATGTTCAACTCTAATCATAGATTTTGCTAAAGTATCATCAACATAATCCTCCATAGTCCTATGCATCATGTCATGAAAAATAGAAGTCATAGCTCTCTGATATGTAGCACCGGCATTCTTAAGCCCAAATGGCATGACATTCCAGCAGAAGGTACCCCATGCACATGTAAAAGCAATTTTCTCTTGGTCCTCTGAAGCAATTTTTATTTGATTATATCTAGAAAAACAATCCATTAAAGAATACATCTCAAAGCTCGCAGTCATGTCTACTATCATATCAATGTTAGGTAATGGAAAATCATCCTTAGGGCATGTTTTGTTTACATCTCTGAAATCGGTGCACACTCTTATTGATTTGTTTGGTTTAGAAATAGGTACAATATTAGAGATCCATTATGCATAATCAATAACTCGAATAAATCCGGCTTTTAGGAGCTTCTCTAATTCATCTTTTACCAAGAGTGCAACATGTGGATGCATCTTTCTCAATTTTTGCTTAACACGTTTAACATTTGGAGCTATAGATAAATGGTGCACTATAAGATCAGGATCCAACCCTGGCATATCTAAATATTTCCATGCAAAGTTGATCTTCTTCTTTGTTAGGAATGTTGTAAATTTTTTCTTTTCTTCCTCTGATAAAGATTGTGCTACATGGATCAATTGTGGTTCTTTTGTTGTTCCCAAATTGATAGATTGAGTGGGCTCAATTAGAACTGGAGATCTATCCTATAAATGACTCAGAAGGACATCAAATATCTCATCCTTAGGTGCCTCAAAGAGGTTTTCACCTTCGGATACATCTTTTATTTTTACTTTTGTAGGTTCTGAGACTGCCACAAAGTGGTTTTCACCCTCAGAACTCATTTTCTTTTTATTCTTATTCTTATTTTTCTAACTAAGATACTTGATGTCTGACTCCTTCATGCTAACACTCGGTTCACTAATGGAAGTCCTCATAGGCTCAACTGCATTTAGGTAGCAAGCAAGGGCATAGTCATTGGGAAAGGTATAAATACCTTGGTTCAAGTTGGTGGATGTTATGTCAAGAAGGTCAGGGCATTGGATAGTCAAAGTGGTTTTGGGAAAGAGTGTTTACGGATATGGATCTATCATCATTGTTCCTAACCTGACACTCGATTTCAAAGGTGATATTACAACTTAAGACATTCAATTCGTGAATAGGCTCAATGTCATTGTGGAAATCTACTTCAGCCATCGATGGATCAGACTCGATAAGTTTATCATTTCGCTCTAGACTTACATTAAGTTGAGGTGCATATTGGTGAATAACATCAACATGCTTTTCTGTAACAAGTTCATCTGGTTTTGGAATGACTCCCCATTCATATTCATTTGATTAATCTTTTGTTTCTTCATCTAGACCTCTAGGAAATCTAAGAACATGAGTAAAGTTAGCATGAATAGCCCAAAAAGGGTTACCCTCAAATTTTGATTTGAATTCATACTCATAGGAATTTGTCTTAGAATAACTACCACCTTCCTCTTTTTTATTTCCTTTGAGATTAGCTGGTTCTTGTGTTGCAACTATCTCTTGCTCTATAGTAGGTTCTTGTGTTTCTACTACATTAATTCTTTTTATTGGATCATCTTCAGCTTCAAGGAGGTCTTTTATTTCTTTAGGCAAATGTTCATAAGGAATGAGCTCATCAGTGGTGTCTGAATCATCACTATCAAATTGTTTAGTTATATCCCCCTTTAGTTGATTTGCTACGGAAGGCTCAATTTGTTCTAGAACATGCGGGGAGTTCTTGCTAAGACAGAAAGGCTTCTTCGTGTATCCTATACCTATTGTATTCTTTTTCACTCATCCACGATGATTAAGAGGTGACAGAAGACCTTTACCCTATAGTCCTAGAGGTCCTTTTCCTTTATATCCCATTTTTGTGATCAATTTATCCCCTGGCCCATATGAATTAGAAGGGATACTCGGTATTTTAGCATCACATTTTTGGACAGCTTGAGATTTAGGTTCATCTTTGTATATCCATGTGAGCACAGCTTCATCCTCTTCAAAATCTTGTTTAGATACTTGTTCTGCAACAAAATTTCCTTTATATGCTTCAAGAGGTTCTTTAAATTCAAGCTTGGATTGCTTTAGAGTTTGTCCATAAGACTTAGGAGAGATAGGGAGAGATGTCAAAGATAAGACTGGCTGTAGAAGTTGAGAAATCCAACTTCACAGTTCGCCAAGAACACCTGCATGCAAATGACTTGTTGCTGGAAAGAAGCAGAAGACACAAAAAAAAAACCTTTGAAAATCTCAGCAGTGTGAGAGAAATTGTATTCCAATCTAATGAAAAAATAATTACAAGGTTCAACCTATAAAGGTGAACAAAACCCTAAAACTAGAAAAGCTAGGTTGCACATTATAATTAATAAAGATATTAATTATAATGTACCTAAGAGATAGCTTAAGTAAAAAAGAGTAATAAAACTAACTAATTACTCTAACACCCCCCCTTAAGCAAATCTCAAGAGGTAAGCTAACCTAGCACAGCTATGAAAGCAAGAAATGGGTCCCAACAACAAGGCTTGATTAGGTACCCAATATAAGGAAATCTTTGTAAACCAGAGACAAAGTAGAAAACCTAGTGGGAAAAACTCCTCTCCAAAAAGAGATATAAAAGCAAGAAAAAGACAAAAAATGACTTCAAGAGACTCTCTCAAAGCCATAAGGACAATGTGTGCTGCCAACCCCCCCCCCCCATGAGAGAGGGTCAAGGATGCAAAGCCCCCCTAGAATGAAAGAACCCCTAGATCAATGAACAAACCACCATGACACCAATAAAAAGGAGTGAAAGGAAGTGAGCACTGAAGAGGTAACCTCAAAAGATGAGGTGTCACTGGAAGGCCGAGCTGATGGTCAAAAGAGTAGACACGAGGATCTTGAAAGGGAATCCCTAATGTAGGTGGTATAACAGGTGTGCTAACACTATCAAGAGAGAGGAGATGAGTGTCCTCTATAGAATCCTCAACAACTACACCTGGTGGTTCGATGAATGGAGCTAGAGGGTTTGGCAGTGCTGAAGAAGAGTCCTGTTGAAGAGAAGAAACCCCAACAAGATGAGGTGAGGCAGCCACAGAAGTGGTCTCAGGAACAACACAGAGGTTCAAGTGACCTGACTATCCCACATGATGCACTCGCGTAAGAGGAGAGTTGTGCTTCGATAATGGAGATGGTGGACCAAAGTGTGAGAAGGTGTAGAGATGGGTGGAATGATCCACTATCCCTGTAGCAACAATGTCACCTATCGCACTATCCCAGATGAAGACTGAATCTAGCATGAACTCAATTGTCTTCCCTGACCCATTGAGCGTAATTTAATAAATTGAGAGGAGGTTTGCAGACAGAGAGGGAACATACAATACATCATTGAATGTGCCATCCTAAATTCCTACAAAACCTTTCCCGCAAACTGGCATAATAGTGTTATTCCCCAGGAGAATGTGAGGAATATGAGAAGCCTCAATAGAAGAGAAGATCTCTAGAGAAGATGTCATATGGTGATAAGCACCTGAATCTAGTATCCAAGGGACCTCTGAAGGGGATGCAACGGAAGCCTATAATGCATGACCCTATCCAAAATCCTATCCAAATGTCGAAGATGAGGCAGAAGACTGAAAAGTAGACCCTTGTGAGGTGGAAGAGGATGGAGAGGAAATAGTGCTCTTCTGAAGGAGAGCTTGCAAATCTACAATCTGTTTCTCATAGCCATCAAATCTCTTCTAAAAACAATGTGGCTCATCATGAGGTCCCTTCTGACAATAAGAACATGTAGGGCTCTCATTCTTCTATTTCTCCTTCTTAGAAGAAGATGGTGGACCAATAGAGTGCTGAGAAGAGGAATTAGATATTTGCTTCAGCTTCTTCTTCTGTGTATCTTGAGGTATCTTGGCAAGCAATGCCTGTGCCTATAAACCTATAAGTGAATCCATCTGATTGAGCTTGGACTACTCACGATTCAACCTATCACAGAAAGTCTCAAAAGAGGGCATAACATGTCATGCACCCAGTGCATCCATAGTGGAGTAGAAGGTAGAAGTGAAAATATGATAAGGGCCACAAAGTTTGGAGAGTATCAGAAAGATACACTCATCATCTGACTTCATCTTTCTAGAAACCTATAAAATTGATCGAAGAGACTTGAACTTCATCAAGAAGTCCTCAATGCTGGTCAATGATTCAGGTACCAAGGAGGTGAACTCTACATCTATCTAGAGAACCCTAAACTAATTCATTGTGCCAAACAAGGTGGAAAACTTGTTCCACATATCCCTGGGTGTGGTCAAACCATTTAGGTGGAACAACAACCCATCTGAAATGTTCATTGCAATGAGGCCCATTGCCTCATCCATCCTATTTCTCTACATAAGAGCCTCATAAGGCCACTATAGAACTGGCTAAGTCTCATCGAGGCATGACCATAACCCTTTTTCCATAAGCAATCTGGTCATCTGTCCTTTCCAAGTGTGATAGTTGTGAGGTGTAAGGCGGGTGACAGAAGAGTCCATCATTAAGAGAAAGAAGACAGAAGTAGAAGGGTCTTTCTGAAGTAAATTATAGAAAGTAAAGAAAACCCCCCCACAAAGTATAATACTATCCCCCATACACAACAAAGTACTATGAAAGCACAAGAAATGAGAAAAAAACCTGAGATTCAGAAGCAGAACAAGAGCACAAAAGAAGGTTTGTCTTTGACTACAAAAACTAGTAATCAAATGGAAAAATCAAGAAGTGAAACCTACACAAGAGCGACGGGCTCGGAAAGACCTTTTTGACAATATATTATATGTCAAATTTTGAGTCTGTATGAGCCCTGTAGGACCAAAAAGGCCTAGGTACCCCCAAAATGCAAGCTCCCTGGAAAAAACTAGGCATGGGAAAAAAATTGATAGTTGTATGCCCACCACGAGCCCATCCACTAATACATTTGGGGTGAAATTGTGACTGCAATTTGCGACGACAGGGAAATGTTAAGCGGTTTTGGCTTTTTTTTTTCAAATATAGCCCGAAACCGTCGCAATTGCGACGTTGTCGGGATATAAGTGCAAAAAAAAAAGGAACGTTGTCATTTTTGTTTTCAACAACACCGAGAGAGATTCCCTCCACGAAATCAAGCGGGTTATCATTTGTGTTTTGAACAAAGCGGGTTGTCATTTGTGTTTTGAACAGCACCGAGAGAGATTCCCTCTGCAAAATCAAGCGGGTTGTCATTTGTGTTTTCAACAGCGCCGAGAGAGATTCCCTCCGCAAAATCACAGCTACAATTTCTGAGTACGTTGGGTTTATTTTTCTTTTGTCATTATTATTTAATCTGGTATTTAGCTGTTAGAGAGCTAAAATACCCAGAAATGAGGACATATCTGTGTTGAATTTATTGTTAGCGGCTTTGGTTATTTAGAATGCTTCCCCACAATACTTAATAGGATGCATTTGGTTTTCAAAGCTTTCACTGACTTGGATTCAAGATTCTGAGACTTTCACGTGCCTTGCTTCAGTTGTTTTCACAAACAAATCGCGTGCCTTTTGTATGCTTCCACATTTTATATACATGTCCATCAGGGTAGTCACCACCACTATATTTGACAAAAACCCATCTTCAATTACTTTTTGGTGAATTTCCCTACCCTGTTCTATGACTGTACCTCTGGTTTTAATGTATAAAAATGACCCAAATTTCAAAGGAAGTATATGATAAATTCCACCTAACACTTCCTAATCCCTGGACAGTGTCTTCTTACACTTTGAAACAAACAATTCCAAAGGGAATTAGCCTCTAGGGCTCTGCAACACCCAAACCCACAATTCTTGGCTCTAAACCCTTCTTAACTAGGGCATTCTCAATCACCCGATTCTACACCCTTCAAATCCAAATTAGTGGATGATTCACCATCTCACAAACATTATACAATGTTCCACATTATAACAATCCACCCTTGCTTGGATAGATCACTCACTGCTATACATTAGCATTCAACTCAAGGTAATTTCCCAAAGTTTATCCTGTGATCACACTGTTTTCCACAAAACTTTGCCTATGCAATGTCAGTACTTCATAATACAAGTTAGTTATTGTCATCCCATGAATATTAGGCCTTCTATGTTACAGCAAAATCAAAGTAAACTCATTCAAAACGGTTTAGAATGGATGAAAGAAATCCTTCTAACTCATGTATGTGTTAGTTCAAACAAATGAGGATAGTCACTCTAAAGACAACATGATAATGTACACTCACAGTAAGTGTACATTATCATGTTGTCTTTAGAGTGACTATGCTCATTTGTTGAAGAAGAAAAGCATTAATGTGGCTGAATAGCAATACATTCAAGTGGCAATTACACAAGGGACAGTCACTGTGAGATGTCCTCATTTGTGACTGTCCTTACAGTGAGTGTACATTATCATGTTGTCTTTAGAGTGACTGTCCTCATTCTATAAGTGTACATTATCATGTTGTCTTTACAGTGACTGTCCTCCTTCAAGTGGCAATTACACAAGGGACAGTCACTGTAAAGACAACATGATAATGTAGAGAAACGTTGTCATTTGTATTTTCAATAGCGCCGAGAGAGATTCCCTCCGCGAAATCACAGCTACAATTTCTGAGTACGTTGGGTTTATTTTTCTTTTGTCATTATTATGTAATCTGGTATTCAGCTGTTACATAGCTAAAATACCCAGAAATGAGGACATATCTGTGTTGAATTTATTGTTAGCGGCTTTGGTTATTTAGAATTTTAATTTTATTTGTTCATCTTTCAAGCACAAACATTTTGTGGACCGTAACGTCTTCATTGTTTCGGGTATGCAATGAAACAGCCCTAACTTGCGACTACCTTCACAGTACTGCAAAACCGAAGAGGGAAAAGCAAGTTAGGATGGAAATAATGTAGAGAAACGTTGTCATTTGTATTTCCAACAGCGCTGAGAGAGGTTCCCTCCGCGAAATCACAGCTACAATTTCTGAGTACGTTGGGTTTATTTTTCTTTTGTCATTATTATGTAATCTGGTATTCAGCTGTTAGAGAGCTAAAATACCCAGAAATGAGGACATATCTGTGTTGAATTTATTGTTAGCGGCTTTGGTTATTTAGAATGCTTCCCCACAATACTAAAGATCCCATTTTGGCATATGCTTGAAGAATGCTGGCAAAAGTGGTTGAGTTTGGTTTTATACCTCCCAATTGCATTTGTTTAAAAACCTCCAATGATTTTTAAACAAATGCAATTGGGAGGTATAAAACCAAACTATAACAATCCACCCTTGCTTGGATAGATCACTCACTGCTATACATTAGCATTCAACTCACGGTAATTTCCCACAGTTTATCCTGTGATCACACTATTTTCCACAAAACTTTGCATATGCAATGTCAGTACTTCATAATACAAGTTAGTTATTGTCATCCCATGAATATTAGGCCTTCTATGTTCATGGGATGATCTTCATTATCTCTAAAACTCTACTGCAATGACAAGTCTAGACAAAAGAATGACTGTTTCAGCAGTGACTGGCGCGACAGCAGTCTCAATATAATAGTAAACTCATTCAATAACAAGAATAATTGAATAATCAAACCAAATGATTTGAGACTTAAAAGATCAAGGAACTTGCAGAAATTAAAGTTTATTGCTCGCTGTTTCCTTCACCAGTCCATACACCCGCGCAACAGCAAATTCAAAGTAAACTCATTCAAAACGGTTTAGAATGGATGAAAGAAATCCTTCTAACTCATGTATGTGTTAGTTCAAACAAACTAAGACTTCCAAGATAAATGGAGTTGCAAAAACTAAGAGTTTTATATTTCTTACTGTTGCAGTCCGTATATATCTCCCTTCTTTGTCGTAACAGAGATATATATAAGATTCTTTATAACTTCTCAAAAACTAATCCAACCAATTTTCATCGGTTGGAGCTTAGTTTGAGCCTAACTAAATCCTAAATACTAACTCCCTCCATTGTTAGCTAACCGTTGGATTTTGAAAATTCAAAAATTCCAACTTATAATTAATTGAATTATTTTAATCCAAAGACCACTAAACTCACTAACTTTGATCTCTTATGATTATTAAACTTTCCAAAAGACTTAAACTTCCGCACTAGCCTATTCTAGATTCTTAGAACATTATTGAACTTTGGACAATCTCAGTCCATTGTAAACAAGCTTTTAGTCCTAATAAGGACATCATTACAAACTCATTGAAGTATTGCATTATTTTAATAACATTAAAAGTGCTAAGATCCTCCAATTGACCTGTTGACCCTATTTATGTATTCCATCCCTCTGATTTGTCCTGAAAGTCTGTATAATCTCCGTCTCCAAATTGGTTGTGTGAGGTGCTCCGGCACCAGTTCACCAATGGAATAGAAGTTGTTCTTCCTATATCAATGGAAATCCTAGCTCTACAACTTCTAACATTAATTGAAGTAGAGGAAGATGGTGCGATGAATGTCATATTAGTAAAATTGTTGAATCTACAAGAAGCTTATGAGAATGCTTATAATGCCTTGACACGTCACCAAAGAATAGTATAATGTGGGTTTGACAAGAGGTATGCAATCCCCCTCTTAAGAAAAATGATATGATTTTAAAGTACAATGAAAGAGCAGCCAATCCAAGTCAACATACAAAGTTTGATGCCTTATGGGAGGGTCCTTTTTATATTTCTCGCTACAAAGAAAATTATGTTTTTGAGTTGGAAAACATGGAAGGTAATCCTTTTGAGATATTGATAAATAGGATCCATCTTAAACATTTCTATTAATAGTTTATCCTTCCTTCTTGTACATAGTAGGTTATTTATGCTTTAAGCTCAATAAGTATCATGAGGTACATTTTCTTTGTTGTTAGTCTCTAGTTTTCTTAAGGTTTGAGCCCATGTTTTACCCCGTGCATAGCATTTTTTGTTGTCCAACACATTTTAAAATGATCACCCCCCTATTATTGTATCACTTCCTCCTTGTTCCTCATTCAAGTGGCAATTACACAAGGGACAGTCACTGTGAGATGTCCTCATTTGTGACAAGGACAGTCACACATGAGGACATCTCACAGTGATTGTCCCTTGTGTAATTGCCACTTGAATGTATTGCTATTCAACCACATTTATGGGCCCGTTTGGACCACGACACACAGTAGCATCTACAGAGAAGAATATCCCAGGTGTAACAAGTTGTAAGAATATACCAACAGTTCTAAGAAGTTCCCTAGCACGTAGTAGCATCTACAGAGAAGAATATACAACATGAGGGCAGCCACTGTAAAGACAACATGATAATGTACACTCATTGTATGTGTACATTATCATGTTGTCTTTACAGTGACTGACCTCATTCAAGTGGCAATTACACAAGGGACAGTCACTGTGAGATGTCCTCATTTGTGACAAGGACAGTCACACATGAGGATATCTCACAGTGACTGTCCCTTGTGTAATTGCCACTTGCATGTATTGCTATTCAACCACATTTATGGGCCCATTTGGACCACGGCACATAGTAGCATCTACAGAGAAGAATATCCCAAGTGTAACAAGTTGTAAGAATATACCAACAGTTCTAAGAAGTTCCCTAGCACATAGTAGCATCTTCTAATTGTCTATACCACTTCACAAGGTATTGTTTGCACACATTGTTTTTGGTTCTTTTGATGACCCTTGTTTTGAAATTGCTATTAGGCCTTGTAGCTTATATGTTTTGATTGCTGGAGAGCTTCTAAAGCTAAGCAAGAAGACCATTGCATGAGTTATAGCCGCGCGCTCAGGTTTGAAAATTGTATATTTTTTAATCTAATGTATATTTTAACTAGACTTTTAGCTTATTTTTGCTGTATATTTTAATCTAAAGAGAATCATGGATGTGAACTTGAAAGAATTTTGTACTTAGTTCTTATGGAGAGAATAGTAGTAGTTTACGGTCCAATATCAAATAGAGTTTTCCAATTATAGAAAGTTAATGAATTCTAATAGCTTATATGTTTTGATTGCTGGAGAGCTTCTAGAGCTAAGCAAGAAGACCATTGCACGAGTTATAGCCGCACGCTCAGGTTTGAAAATTGTATATATTTTAATCTAATGTATATTTTAATCCTTTTGCCATGTCATGTAATATGTCTTGCCTTGTAGCTTATATGTTTTGAAATTGCTGTTAGGCCTTGTAGCTTATATGTTTTGATTGCTAGAGAGCTTCTAGAGCTAAGCAAGAAGACCATTGCACTAGTCGTAGCTGCGCGCTCAGGCATGAAAATTGTATATTTTTTAATCTAATGTATATTTTAACTAGACTTTTAAAATATTAAAGGATTTAACTAGGTCTAAGAAGATTTGTGTACTTTTGACAATTTTTCTTAGTCACTAAAAGTTGTAGACCGAAGTTTTCATAGCCCAATTTTTGCTTCCTGCGAAGAACGATCATGTCAGATAATATAAGTGAAGAACAAAATAGGGAGACAATCGCTAGATTGTGGTCTAACTTGAAAAGAAAAGGTGATGGAAAATGTTATTGTCCCTGCAAAATTTGTAAGGGCTTAAACCGTAGAAGACTGCTAATCAAAACAGTTAAGAGACATTGTAGGGAGAATGGTCACATTGAAGGGGGGCATGACTATCATCCACTGGTAAGTTGTTCATTATATCATTTTAACAATTTATATACATATGAAATCACTTGATGATGAGTTGAAGATCATGGTTTATTTATGTTAATCAATTTTATATAGGTTGATCTCCCCAGGGAAGTACATGATATGGAGGAACATGGGGGTGCGAATATCCAAGGTGAAGATAATGATCCCATGGAAGATGACGATCATGCGCCAGAAAACACAATTGAAGATGATGGTATAAATACATTGATCCATGACACATTTAGTCCAAGTGGATCTGATCATGATGATGATGATAGCCTCGATGTACCTCTACTTGAGAAGGCATACGAGCCCCTATACAAAGACTCCCAAACAACTCTTCTCTCTGCTATATTGTTGTTGTTGAACTTGAAGGTTATGAATGGTTTATCCAACATAACAATGTCACGTATGTTAAGGTATGTCATATATGTCTTTATAGTTAACAAAGGGTGAATAATGTACCACTAATATTGTTTATATTAACAACTTATATTTTTTGCTGTAGATTGATAGGCGATTTTTTGTTACCACCATCAAATATTCTACCTCACTCATATCAAGAATTATCTGCTATTATGAAAGATATTGGAATGGAGTATCAAGCAATACATGCTTGTCCCAATGATCATATTATATATTATAAAGAACATGAATTTGCAACACAATGCCCTGTATGTCATACGAGTAGATATCGAACAGATCGAATAACAAAAAAGGTGCCTCACAAGGTTCTTCGTTACATCCCCATTATTCCACGGATGCGACAATTATTCAGGTGTACTAGCTTGGCACAATTTATGGATTACCATGCACGCAATAGAAGTCGAGATGACATTATTCGAATCCCTGCGGATGGTTCGGCATTTATGCACATAGAGGAAAAGTGGCAACACTTCAAAGAAGAACCTCGTAATCTTAGGCTTTCATTGGCAGTGGATGGTGTCAATCCATTTGGAGAGATGAGATCTGTTTGCTCGGTGTGGCCTGTTTTTGTTATCAACAATAACATTCCTCCGTGGATGTCAATAAAGAGGGAGCACATTATGTTGGCAATGATTGTTCCAGGTATTTTATCATTTGATAGTTATTAATTTACATGTACTTACAAATCTTACAGTAAAATGGTCACAATAATTATGTAATGTTACTGTTCATTCAAGTAGGTAAATATCAAGTTAAAGATATGAATGTATATATTGAGCCTCTTATTGACGAGTTGGTGGAGTTATGGAACGGTGTCACTATGTATGATGTGTCTAGACCAATAGGACAAAGACAATTTCAATTCCATGCAATACTTGTATGGACAATACATGATGCCCCAGGGCTAACAGATTTTTGTGGTATGTTATAGTGAATTCAAGTTGCGCATGATAATTCTAATTATAAAAATCAACATATTTAATAATCCAATTATATCATTATCTTGTAGGTCTTCAAACAAAGGGAAAATTTGCATGTCCAGTTTGTGGTCCAAAGATGAAATCTCGTTATTCAAAAAGTTTAGGAAAGCAGGTGTTTGATGAGTATAGACACTTCCTCCACAGGAATCATAAGTATCGAAGTATGGAAAAACATCTTTTCAATGGGAAAGAAGAGACTACATCAAAGCCACGAAGAATGACACCTCACCTATGGAAGTTGGAATATAATAGAATTAATCGTCGAGGTAATGTCGTTCCACCTAATGGTTTATGTTTGTAATTTATATATTTCTATTGTGATTTTTGTTTACTAATTATGTAATTGATGATCGTGAAGGTCGTCAAGGCACTACTGACAACCTTCCAAAGGGACTAAAAAGCTATCCCAGACAATTTAGTAGGTTGCCCTACTACGAGGACCTACAAATTGTGCATTTGTTTGATCCTATGCATATTGGAAATAATATAACAGAGACATTGTGGAAAATACTGGATGGAAGGCGTGACAAAGAAAAAATTGTCAAAATTTGTAATGACATTCATGAATCCAATCATGCACTGAAGAATTTCATTCACTCAAATAGCAATAGAGATCAGATTAATATAAGTGCCCTTCCTTGGTTATTAACGGAGCAGCAAAGTGATGCCATAAAAGAAGTCATACGAAAAATTCAATTTCCCACAGGATTTGCTGCGAACATAAGCAATCTCATATCAAAGAAAAGTGAATTTGGGCCAGGGCTCAAAATGCATGATTGGCATACTTTCATCAAGGTAAGTTATGTTCTTCTGTATTTACAATATATTCATAAACTACGTGTACTATTTATTATGTTATGTTAGAAAATAATGAAATGATTGGTTTATAATTATTGCAGTACGTGCTACCTCTATCTCTCCCAGAGCACTTCAACAATAACATCAAACAAGTGATATATGATCTTGGAAAATACATGAGGTAAGTAGTAATATCTGTTCAATTTGTTGTATATATTTATTATATTCGCGATTTGTTTTTCTTGCTATGTAATCTATTGTATATTATTTTGTAAAGTCTCGTATTTATATATTTTTTGTGACTTGAATCTCTTAATATAGGTGGTTGTCATCTAAAGAAATCCATAAAGAAGATATAAACTATTGGAAGAGAAGAATTCCTCATTTACTATGTGAAATGCAAAAGTGTCTACCTCCAACTTTTTTCAATGCACAAGAACACTACCTCATACACCAAGTTGAGGAGATTGAATTGTGTGGACCTGCACACACTAGGTCAATGTGGATGGTTGAGAGGCACTTGAAATATTTGAAGGCTTTGGTTCAACAAAGAGCACATCCTGAGGGTTCTATGGTAGAGGGATACATGGTATACCAGACTATGGTGTACATTACTGAATATCTTCCTAAGTTTGCTTCAAATATCCATGTAGATCGCATTTGGGATCTCGACCCTTTTTAAAAATTCAAAGGGGAGTACTTGATGGGGAAAGGTAGATTGAGGAAAGTGACAGATAATAAATTATAAGATGTTATTGTAATAAATTATTTCTTAATCTTCAAAATAAATCGGTTGTAAGTCGTCTATTTTTTTTTGTACAGTTGCTCGAGAGTGGGATGCACTACATTTGTATATTGCAAACAATCTTGATCGGATGACGGTATGGATTGAACGATGTCAACATTCTGGTCACACATTAACATGGGAAGGTGTATCTTCATTGGTTAAAGAAGCTCATCGTAATGGAGATTCTAATGTTACGCAAAGGGAAATAGATTTAGCATATGGTTTAAGAGATTTCCAGGTACGTACAAAATTATTAATCACCCGTATGTTTATCAACTCACGATATAATAATTTTGACATGTTTCACATATTATTGCAGGTTAAACACCACAAGGGTATGTTCTGTAATGGTCAAAAATTTCACGTCAAAGTGTTGGATGACACGAAGAAAACTTGTGATTCTGGAATAACTGCAGTCTTTCAAGTGACTAATATTTCATCTAGAAATGACTTACATCCTCAAGAGTCTAAAAATCAATACTATGGCATTTTGGATGATATACTTGAGTGCGACTTTAGTTCCTTCAAATTAGTACTCTTCGTTGTCAAATGGTACAGGCTACGACTTAATCCAAATGATCCTAATAGAACTGTTATTGAACATGATAATGGATTTACAATGGTTAATACAAGGTCATTTGAGCCAGTTGGGGATGAGCCCTATGTTCTTCCAAGCCAATGTGAGCAGGTATTTTACTCAGAGGTTTCACATAAATCGGGTTGGTCATTTGTTGTTAGACATGAACCGAGAGGAAGGCCGATAAAGTATAATGCGATGGAAGAAGAAGATATCGAAGAAGTAGAAGATGATGTAGATGATGATCACGATCGACAATTATTGGATGATGTTCCTGAGACAAATTTTCATGAAGAAGAAGAAGAAGATGATGACGATGATGCTGCTACTGATGATGATGATGAAGATGATGTTGATGTTGATGATGATGATGTTGATGATGATGACAATGACGACAATGATGACGATGATGACGATGATGATGACGACGATGACGAGGATGATGATGATGATGATGATGATGATGATGAGGATGATGATGATGAAATTTAAAGGTATGCCATCAATCCTTAATGTATTTAATATTCATTTCTTGATAGAAATATATTTGTCTTAAATGGTTACATAGTTTATTCATTATCTATTTAAAAGCTACAAGTTTCAACTACAAATAGAATACTGCTAATCTAAATTAATTAAATAAAACTATTTAAAACACATATTGATGCATGAATGTATTGAGCCTTATTTTCTTTCAGGTCAAAAGCATTTGTAAGTGTTCTCACAACACCAACCAAGCATCTTCATAAGATCACTCTCCTTGATCCAAGCCAACTCCATAACCTATCAGAGTGCACACCAAATCCTTATGCCACCTTAGCATTCTACATCTTTGGAATAATCCCAATGTCCCTCAATCCATCCAATGGATTCATCCAAGCAATCTAATCAACAAACTATCAAATGCTCACAATGCCTCAATAGGCTCCAAACTTGACTTCACCTTAACTAGGTGTTTCCTCCACCTCCACCACACACATCAAACAACTTCAAATAGCATGTCCCCAAGGTTACTAAGCCCTCAACTCATCAGCTGATACAAAAATCCAGTTTTAGCCCTTCAGTAGGCCTACTTCCCTAGCAGGCTTATAATGTGAGCCTGATTTAAGTGTTATAATGTGTACGTTTTAATGTTTTTAATTTTTATGTGATGCTTATGATGGATGTGATTATGATTATGATGTGATTATGCTCACGATAATTGAATTACATTTGCAGGAAATTGAACCCCTTTCAAGAGCATCCCGCACAGTCTCATGGACCAACAGGTATAAGTCAATACACCTTATAGAAAGTCTATTTAATACACTTATCAATAGTAAGATTGATGTCTTCTAAGATCTCTCCCATTTGCAGGTACCAGCAAATAGGTATTTGTCGGAAGTGTCTTCCTCGAGTGAGGGAAATATAGGAATAGAAGAGGAAAGTGAGACATGCAGTTTATCTAGAATAGGGAGATTAACTAGAGGTCAAAGGACTAGAAGGAAATTCAATAAACACATGAAATTTTTCCTTGCTCAAGGGGGGTCATGTTCTTATGATGATGAGATGAAAGGCGACATCGAGGTGCCCTTGAGGTACCAACATCTACAGAAACATTAGGTACCCAAGGAACTTCCTCCAATAAACACTGATTTTTGTGTTAATGAGAGGATATATCGCATAGCACCATCATCATTACATGGTTTGGGCCTATTTTCTATGGATGGCATAAAGGTGTCTTACAAAAAAGTTTATGAATTGATGGAGTATGTTGGACCATGTTACGATTACAAAAGTTGGATGCATATTGTTCAATATAAAAAAAGTATGCGTAGGTATGCACTCTCGGCAAATTATATACAACAGCAAGACAATAATCAAAGTAAAAGTGTGGCTATATACATTGATGGAAGGCCAAAAGCAACAGGGAATATTATGGGTTTTATAAATAGTACATGACCTGGGTCAACTATAAAGCAACCCAATTGCATATTTGAGGCGCACGAGGGAAATCATGTATTCATCTGTGCGATAAAATCAATACGTGCAGGGGAAGAGCTGCTTATTGATTACAATTTGAACTGCATAGATACAAACGAGGCTACTATCATGGGGGTGGTACATACTATTAAACCAACTTCTAATCAATGACTCCAACATACCATTTAGTTATTAAATTTTTGGCTAACATTTTTATACTTGATCTTTGACACAGGGGCACAATATGGAGCAACCGCCCGAAGGTGATGGTGATGATATTCCTA
This sequence comes from Chamaecyparis obtusa, assembly GCA_027943335.1. Classification (NCBI taxonomy): domain Eukaryota; kingdom Viridiplantae; phylum Streptophyta; class Pinopsida; order Cupressales; family Cupressaceae; genus Chamaecyparis; species Chamaecyparis obtusa. The sequence continues at coordinate 514,496 of BSBK01003887.1, forward strand.
GCTCATCTACACATGAGCAGGTAAAACTCATTGTAATTGTGCAAACTAGATAGAAGCAAAATGTTATTTTTTTTAATGTTATTTTCTTCATTGTTTTGGAGTAATTTTGATAATACTAATACTATTGTTGTCACAGAGGGCCGGTGGTCGGAGAGAGGGAAAGCAACCTACAGTCCCTCAGGAGTCCCCCCTTGTGGACCCTTTTTTTATTGATTTAGCAAAGACCGATGACCCGATCGGTTCCATTAAAAAGTTGCTAAAGAAAATTGGGAAAGAACTTCTACATTTGGTATCCATACATCCTCAAACTCAGGAAATAAAAGACAGGGCAGCTGAGTTGTTGCGCACTTCTGAAAACTTTAAAGTAAGTATTAATGAAATTTTTAATTATTACAAGAGTTCAATAATGGTTTTTATGTTATGCTCTTTTATGACATTAATTAAAATATGGATGCATTTTCTTTACAGAGTTATTTGCGTAATTTTGAACCCCATTCCCATGATGAGGCCGGTACTGCACGTGGTTCAGGTAGATCACATGTTCCATTCCCCACTTGTGTTTTCCACTAAATATATATAGGAATGATCATAATCATTGACAATACATGCTTGAACAATCTTTTTTTTTAATGCTCTAACAATCTTGTCCATGCTAGTCCACGCGTTCTATATTTATGCATGCTCTAACAATTTTATTCTTTAGCTCCTTTCCATGATGATATGACAATGCCGCCTCCATCCAGGACAGCCACAAATGTCTTGCCGACTGCCATGTCAACAACACACAGCCTAAATGCACCAACTGTTGCACCATCTACTGGTACACAAATCCCTCTTTTTCTCTCTTTTGTTATGTGTTTAAGTGTTATGTGTTTACGATGTAGATCCCTTGATTGTGTTTGTGCCATGGGTGCTCTGCACCAATTTATTTCCCTTGAAGTATTATTTCTTGGAGGCATTTGATAATGGTTTTCATTTTTTGCAATAGGAGAGGCAACAAGTCCCAATGCAGCATCATTTCCTGGATGTTCCCGTGTTCCTAGTACGAGAACGGTGAAGGATTGCGTATTGATCATCAGTGACGATGAAGGCATTCCCTTAAAAGTAGCCAAAGTTCCAGGTACTTTAAAGTTATTATTATTCTATAGTGATATAATAGTAATTTAGTTTTTGATCACTCTTCATCGACTAATGATCCCATGATTATTTTGTAGGGAATGATATTTTTTGGCGAAAACTTGGTGACGAGTGTTTGCGGATATTCGGGCCCACCCTACGTACATGGTGGAACATCATATCCTAACTAAAACCCCAAACCACTATTTTGATTTCATATCATTGCTAGAATAGTTTTCCTTTTCATCAATTTCTTGAACTATATTAAAGGTAGCTTCTCTTCATTTATGAGTCTAACATGTTTTTTTTTACTTAAAAGGTGGAATAACCAAGATAAAAAGTTGAAGGATGATCTTGTACATAGTATGACCTAGCTTTTTGGACCTCGTGCATTCGAGAGAAACAAGCTCCTTGAAAGAGCTGGTTTATGTTTGAAGTATATTAGGGACCAGTACAGGAAATATTTAGAGGTTAACCCTAGGCATGAGCGTCCGCCCTGTGTTCTTGAGGCTGAGTGGCAGGCTTTGATTTTGGATGGAAAGTATAAAGCCAACATGAAAAAAGGAATTACGCTAGTAGAGAGTAGAGCAAGGTATGTGATACTTTTGAGAATGTAATTATGTACTAATTAACCTCTAAATTTTTCCTGTACTGGTCTCTAACATATTTCAAACTTTTCATAGATTGCCTGACACATCAAAGGCAACAAAGGCAAGATTAGAAAAGCACGGGACACACAAGCTCGGCTCTGGTGGTTTTTCCAAACTTCAAGCACGAGTTGTAAGTATTAGTAAATGAAAACTTGTATCAATTTTTTTATATATTGCAAGGAAATTTTTTTTGATCAAACAATGCAAGTAAAATTCACCATACCAAGAAAAAATGTAGGGGTCAGAGTTCAATAGATGCCTCAAAGAAGAGGACAAGAGAATTGGCTTCCAACAAGGCTATAGAGCCATGGCTGAACGGCTACGAGCTGAAATCAGTGTGCAAGGTTCAAATAATGATGCATCTGAGCCACAGGTAAATAAGCTAAATGAAATTTATTTCAAATTGAATACTTTACCAATTAGTCTATTTGATGTTAAGTTCTAATATAAAGTGAGTATATCTGTTTTAAGAAAGCAATGATAACAATGTGTAGGATATTGGAATGCAGCCTGACAATCCTTCTACACAATCTATGCATAATGAAGGTTCGCATGATGTGCATCCTAGTGGTGGAGGTATACATTTGCTATTAAAAATTTTATATGTAATTACAATTGGTGTTTGGATTAATGTAACATTTTGTATAGAAACTATAGAGGATCGAGGGGTCGGTGCTCATGAGCATGTTGAGGTTGAGTCTAGACAAAATGATGTGGCCAGATCAAGTAATTAAAGAGCGCCATAGTTATGTTCTTTAAAATAATTAAATACTTGTAACAATTATAATTAAATATTTTAAATTTAACTCTTTTATTTGTTATTGTAGAGGACCCCCCTTTGCAGCAGCATAGGAATTTGAGATCATCAAGAACAGAGAACAAAACAACTGATGAGGGGGGTATTGATGATAACACTGATGCTCCTCTTAGAGCTTACATAGAAAAAAAAATTAGAAAGAGAAAAAAGAAATGATTGTCATCTAAATACCTTAATTGATAATGACTGAATTTTATGTCTCAATGAATTTAATTATGTGCTAATGAATGTTCATGAATTATGTGTTTATTTTCATATTGATGAATGTTGCGTGTTAACGAATCTAATGTGTTAATGAATGTTATCATGTGATATTGATTGAATGTTACATTTTATTAATAATTGAAAGAATGAATGAATGTTAGATGTTAACAGGGAATGTAGAGTGATGTTAGGGGGAGGGGGGTGGGGCCAAATGAGCTTCCACCTTCACGTGGTTGGCCCTGTTTAGTAGAGAATATTAAACTATATTCTCAAAACAAAGTGAAGCTCAATAAGATACTAAATGAGTCAAAATGGTTATCAAGGTCCTCTATCCATAAGATACTTGTAGTCAAAATGGTTATTAATAAGATACTTGTAGTCAAAATGGTTATCTAGGTCCTCTATCCATTCCATAAGTTCTTCACCATTCAAACTTCCTCCATAACAAGGAATGTGCTCTAGGTTAATCATGAAGCCTAGCATGGACTCTCTGTCAGATAGAGCCACTATTTCAGAGCCTTTTCTGTGCATTTCCTTCAAGCACTGTATAGTGTAAGGATGTGAAAGGGAGGGCAGACCAGTGTGGAAGTTAGAGTATTTATATCTTATGCTTTGAGAGTTTATTTGGTAGATTCAAGACACCTTATATCAAAGTTATTCCTTTTTCTTATCTGTTGTTCTGTCAAACCCTCATTTTTAGGGTTATTGCATTCAAATGGCCTTAACTTGCAAATAAACCATAGGATATCCTCTGTTCTTTGTAAAATGCAAGTTAAGGGGGTTTATTTTCATATTTTAAAAGCTTTGGAACAGGATACTAAGCCAGAGAATTTCGAGAGCAAGCCCTAGGTCAAGAATCTCAATGTTCTTAACTAGGAGTTGATGGATTATGCAAGATCAGAGGGTAGCGGCAAGTAAAGGACCTCAAACCTTGTTGAATCTAGATCTTTAGAGCATGGTGGACATCTTCAAACTCTGATCTTGGTTTCATGCACCCATTTTCAATGCCTTGTTTTGGAACCCACACCCAAAGGCATGCATTAGGTCTGCGGAATCAATAAGGACATTGATATGCTGGAGTGGAGTCAGGGTCTGGGAGTTGGATGATTGTTAGAACATCAAAAAGGGTACTCAAAAAACATATAAGTTCATAAGGTCCTTTGTCAAATTGAAGAGTTATTGCTGCAGAACAGGTTTTGGAGACCTACTAGAGTCACTAGGTCTATTTGTGATTTTGATGTCTTGGGTTGTTTGGAACACAACCAATGCATGATTCTGCATGTTTTAGGGAATCTTAAGAGTTTTCAAATGTTTGATTGGGTTGGCAAAGCCTAGGATCAATAAAGTCTCTTTTGGTAGAAAATCAGGGAACTTGTCCCTAAAAGGAAATTTGGTCTTGGTTGGGATTGAGTCAATAAGGTGTTAGAAGTATCTTGAAACCTTTGAAGTCCCTCTAGTACAGAGATTTTAAACTGTTCTGATAGAATCAGAGGCTAAATTGCTTAGGTGTAACATTTTGGTGTCTTGAAGTGGGTTGGGGCTTAAGACCAAGTTTCTTGCTGACCACTCTGCATCACATTGTCTTGCATGAAATTAGTCATTCTGTATACACTGGTCTAGTGTTGTCAATAGACCCAAATAGTTCAAAGATACTCGAACCAATCAGATGTTTTATGGGGTGCATTTTTGTGTTAGGTAGAAAGGATTCTTCATACAGGTGAAAGTCTCGAACCTTTCCCCACTCCCAAAAAAATATCACTTGTATTGTTATGAGCAGTCATGAGGACTAGACAGATACATTATAATATATGTAATTGCCACTTGAATGTATTGCTATTCAACCACATTTATGGGCCCGTTTGGACCACGGCACACAGTAGCATCTACAGATAAGAATATCCCAGGTGTAACAAGCTCTAAGAATATACCAATAGTTCTAAGAAGTTCCCTAGCACACAGTAGCATCTACAGAGAAGAATATACAACATGAGGGCAGTCACTGTAAAGACAACATGATAATGTACACTCATTGTATGTGTACATTATCATGTTGTCTTTACAGTGACTGTCCTCATTCAAGTGGCAATTACACAAGGGACAGTCACTGTGAGATGTCCTCATTTGTGACAAGGATAGTCACACATGAGGACATCTCACAGTCACTGTCCCTTGTGTAATTTCCACTTGAATGTATTGTTATTCAACCACATTTATGGGCCCGTTTGGACCACAACACACAGTAGCATCTACAGAGAAGAAGTTTGGTATGCAATGGTCTTGAAACCTCCTGAGAAATTCTTGGTATGCATTTGTGTGGTGCAAAAGCTTCGTTGAAAGAGAAAAAGAAGAAAAGAATAGAAATGATTTTTTTTCTTTTTATGTCATTTACTGTAACCAGCTACTTATAACTTGCAAAAATTATTATAACCATTTGAAATTGAAACTTAGTTTAATGTGAAACTGAGAACTGCTTTATTAGAGCTTTCTATGATTTAGATTCAGACATCAAGAACATTGTTTGCCTAATATTGTGATTAATGTTTATTTATTAATATCTCATACTGACAAACAATTGATAATTGTAGGGAAAACATCATTGGGGGTCTTTGAGGATCCACCAGAAGCCAAGGAGAAAATGTATTCAAATGCTAAAGATGGTGTAACAGTCCTTACAGCTGTTGAACCTTGCTGTGTAGATCATCTCCGATTCTCCAAGTTCAACAGTACTGTGGTATTCCTTTGGATACTTCTAATGGTAAATTTCAGACATCAAGTTCTTTTCGTATGAAACTACTACATTTGTAATCTGTAGTTTTAAACTTTTAGTTTATAAATGTTCATCAGCTTTAGTTTGTTTATTTCCATCCTAACTTGCTTTTCCCTCTTCGGTTTTGCAGTACTGTGAAGGTAGTCGCAAGTTAGGGCTGTTTCATTGCATACCCGAAACAATGAAGACGTTACGGTCCACAAAACGTTTGTGCTTGAAAGATGAACAAATAAAATTAAACTTCTAAATAACCAAAGCCGCTAACAATAAATTCAACACAGATATGTCCTCATTTCTGGGTATTTTAGCTATGTAACAGCTGAATACCAGATTACATAATAATGACAAAAGAAAAATAAACCCAACGTACTCAGAAATTGTAGCTGTGATTTCGCGGAGGGAATCTCTCTCGGCACTGTTGAAAATACAAATGACAACATTTCTCTACATTATCATGTTGTCTTTACAGTGACTGTCCCTTGTGTAATTGCCACTTGAAGGAGGACAGTCACTGTAAAGACAACATGATAATGTACACTTACAGAATGAGGACAGTCACTCTAAAGACAACATGATAATGTACACTCACTGTAAGGACAATCACAAATGAGGACATCTCACAGTGACTGTCCCTTGTGTAATTACCACTTGAATGTATTGCTATTCAGCCACATTAATGCTTTTCTTCTTCAACAAATGAGCATAGTCACTCTAAAGACAACATGATAATGTACACTTACTGTGAGTGTACATTATCATGTTGTCTTTAGAGTGACTATCCTCATTTGTTTGAACTAACACATACATGAGTTAGAAGGATTTCTTTCATCCATTCTAAACCGTTTTGAATGAGTTTACTTTGATTTTGCTGTAACATAGAAGGCCTAATATTCATGGGATGACAATAACTAACTTATATTATGAAGTACTGACATTGCATAGGCAAAGTTTTGTGGAAAACAGTGTGATCACAGGATAAACTTTGAGAAATTACCTTGAGTTGAATGCTAATGTATAGCAGTGATTGATCTATCCAAGCAAGGGTGGATTGTTATAATGTGGAACATTGTATAATGTTTGTGAGATGGTGAATCATCCACTAATTTGGATTTGAAGGGTGTAGAATCGGGTGATTGAGAATGCCCTAGTTAAGAAGGGTTTAGAGCCAAGAATTGTGGGTTTGGGTGTTGCAGAGCCCTAGAGGCTAATTCCCTTTGGAATTGTTTGTTTCAAAGTGTAAGAAGACACTGTCCAGGGATTAGGAAGTGTTAGGTGGAATTTATCATATACTTCCTTTGAAATTTGGGTCATTTTTATACATTAAAACTAGAGGTACAGTCATAGAACAGGGTAGGGAAATTCACCAAAAAGTAATTGAAGATGGGTTTTTGTCAAATATAGTGGTGGTGACTACCCTGATGGACATGTATATAAAATGTGGAAGCATACAAAAGGCACGTGATTTGTTTGCGAAAACAACTGAAGCAAGGCACGTGAAAGTCTCAGAATCTTGAATCCAAGTCAGTGAAAGCTTTGAAAACTAAATGCATCCTATTAAGTATTGTGGGGAAGCATTCTAAATAAACAAAGCCGCTAACAATAAATTCAACACAGATATGTCCTCATTTCTGGGTATTTTAGCTCTCTAACAGCTGAATACCAGATTACATAATAATGACAAAAGAAAAATAAACCCAACGTACTCAGAAATTGTAGCTGTGATTTCGCGGAGGGAACCTCTCTCAGCGCTGTTGAAAATACAAATGACAACGTTTCTCTATATTATCATGTTGTCTTTACAGTGACTGTCCCTTGTGTAATTTCCACTTGAAGGAGGACAGTCACTGTAAAGACAACATGATAATGTACACTTACAGAATGAGGACAGTCACTCTAAAGACAACATGATAATGTACACTCACTGTAAGGACAGTCACAAATGAGGACATCTCACAGTGACTATCCCTTGTGTGATTGCCACTTGAATGTATTGCTATTCAGCCACATTAATGCTTTTCTTCTTCAACAAATGAGGATAGTCACTCTAAAGACAACATGATAATGTACACTCACATGTTGTCTTTAGAGTGACTATCCTCATTTGTTGAAGAAGAAAAGCATTAATGTGGCTGAATAGCAAGACATTCAAGTGGCAATCACACAAGGGATAGTCACTGTGAGATGTCCTCATTTGTGACTATCCTTACAGTGAGTGTACATTATCATGTTGTCTTTAGAGTGACTATCCTCATTTTTTGAAGGAAAAAAGCATTAATGTGGCTGAATAGCAATACATTCAAGTGGCAATCACACAAGGGACAGTCACTATGAGATGTCCTCATTTGTGACTGTTCTTACAGTGAGTGTACATTATCATGTTGTCTTTAGAGTGACTGTCCTCATTTGTTGAAGGAAAAAAGCATTAATGTGGCTGAATAGCAATACATTCAAGTGGAAATCACACAAGGGACAGTCACTGTGAGATGTCCTCATTTGTGACTGTCCTTATAGTGAGTGTACATTATCATGTTGTCTTTAGAGTGACTTTCCTCATTTGTTGAAGAAGAAAAGCATTAATGTGGCTGAATAGCAATACATTCAAGTTGCAATCACACAAGGGATAGTCACTGTGAGATGTCCTCATTTGTGACTGTCCTTACAGTGAGTGTACATTATCATGTTGTCTTTAGAGTGACTGTCCTCATTTGTTGAAGAAGAAAAGCATTAATGTGGCTGAATAGCAATACATTCAAGTGGCAATCACACAAGGGACAGTCACTGTGAGATGTCCTCATTTGTGACTATCCTTACAGTGAGTGTACATTATCATGTTGTCTTTAGAGTGACTTTCCTCATTTGTTGAAGGAAAAAAGCATTAATGTGGTTCATTAGCAATGTATTAAATAATTTATTTTTTTTAATTCTATCCAGGACCATCTTAGAATATCTACTATTTGCGCATTTAGATATTAACCTAATCAACTTGATTAAAAAGATAGATGGTCATTAACCAGAGAGAGATCGCCATGCATTAAGAAACCTAATTTTTCCAAATCCAATTGTTTCCCTTACCTGAATGCCCTACTATTCTAGGCAAGGTATACCGCTCACCTTGGATGAGAGACTAATTATGGGAATTTCTTTTTTCACCCAGATCGAAAAACCACTGACAAAAATGGAAATGACCAATCAAATAGTAGTCTTATTTTAGTCACTTTGTTTGCATAATAAATTGCTTGCATGGATTATTGTAACTAAAACATAGATTCATGCTCTAATAGCTTCCTTTAGCTCGTTAGACTTAATTCAAATAAAGAAAATTAACGGTACAATCAGTAAAATGTAGTTTTCACCATCGTCAATCTCTAGGCACCAAGGTTTTAATATTGAGATTATTTCTTTGTGGTATGCAAGTTGTAAAGGAAATAGAGCCTACAATAATAAATAGAGCACTCTATTCTTTCTGATCATTTGATTTCTTTATAAGTTTATGATTTGATAATTGCTATTTTCTGATTTTTGTGTATTGTTGATTGGTTAATTACTATTACCTTTTTCTTTCCTGTTATAAAGAGCTTCTATCAGACTTCACACATGAAACTCTAGATATTTCACACATTCAGATGTAAGCTCTCTTGTTCAGTTTAGTCATGAGACCCCTATTACTAGAGTGTTTGGTGCAAAAATAGCCACTTTTATTGTAGAGCATTATTTCTTAAGAATATGTTATCATGTTCCTAATGGAATTGTGCTTAGTATTCAATTCCAAATTAATTTGATTTTCATAAATGTTAAATATAATTGGGTCATTGGTGTATCTGATAGTTGATATGTAGTCACGATGAAGTTAGAAGTTCCAGTGGCTAGAGTTTGTGGCTTTGATACTTCATCCTTGTTGGTTTTTTAGCCTTTCTATATGCCAATAAAAATAAGGTGCATACCTGAAACAAACAAGCAATAATGCAAAGGCTGGTGTGTGAAAATGGAAGTATTCTAGTGATATTAATTTTAAAAATTTCTTTTATTTTTTAAGGTCTTGGATGCCATTGGAGCTACTATAAATTACTAACACTAAAGAAATATTGCATCTGATTATTTTGTTGGAAGTTTGGAACATATTGAACTTTCTCCACTATAACATATATAGCCTGGAGCTTTCATAAAACCATTTTGATAAATAGTCTTGCACATTGCCTGTAAGACACAAACTTTCAGTGCCATAAAAATACACATTGTCCTCAATTAGTAATGTCTCAAATTTTGTACAGAACTTGTTATTTGAGTCTTATATTTTAGAACTGAAGCAAAAATTTCTCCAAAAAAGTCAAGATGATTGATCTAGCATAGATTTCAAAAACTGTAGGTAGTTTAACTAATGTGGATGCAATCATATTTTACCACTCTGAATGAACTAGTTTGCATGAAAATTTATATACAACCATCATTGCATTGTGGCTCTTTGTTAGAGACGTAGAATTTTGAAGTTTAAATTATTTTCACAATTTTATCATAACTTGGAGCATTTTTCATACTTAGCTGTGTCACTAGCTTAATGCATATTAATTATTTTGTCTTGTTTTTCTTGTGTGGCAGGGAAGCAACAACAACATATAGGGTTGAAGCTTTAGAATTTCAAAAACAATTGAGGCATTTGCAGAATCGGTGTATTTTCTCAGTGGTCAAGCTTCATCTTTGATTCAAGGAAGATGAGCACGGGAGGCAGCAACATCTTCAACAAATGGACGAAATTGCTAGCAGGAATATGGAGGTATGAAGTAGAGAGATGCTTTGTAATAGAAGGAATATGTCTTAAGCTAAGTTTGTGTTGGCTAAGAAAATCTCATTTCATAAAAACTTTAATGCCTCTTATGTATACAGTCCTATTTAGTGACACAATATTAGATTCGTAAAAGGTAAGTGTGTTATGAACATTTCTATATGTAACCTTGCAATATTTTCTACTAAGATTTTCACTCTTTAAGGATATTTTGTAAAGTTTATAAGGTCTAAAATTTATAGGCAGGTGTCTCACGACCAAATTATATTACCTTGGATTTTGGACCTATTTTTAGTTGCTTGAGTTGTTGTAGGGTTATAGCACATTATTTTATAGCAATATAAGTAGATGTGTGAATTCTTGTCATGAACCATCCAAATCATTGTAGTCATGCCCTTGCTACATGTAAATCTTAGTTTGGAGGTTTGATCTCGTGTGTTGATGAATGCTTAATGCTATGTTGGAGGTTTGATCTCTTGTGTCGATGAATGCTTAATCTGTAGTTTTGATACGTATGATTCTATAGTTGAGATGAATTGTTGAATGTGTTTGAGGACTTTGATTATGCTGATGTGATAGATTTATGTAGGTTTCCTTGTAATATCACAGTGATAGTTCTAAACATGTATCAATGTTCCTCTGCTAATTTATTGCTGCTACTGCTGAGTCTATCTTTATCTACTGCTGATGAAGGCATTGATTATCTTTCAGATGTATGTCTTTCTGTTATTGTGTATTTCTTTCCTCTTCTTTTGATGAAATGAACTGCTAAATATATTAATCTTGCTTGCTATTATTATTGTTTGCTTGCTGAAATGAACTCCTAAAGTTAGTGTCTATTATTGTCTTGCTTGCTATTAATCTGATTTCCATTGCTATGGTTCTGAATAGCAAATTGCTGCATCTTCTCGACAAATATTTATCACTGTATTAAGGTTATTCTTAGATCTCTTTCTTCTGGTCAAACCCTTTATTAGAAGTTTCTCTTTATTATAATAATTACTATTTCTTTTATGAGGTTTGTATGAAGAACTTGATGTTCTTAAAATGGACATTTCTCTGATTTGTCAATATAATTGCTAATGTGATAGTTTTCAAACAAAGAGACTGTTGCTTTGTCACTTAACCAACTAATTTTTTTTTATAAAAAAAATCATTGTTTTATTAAGTTATTACTTCCAAAATGTTCTTGATTGTTCAAGAGCAACTCAGATTGCTGATATCAATCCTTTGCAAGGGCTCAACTCATAAGATGATTGATGGTCTGTGTTTTAGATAGGAAAATTGTGAAAGAATTTACGGTCAAGACTGGGGGATGACATTCTTTCAGTTTGCAATGCATGTCTTGGGTGCCAAAAGGTCAAGTAAAACTGGAATTCAATGAATTTATGTATTATTATAAATTTCTGAGAAAAGATATAACCATGCAAGAGTATGCTAATTTGGGTGTTCTTAGACTGGGTGCTATGTATTGATATGAATATTGATTGAAATTGGTTGGCTTGAGCAAAAGCTGTAATGTTTCTTTAAGGTTTATCATAGAATCTACTCTATTGCAATATATAGAACTTATATGATAGTCTTTGAATTGCTGAAGTAATCCATTATTTCTGATTTCTTCCAATCCATTTGAAGTTTATTCTAAGAAGTATTTAGCTAATTTAGCTAGACTTGTGAAAGTTCAATGCCATATATTTTTAAAAATATGGAGCTTATATGATAGCCTACGATTGATAAAGTATATGCCTGATTTATGAACTTTTACCATACATTTGGAATACATCATAACAAAAATGTAAAGCTAGACTTTATTAGTTCAAGTATAGTCTTGGTTTTTCTGTTGTGTCCTAGGTCATGTCATACTTTAGAAGCAACATTTTTATTTATGTACATGAGTACTTGGTGTAGAAGGTTGAACCTTGCCACTCAATTTAGATGAAGTCATTGGTCTGCTACCACTCAACCCCCACCCACATAAGGAAATCAAAATTCATTTATCTTTATTTTTGTTGACTTGTATTATCAACTAGCAAAGCTTGATAAACTTGATGTCGTACCATTTTATGGAAGCTAGCATTTGATAAATTTGTTGACGGTTATGCTGAGTTGTTTGTGTCCTTTATAATGCATGATATTGATCAAATGGGATTTGAATTTGAGTACACAAATGTGCATAGTAAAGTCTATTGATAGTTTTTAGGCCTTCATCTGGTAAGGGTGGGTAGCTACGAACAAAAGTTAATCATTGTTTTATTTTCCTTTAATTATATGTATAAAACTGAAGGAATCACCATCCTTGGTTTAGCATAGACTACGCATTGGCCTTGAGCTTGTGTCTGTCTAATAATGAGTTTGAGCTTATTGTTCTCAAGTTGACATCTTTAGTCTTTGTAATTAGGTCAGATATCGAGGATTAGTTAAAGAGAAGCTTAGGACACCATCCTATACATATATACATATACTGTGAGTGTACATTATCATGTTGTCTTTAGAGTGACTATCCTCATTTGTTGAAGAAGAAAAGCATTAATGTGGCTGAATAGCAATACATTCAAGTGGCAATCACACAAGGGACAGTCACTGTGAGATGTCCTCATTTGTGACTGTCCTTACAGTGAGTGTACATTATCATGTTGTCTTTAGAGTGACTATCCTCATTTGTTGAAGAAGAAAAGCATTAATGTGGCTGAATAGCAATACATTCAAGTGGCAATCACACAAGGGACAGTCACTGTGAGATGTCCTCATTTGTGACTGTCCTTACAGTGAGTGTACATTATCATGTTGTCTTTAGAGTGACTGTCCTCATTTGTTGAAGAAGAAAAGCATTAATGTGGCTGAATAGCAATACATTCAAGTGGCAATCACACAAGGGACAGTCACTGTGAGATGTCCTCATTTGTGACTGTCCTTACAGTGAGTGTACATTATCATGTTGTCTTTAGAGTGACTGTCCTCATTTGTTGAAGGAAAAAAGCATTAATGTGGCTGAATAGCAATACATTCAAGTGGCAATCACACAAGGGATAGTCACTGTGAGATGTCCTCATTTGTGACTCTCCTTACAGTGAGTGTACATTATCATGTTGTCTTTAGAGTGACTGTCCTCATTTGTTGAAGGAAAAAAGCATTAATGTGGCTGAATAGCAATACATTCAAGTGGCAATCACACAAGGGACAGTCACTGTGAGATGTCCTCATTTGTGACTGTCCTTACAGTGAGTGTACATTACCATGTTGTCTTTAGAGTGACTATCCTCATTTGTTGAAGAAGAAAAGCATTAATGTGGCTGAATAGCAATACATTCAAGTGGCAATCACACAAGGGACAGTCACTGTGAGATGTCCTCATTTGTGACTGTCCTTACAGTGAGTGTACATTATCATGTTGTCTTTAGAGTGACTGTCCTCATTTGTTGAAGAAGAAAAGCATTAATGTGGCTGAATAGCAATACATTCAAGTGGCAATCACACAAGGGACAGTCACTGTGAGATGTCCTCATTTGTGACTGTCCTTACAGTGAGTGTACATTATCATGTTGTCTTTAGAGTGACTGTCCTCATTTGTTGAAGGAAAAAAGCATTAATGTGGCTGAATAGCAATACATTCAAGTGGCAATCACACAAGGGATAGTCACTGTGAGATGTCCTCATTTGTGACTCTCCTTACAGTGAGTGTACATTATCATGTTGTCTTTAGAGTGACTATCCTCATTTGTTGAAGAAGAAAAGCATTAATGTGGCTGAATAGCAATACATTCAAGTGGCAATCACACAAGGGACAGTCACTGTGAGATGTCCTCATTTGTGACTGTCCTTACAGTGAGTGTACATTATCATGTTTTCTTTAGAGTGACTGTCCTCATTTGTTGAAGGAGAAAAGCATTAATGTGGCTGAATAGCAATACATTCAAGTGGCAATCACACAAGGGACAGTCACTGTGAGATGTCCTCATTTGTGACTGTCCTTACAGTGAGTGTACATTATCATGTTGTCTTTAGAGTGACTATCCTCATTTGTTGAAGAAGAAAAGCATTAATGTGGCTGAATAGCAATACATTCAAGTGGCAATCACACAAGGGACAGTCACTGTGAGATGTCCTCATTTGTGACCGTCCTTACAGTGAGTGTACATTATCATGTTTTCTTTAGAGTGACTATCCTCATTTGTTGAAGGAAAAAAGCATTAATGTGGCTGAATAGCAATACATTCAAGTGGCAATCACACAAGGGACAGTCACTGTGAGATGTCCTCATTTGTGACTATCCTTACAGTGAGTGTACATTATCATGTTGTCTTTAGAGTGACTATCCTCATTTGTTGAAGGAAAAAAGCATTAATGTGGTTCATTAGCAATGTATTAAATAAATTTTTTTTTAAAATTCTACCCAGGACCGTCGCAATTGCGACGGCCCTCCCAAGAGATGTGACAGCGGCGCCATATTGGCGATGCGCAGGCCCGTCGTAGTTGCTTCGGAGGACTGTCGCAATTGCGACGGTCCTCCCTGTATGTGACTGAATGTGACCTCTAAATCAGGCACAACACAACATGGTCATTATTCACTTGATAGAATTTGGGAGAGAGTATGAAGAACTCAATCCAAATTCCATGGTGAGGCGACCTGTTGCCTCCTATGTGAATGGGGTGTTTGAATACTCTCAGAATGAGAGCCAACAGCCAGGAGACCAATTCAACAATGGAGGATTTGAAAGAAAATATGAGCAAAATGAAACTAAGCTAAGAATGAATGCAATTAATCTAGAAAACTTTGAAAGAAATATGAAATGCAGATTTTTATTTGATTTTGAAATAAAGATGATATTAGACTAAGAACAAGTAAGCAAATTTAATCTAAATGTGAAATGCAATTACACTAATATGATAAATTAAACTAGATAATGCAATAAAAGAGCTTTGAAAATAATGAGATATGAGACTAAAAAATGCTATAGTGTAGATGCTCTCAAAAATTGCCCTCTTGAATGAGAAAAAGAGGTTCATTAAATAGAAAAGCTCGGGAGAGGAATGAAGAGTTTCTTGATTTGAAACTCCTGACTCTTCATTCCCCTTTGAGACAAAAAGGTATGAATTATTTAATTAAAAGAATGAAATTTGCCACATGTGGGGAGTGACCTTTCGAGTAATTTAAATTATTAAATTCAAATAAAGAGATGTCCATTCAATTTAACTAAATATTTATTAATTCCTTTCAAGGGTATTTAGCTAAAGGGGGTGGAGTTTAATTTAATTAAAAGTACTTAGGACTTCATAATTAAATTAACTTATCATAGAGATTATTTAGCCAAATAAAGTCTAGGACTTAGGAATTATTTTAGCGTTTGATTATTGCAATTTATGGTCTTTGCAATTGACATCAAGTCAAATTAAGTCAGATATGAGAGAGAAAATTGCCTAGGGAACTAGGACTTTGGTGATGTAAAATTGAGATAATGCACCAAAATTGATGAAATTAAATAGGTGCCAATTTTGGGGTATTACATTTGCCCCTCTTTGAATTGATGTGTGAACAGCGTGTTGATTCAAAGAATAGTCTGAAGTGAAAGATGAAAGCAGATCAAAGCATGAATTTTTTCGAAGTCTAAGTTAGATTGCGAAGACAACGATCTTAAAAGAGAACCGGAATCGGGGTTAGATTGCCCCAATACCAATTGATGAAGATGTAGATTTAGGACTATCTCCGAATCAGGGTTAGATTGCCCCAATACGAAGCTTAGTCCTCCGAGACCCAGGTTAGATTGCCCAGATAACGGTCTAAAAAAGATTTTGAGAGCTATCTCCAAAATGAAGCTTGACTCCCAGGAATTAGGGTTAGATTGCCCCAATACCTAAGAGATAGATTTCCAGATGACAAGATGTGAGGCATGAAGATGCCCTTAGCAATGAGACCTGATGATTCAAATCAGACTGATTCAAGAATAGATTCGACAAGATTCAAATGATGTAATCATCCTGCCCCCTCGGGAGCGAAATTGAAAGATGACATGTCAGAAGGATGATAAACAACAAGAGATTGCAGAGCAAAAGCAATTAGACTAGATTCGCGAAGCTGCAGAAGTGAATTGGAGCAAAGCAGAGGTCCTGTTGACCAAGTTTGACCATAGTTGACCATGGTTGACTAAATTTTGACTAGGGTTGACTTGATGAAAAGAAGCAAAGATTTGAGAACATGATGCAAAGATGAGGATCTGGCAGGAAGATGACACCAGAAGGCTGACTGCACAAGCATCCGATCCAGAAGGAGTCCAATATTTAAAACGTGATTTTGAGCCACTTAGAGATGTCAGATTTTGATTTCGATCCCGAAAAAGGATGCAGCCAAGATGAGACTGGGACAAAAGATGAGAACCTTTGATGAGCAGATCTAGAAGAAAGCAATCAAGAGAGAAACAAGAAAGCGCTCCAAATGCAAGCCTAGAATGAAAGATGCAAGTCTAAATGCAGGCCTAGGATGAAGAAATGCAATCCTCCGAACTCGGCTGTTGGACTCATCATATTTATCATCATTGAGTTCTTTTAAGCACTAGACAATTGCAAGATGCCATACAATTCTCCCCAACATGAGAATATGAATATGACATAAGTCTTAAATTTGTCGGAATGAGGTGTAAGCGTTAAGGCACAAGAAGCTAGAATGACCTGAACACCTATTCTTTTTAATTTAGCAAGTTAACATAAGCATCAAAGCACATTTGCTAGAATGACCTGAATGTCTCTTTCAAACTAACACACCAAGCACGCAGGAGTTCCTTCTTTTGCCAAAGATTGCTCGCAATGACCCTTACGTTCACTTAACAGGACGAGCATTTACAATTTCATCAGTAGCAAAAAGAAGTCACTCAAAAGACAAGGAGAAGAACCAACCTCACCAAAGCATCCATATAAAAGGATTCGAGGTACGCATGGCCATCCAATACGAGATAGAGGCTCTTACAGACGGACACCCCTCTTAAATGAATTCTTTGGATCGTTGGAACTAAACCAACAAGCAGAAAGCAAAGAAAGAAAACAAACAAACACTCAAAGAAAACAAAGCTCAGCAAGCCTCAAAGGAACACACATTTAGTTTGAGTTTCAGTTCAAGTTCATGTTTAAGCGGATTGAAGTCGATTCGGAAAGATAACGTTCAAAGTCTCAATGAGATAATGACAGAAGGTAGACACAGTGGAAAACCACTAGTGACCATCGCGAGAGACAAAGTCTCAAGAAGATATCAAAGCACGAACCAAGTATTAGCAGGCGGACATAGTGAGAGCCACTGGTGATTGATATAAGGGAGAAATCCCGAAGAAGAGAAATCGAACAAAAGCTAAGTATCCGCAGGCAGGCATAGTGAGAACCACTGGCGACCAATGCTCAAAAGAGTTTCTGAAAGCGATAGGACAATGCCCCCTAGACCAGGCAGGTGCCCCCAAGTGTGAACCGGTTCCAATCCATGAAGAGTCGAGGAAAACTCAAAGACAAGCGCATGAGCTAGCAAACCAAAGCAGGAAACAAACTAAAGCAGGAAAGCAGGAAACTAAGAGCCAAGCGACGCTGAGATGAGATGTTACTTCAGGAAAACAAGAGGCACCTGTTTACCAGGTTTTCATCATCTTGGCAGAGATTCTATTTTTGCTACCATGACGCCTGTTTACCAGGTTTTTATCAATGGCACATTTTTCTCTTTTTCAATTTTTTTGTACTTTTCTCTTTTTTTGATTTTTTTGTATTTTTTTGAATATCTCATTTTTTTTTGTATTTTTTTAAATTTTCATTTTTTTTGTATTTTTTCACATTTTCTATTTTTTTTGAGTATTATCAAGGCACCTGTTTACCAGGTTTTCACCAGGATAATAGATACATCAAAGCACCTGTTTGCTAGGTTTTCACTAAGATGATCATTTTTTCAGGACATTTTGCAATTTTTAGGATTTTTTGCAATATATCAATTTTTAGGATTTTTTCAGGATCAATAAGTATGTACATGAGCATACTGAGAATGTCAGCTATAGAACTTTTTCAAATGAAGAGCGTTGATGGGCTCTTTGAGTTTCTCTCCTTCAGTAGGAATCTCTGGAAACACAGTCTTTTGTAGTAGTAGCCAGCTGAGAAGTTGCAAAATCATAACCAGATGTTGTAGCAGTAACAGGAGAGCCAACCAGTAGTGTCCAACCGTCAAGAGATCAATAGTCAAGGAAAGATCACTTAAGTGAGACTCACAAATATCCTCATGGACACACCTTAACTCTTTGTCGGATTTCCCACGCTCTAAACACTTAGGAAGAGTACATTCTAGATTTTTCTTAGTCATGTCATTAGCAATGAGGAGATGCTGATATGCACTTTGGGACAAGGCAAGATGGAGTGAAGAGTGTAAAGTATGAGAGGCAAGGGTGATGGAATGGAGGGAAGCATGAGAATTTTGGAAGCTCGAATGACAACTTTGATTTTTCCTTTCTTTGGAATCCACATAGCTTTTGAATTTTTTATTTTTTACTTTGAGGTGCTTTTGATGACAATGCCTATAGAATGGATTTCGAGATCCATTTTTTATTTTATTTTTTGGCTTTTGATTGTCTTCTTCTTTTTGAGGACCTTTGCGGTCTTTTGAACACCTTTCTTTCTTTCCTATCTTCGTAGTCACATGTCGATTAGATGGGACATGGTGACCTTGAGATATAAGTGGATTCTCATTATTTTTGTTTTTATGTTGCACATCCAAGTTACTTCCAAAAGACTCGGGAATGATGGATGAAAGAGGCTTATATGACTGGTTCAGGTGGAGAGGTGGAGATGGAAGTGGACAAGCCACTTTTCTGGGAGATGAAGAGGGAATAAAAGTCGATGGGATGGGCTCAAGTGCAAATATATCAATATCATCCTCATCATTCATGAATGCATCAGATAGATCAAGAAAGTAATCTTCCATAGAGCGTTGTTGATTGTGAGTCATCTTAGAAGAGTCAGATAAGTTTGGAGGAATATTATGTGAGCCTAACCAAGATGATCTATTCCGAGAGTTAGGTCCCCTTTCAGGTGGTAAGAGTGCACGAATAGGAACCATTTCAATTCTGGATCTACCAATATTCTATGAAGCTGTAACATAATGGGGTCTTACATACCCATGATTTGTTGGAGCAGTAGGAGTATAGCTTGGAGTAGATGGCCTAGGAGCCATAGGAATGATCTCCACAAGAGGGTGGAAAGGATCATCATCAATAGCTTGATCTGGAGGATCATAACTTTCTCCTCTTTCTGAGTTTTTAAGACTAGCATATAAGTGCATAGCATCAACTGGTATTTCTGTAGTAGCATCTGATATGGAGTCCCATTCAACTAGAGACATAGTTGGAGGCATATTTTCTTCATCACTATCATCTGTCAAAGGAAATGTTTCTTCAACAGCAGGATCTTGTTCAATAGTAGAAGCAGCA
Source organism: Chamaecyparis obtusa (assembly GCA_027943335.1). Taxonomy (NCBI): domain Eukaryota; kingdom Viridiplantae; phylum Streptophyta; class Pinopsida; order Cupressales; family Cupressaceae; genus Chamaecyparis; species Chamaecyparis obtusa. The sequence goes on from BSBK01003887.1 coordinate 534,264, forward strand.
GAGTAATCTGGAATAGGCATACCCAAGAGGAGGGAAGCATCCAACAGTTGCTCCCAATCAGTATGTGTGCCATTGGAGTTGGCAATAGTAGGAGTCTGTTCAATAGCAGAAGTGGTGGAACAATCTAGAATAGGCATACCCCAGGGCATACCCAAGATAAGGGAAGCATCCAATAGTTTCTCCCAGTTAGTATGTGTATCATTGGAATCGGCAGTAGTAGGATTTTGTTCAACAGTAGAAGTGGTAGAATAATCTAGAATAGGCATACCTTGAGGCATACCAAAGATAAGGGAAGCATCCAACAGTTGCTCCCAATCAGTATGTGTGCCATTAGAGGCAGTGACATATTCAGTAGTAGTTGCAGTAGTAGAAATCTGTTCAGTAGAGTGTATAAAATCCTCCTGGTGAGGACCAAAATCATGTTCCTGAAGCACTTGAGAAGGTAGATAAGACTCTTTCTGGTAGTTTGAATCAAAATTTTGAACATTCAAAGATCTTTCACATGTCATAGGCTGAATCTGTGTTTCTTCATCATCTAAATCTGCATGAGAGTGCAAGCTGCAGCTAGGTTGGTCAAGCTCATAGCTCTGATAGCCAATACCAAATCTGTCTTCAGAAGGTTCCTCACAAGAATGTGGAGATGGAGGGAGAGATGTCAAAGACAAGATAGATTCAATCTAATATTCCCCCATGCCAATATCTTTGATCTTCAAGGTCTTTTCTATTTCTTTGAGCTTAGCATCATAGAACTCAATGGACTCTCTATTGGCAGGAACAAAGCTGTCTGTTGTTTGGGTAAGCATCTTAGCAGAGCAAGTATTTAGGCTAGCACTATTGTTAATGAGGATGCGGGGGATACTCTTGGGGCCTGTCATAACTTCAGTGTACAGGGGAGCATCATGCGGATGGCTTAAGGAATGATCATCTTCTTTGGAAAATGATAAATAATGAGGCGAGGTCAAATGACCCACCATAGATTGGAACTGATTGAGATCAAGATCTTTGGGGACATTTTCCTCAGTGAGGGCTTTATCCATAGATAGTTTTGGTCTGGATGTCGAAGGTTCGGGACCTTTGAGAACAATCTTTGCATGAGATCGAGGGATAGTGTTCGCACAAGCTGGAGATTTTGTGGAGTTATAAGAGGGAGATGCAGGGCCTCGCAAGACAAAGGGAGTTTTGGGTTTAGGAGTATCCTCACTCCCTAGAGCAATGATCATGTCACAGTGAGAGATCCAAGGTTTGTTTCTAGCAAATCTAGAAGGTGGTTGAGCTTCTATTGTAGCCTTCTCAGTGGCATTGACTGTTTGCATGCTAGAGCTAAGATTAAAGACAGACTTTGAGGGTTTTGGCATGTTAGAGCTGAGATTGAAAACCAACTTTGAAGGTTTTGGCATGTTAGAGCTAAGATTGAAAACCAACTTTGAAGGTTTTGGATCTCCCATCTTGTTGGTAGTATTATGAGAGATCGTGAAAGAGTTGATAGGTTCAAAAGGATCAATAGGTTTAATTTTAGAAAGTGACCCTTCAAAGTCTTGCTGGTCTTCAAACAATGGGTTATAATATTCTTGAAATAGTAAGTCAGACTATATCTGAAACAATGGATTGTAATACTCTTGGAATGACGAAGAATGTGAGGATTCCTCACGAAGTTCAGATTTTGCAACAGATTTGGAATGATCTATGTCTTGATTATGAGGTTTACTTTGATCTTGATCAGTGTTCTGAATGGGATAAGTCTTGCCACTTCGAGTCATGACAGTCATAAACGAAGATGTAACGAGCAAAGATTCAGGATAAAGCTAGACTCTGTCTCAAAGATAACGAAAGGCGATAAATGGCTAGAACAGCCAAGATGCAAGATGAACCTGGTACGAATTGTCAAAAAGAGATGGCTAGAACAGCTGAGATAAGACAATCGTAATGCAAGGTACAAGAGCACAACAAGATAAGGTAGACTAATGAGAGACAATACGAGTCAAAGCAAAGATCGATCAATTCCTAACTCAAGACAACTAGTTTCTGATGGTGAATGACAGGAAAATAGAAAAATAGATCACAGACAAAAAGGTAGATCAGATTTATGTCATTGATCAAGCACATAAGATAGCAATCAAGGAGTTCAAGCAAATAGTCTTCAAGCAATGGGCAAGGGACAAATCAACCTTGCGCATGAACATGAATAGTGACTTAGTATTTCTACTCCCTAAGGACTCTACTTGTGTATGTTCTTGAGAATGTTTTAGCAGGCACTTAGAACACAACAGCATCCTAGCAAGTTGTCTACAAGGATATACATGGCTTTTCTAAAGGGAGTCCTCGATATACGCAAGGTACGTGAGGCACAAATCCGTAGATGAGAAGAATTTGAAATCACACAACCGGGGGGAGACGGTAACCCAAATCTCCTCCTTCACTTCTCAAAGGTATAAAGTTCTTTGAGGCTTAGCCAAGAGTGAAATCTAACTCATTCCCAAGAGAGGTGTCTTTGGATTCACCTCCCGATATTTATACTCCGCCAGAACACAGGAGTTAAGGTCGTCCCTTGAGGTGATGAAATCCCCAAGCAGGCCTTCTAGAAATGAAAAAGTAAGTAATTCTCTATCAAAAGTATTGGGAAGCACTAAAGGTGGTGCATTTAACCCTTCAAGTAAATGTGAGGTGAGTCCACAAAGTGGTGCATTTAACTCCTCACACAAACTCAAAGTGAGTCCACACCCTAGAAAACAAGTGAGTTCCAAAAAGTACAAAAGGGTTGCCAAGTGGAACAATTAACGCTTCTTTCCTATAGACCCCTCCCCTTTAATGTGGCACTGGGATTGCAACCACAGGGCGGAAATGAGGGGCCAGCGGATTAGTGAGTCCAATAACCCAAGATAGCAATCTAGATCAATCACAAGTAATCTAAGACTGCTAATCAATACTACTCATAAGTGCAAGAGGGTTTGAATCATGGAATATTTAACTTTCCAAGTAAACATGAAGTGAGTCCACAAAGTGGTGCATTTAACTCTTCATGTAAACAAGGAATGAATCCATGCCCTCAATTACTCAATGAGATATTTGATATTAGAACCAAGAATTACTTAATGTTTAAAAGACAAGCATTCACTTAAACACAAACTTGTATGAAAGAAAATCTATGTTCATTCATTTCCCATTAAGAGCATCAATTGAAATGTGTTCTATGAAAGCATGTAAACACTCAAGCCAAACACATGAGAGGTTCAATTTTAATCCAAAATCCAAATGTTTTAGAGATTTTAAGAACTCACCTTAGGTCCAAAGATCTGCAATCCAGCATTTAGCACACATCCAAAAGTATAGAATCAAGATAAATCAATGGCAAACTGTAAGATATGTAACATTGCTTTTTTCAAGACAGTCTTTAAAGATTGATTTATTTGACCCATAAAATCACAATATTAAAATTTATGGAAAGAATGAAGTTTTTAGCCAACATCAAGAACTACCATTTCCCAAAATTATAAGGTCTTATGATTCAATTTGGTTCTTCAACCATTAACCTTTTCAGATTTAAAACATCAAACCCTGCCTAGGGAATCACATATCTTTCTCAAAAATAATCCAAATGAAACCAAACCAAATTCAAAGTAACTATTAATGAATATAGTTTTCAAATATGTAATCCATTTATTTTTCTCATTGATAAATCATTTTCTAAGAATAAATCATTGCCTGCAACTCCAATGCAGATTGTTAAAAACTAATTTTCACTCAAATGCCCATAACTTTCACAAATCTGCATGAAAATGACTCAAACAAAAAGGAAATGAAAGATAATTCATGTATCTTTCCAATGAATATTATTAGAGATCATTATTCTTCATAATTTGTCCGCACCAGACATTTCAATCTAACTGTATTCAGAGAATCTCAAATCTGCAAATACCCAATTTCACCAAAATGATCATAACTTATTCATTTCTTTATAAAAATGGACCAAACCAAAAGCATGAGAAAGAAGATTCATCGTTCTATCCATCCATTACTATATTACAAAGTTTTCAGACTGTAAATGGCCGTACAAAACCTGAAACCAATACTAAAACTGAAAAACCAATCAAGAATGAGGCCAGAAATTAATCTTTTCTGCCCCACGGTGGGCGCCAAAATGTATGTGACTGAATGTGACCTCTAAATTAGGCACAACACAACATGGTCATTATTCACTTGATAGAATTCAGGAGAGAGTATGAAGAACTCAATCCAAATTCCATGGTGAGGCGACCTGTTGCCTTCTATGTGAATGGGGTGTTTGAATACTCTCAGAACGAGAGCCAACAGCCGGGAGACCAATTCAACAATGGAGGATTTGAAAGAAAATATGAGCAAAATGAAACTAAGCTAAGAATGAATGCAATTAATCTAGAAAACTTTGAAAGAAATATGAAATGCAGATTTTTATTTGATTTTGAAATAAAGATGATATTAGACTAAGAACAAGTAAGCAAATTTAATCTAAATGTGAAATGCAATTACACTAATATGAGAAATTAAACTAGATAATGCAATAAAAGAGCTTTGAAAATAATGAGATATGAGACTAAAAAATGCTATAGTGTAGATGCTCTCAAAAATTGCCCTCTTGAATGAGAAAAAGAGGTTCATTAAATAGAAAAGCTCGGGAGAGGAATGAAGAGTTTCTTGATTTGAAACTCCTGACTCTTCATTCCCCTTTGAGACAAAAAGGTATGAATTATTTAATTAAAAGAATGAAATTTGCCACATGTGGGGAGTGACCTTTCGAGTAATTTGAATTATTAAATTCAAATAAAGAGATGTCCATTCAATTTAACTAAATATTTATTAATTCCTTTCAAGGGTATTTAGCTAAAGGGGGTGGAGTTTAATTTAATTAAAAGTACTTAGGACTTCATAATTAAATTAACTTATCATAGAGATTATTTAGCCAAATAAAGTCTAGGACTTAGGAATTATTTTAGCGTTTGATTATTGCAATTTATGGTCTTTGCAATTGACATCAAGTCAAATTAAGTCAGATATGAGAGAGAAAATTGCCTAGGGAACTAGGACTTTGGTGATGTAAAATCGAGATAATACACCAAAATTGATGAAATTAAATAGGTGCCAATTTTGGGGTATTACACTCCCAAGACATGCGACGGCGGTGCCGTATTGGCGACGCCCAGGCCCGTCGCAATTGCTTTGGAGGACCGTCGCAATTGTGACGCTTTGCCATCGCAATGCGACGGAGGCGCTGAATGGGTGAAGCAGTGACATTGTGACGGCAGGGCGTCGCAATTGCGACGGAAACCCATAGACGTCGTGATTTGTGACTAAAAAACTGCGACGTCTGTCACTGTCGCTATAGCGACACATAGTCGTCGCAATGGTGACACATAGCCATCGCAAAATGGCCCCAAATTTATTAGTGATCGATGACATCATCATGACTTATGCTGATGTCATCACCAGAAAAAGTTTGCAGTTGCAAGAAAAATTGGAAATTGCCAGAAGAAAATGACATCACCCATCGGGAAATGACATCATGCTTGCAGAGGTGACATCAGCGGTGGTAGTGGTAAACAGGTGGTGCTTCAAGGCGGAGGTGGCGCTTTGGCAACGATCGAGTGGCACACTGATGGTGGTGGCTTGAAGGCTGCGCACTGGATGCGGGCGGAGCAGGGGTAGTGCCTGGGAGGAGCGCGGGCTAAGCGGGGATGACGTGATGGTGGCACCTTCTACGTGCACCAAAAGCCACGCTTTCTGTATATTTTTTGTAAAAAAAAATTGATTTTTGTGCTCGTACGGCCCTTATAGGTCAAAAAAAAATTGCTAGAAGCTCCGGAGTCCAAATAGGTTGATTTTTATATGGATTTTAGGGTTTTTGGGTCTTCTTGCAAAGAATACCAGATCTGAAGAAACTTGAAACCCTTAACATCAAAAATTTCTTCAAAAACACCAGAACAGACAGCAGCAGGGAAGCTCTGATACCATGTAGAAGTTGAGAAATCTAACTTCATAGTTCGCCAAGAACACCTGCATGCAAATGACCTATTGTTGGAAGGAAGCAAAAGACACAAAAAGAAAAGCTTGGAAAATCTCAGCGGTGTGAGAGAAATTGTATTCCAATCTAATGAAAAAAGAATTACAAAGTTCAACCTATAAAGGTGAACAAAACCCTAAAACTGGAAAAGCTAGGTTGCACATTATAATTAATAAAGATATTAATTATAATGTACCTAAGAGATAGCTAAAGTAAAAAAGAGTAATAAAGCTAACTAATTACTCTAACATATAGTATGTTCTCCCATACCATTTTCTTTGATTTTAACCTCTTTAGCAATGTCTTCCATCTTGGAGGTTGAAGCAACGTCTAGCTACTTAGTGGAAGATTCTTTATTATTGGGAACAAGTTTATCAGCACTCTCTTTCAAGGTATTGCAAGTTGTATACAGATCAGCTGGAATCATCACCTCAACTCCTTTATAAGGAAATTTCAAACACTGACGGAATGTAGAGGGAATGGCTTTCATGTCATGTATCTAGGGTCTTCCTAGGAGGATATTGTAAGCCAAAGGTAGATCAAGAACTTGACATATAGTATCTCTGATGATAGGACCTACTCTGATAGGTAGGACAATAGTTCCCTTAGAAGATCTTTCTTGCTCATCATATGCTTTGATAGTTATCTTCTTCCTAGGATCAATGGTCATTTCTGAAAATCCCAATTGTGTAATCAAGCTGAAAGAACAAATGTTTAGGCCAGCACCTCCATCTATCAACACACGTTTGACATGACTTTTGGATCAAGACTTCAATATGCAAAGGCTGGTTATGTGGATGACTCAACGAGTTATCATCTTCCTCTAAAAAGGAAATGTACTGTGGAGACGTAAGATGACCAACCATAGTCTGGAATTTGTCTAAATCAAGGTCATCAGGAACATTGGATCCGAGCAGAGCTTTGTCTAGAATGGCTCTATGAGCTGGAGATATCTGAAGCAACTCAAACATGGAGATTTTAGCATTTGTGTGCTAGAGTTTTTGGACAATATTGTATGAAGTAGGCCTCGTGTCTTTAGGATTTGAAGATTTAGATGTAGCCTTCTATTTAGAAGCAGATGAAAGATTGAAAGGCACCTTAGTGACATTTGATGAATTTGGTATTTGTCCTTGTAGGTGTGCCTGAGCTTGTGATCGAGTAACTGCATTAGCTGATTGATTATCTCTATCTCTTATTACAATTGTGATGACATTGCAATGCTTAGATAGACATGGTTCAACCATATTGATAATAGCATTGTTTCCTAAGTAGGCATAATTGACTTTAGCACCCATATTAGGTTGAGAAGAAGAATCTTCTTTACCATGTTTAGGAAATGGTTCTATGAATGTTGTATGATCATTATTTCTCTTATGATTGTCAATCGTGATGTCACCATTATCAATTTTTTCTTGTATAATGTGCTTCAAACGAATATAGTTATTAGTCTTATGACCTTTATTGCAATGGAATTCATAGAAATCATTCTCTCTCCACCATTTCGGTTTAGGTTTTGGATCAAAGACTTTCATCTCAGGCAAGTAGATGATTTTGTTTGCCAATAGAGTTTTCATGGAAGATTCCAAGGATTCTCCGAGAGGAGTGAATTTGTGATTAGGATCTGTAGCCCAAGGTTTGTAATCATATGAATTTTTTTTGGACTCTATGGCTTTGACTTTAGAAGCTTTGATGACTTGGGTACCAATAGTAAGATTGAAAGCAGGTGCCTTAGATGGGGCACGAATATTATCAACAACACCATCTGTGACAATGCCTTTATTCTTGTTCCAATTTTTGTTTTTGTCCTTAGAACTAGATCCAGACTTGTCTTTTTGAAGTGATATGTCTCCTTTTTGCACAAATACTTTCTCAATTTTGATCACATTATCTACCATCTTGTCAAAAGATGTATGATTTTGCATTTGTAAAGGGTAGTTGATTTCTGGAACAAGATTGTTGATGAAGATTTTCAACTTCTCATTTTCTGAAATAGGTCTAGCATATAGAGAAAATTTCTTCCTCCACCTCTTGAGAAATGTCAGGAATGGTTCTCTTGGATATTGTTTCAAATTGTAGATGTCGATCATGGTGACCGGATGTTGAATATTGTAGGAGTATTGTTGATAGAATGGTTTGATTAACTCCTCAAAATTTTTGATAGTAGGGGGCATTCTAGAGAACCAATGAATGGCTACTCCTCCTAGAGATCGAGGGAAAAGATGCATTAAGTAGGTTGGTTCATGCATAAACTCCATAGATTGAGTATAGAATTCTCTGACATGATCTTGAGGGTCAGAGTTTCCATCATACTTATCATATTTGGACATCTCCACTCTTTTAGGGAATGGCAACATGTACAAGTCTTTATCGAATGGAAAAAAGCATAGAGCTTCCATGGAGAACTCCTTAGGTTCCTTTTCTTTCTCAAGTTTGTTAAGTTTGACTTGCATGGCATGCATCTATTTCATGATAGCCATGATAGGAGTTTCTTCCTCATGTGTAATGATATCTTCCACATTAAATTTTGGAGGAAGTTTAGCTCCTTGATGAGCTATCTCTAGAAAGTATGCTTCTCTATCTTCCTTCAAGAAATGTTTCATCATTCTTGTGAAGTCATCATCATTTTGATATCGAACAATTTCAAAAGGTGTAGGTTCTTGATCCATACCATGTTGAGATTGGTGTCCTTGAGACCCATGATGTGTCCCTCCATGAGACATGTTAGGAGTTTTAGGGCTCCCTGGATTAGATTGAGGTGGGGTTTGTTGATTACCTCCATGAGTTGATGGAGGGGGTACGTAACCATTTTTCAATCAAAAATTGCCAAGACCGTCATCTTCGTAAAGACCAGAATTGTAGAGTTGTGTAAGAGTTGGGGCTTGGAGAGTATTCAAAGGTATTGTATGGGATACCTCTCAGATTTCTTGTGTGATGAAGCTCTAGTTTCCACCATTAACCTTGGGTGAAACCAAAGAATAAGATGAAGACAACTGAAGAATGAATTGATTCTAGAAGATCAAATGATGCAACCTTGTCAAGATCGAAGTAATTAAAGATTAGATCAGATGTAAGTGAAGGATACTGCACCACAGTAGTGTGGGTAGACACCCAACAGATGGCGGGCACGAGCTCACAACACTTAGTTGTTTAGTAAAAAGATTGAATTTTGAAGATAATTTTGACAAGGTTTTGACACAAGATGAAAAAGACTCAAATCAATAAATCAGAAGGCTAAATCAGACTCAAGAGACCACTTTAGGAAAATGAATGTATTTGTTATAGGTTCTACTCTGTTCCTAACACAATGATTTGTTTGAAAGATTCTGGAAATAGGCTGTAAAAATTGGATTTCTGACAAATTTGACCAATCTCTAACAACTTTGACTTTGGCTTTGATATGAGTTTTGAAATTTTAGGATGACTTTTGACACCAAAAAGGATTTTTGCTTCAAATTTGCAATTTTTCAAGTTTTCAATTTCAGATTGTTCACAAATTTCTCTATCCAGGTTTGAAGATTATTCTGAGATCATTCATTTTCATTAGTCAAATACATAAACAAGCATGCAAAATAGCAAGCAAGTGATTCCAAGTGCATCTAAAAATAATGAATAGGGGACAAAGAAACCCTGCGCATGAACAATCAAGTAACTAAATGTGCTAATCCCTAGAAGTGCTAATTGTGTATGTTCCAAAAAGTTTTTCAATAACGCACATATTCCTAGAAAAATAAAAATTTGGCCTCACTAGGGTTTGTAGTAATGGTCTAACTCTGCAACTTTTGTGATCTCAAGAGGGTGAACTCCAATCAAGGCACCCCAGGGTTTTGACATAGTCTAAAAATTTAATCAATCAGGAGCTGCTAGGGAGATCTGACAACCCAACAAGAGACCACACCTATGAAAATTTCCTCCACAAGGACATTTATATAGCGGCTACTGCTACCACGGTGAAAATGGCTATTACCGCTTGAGGTTCCATCCATGAGGTTGACCCAATTAAGGGAATGTCCACTATGGTTAACCCTCTCTAAAGGTGACTCACAAAAGATACCACAGGGGGACTAGATCAGATTCAAGGATCTGGGTTTCTGGTATTATCCAAAAAGGAAGTAGAGCATAATCCCCTAACCTCTTCACTTCACCAAGATAAAGCAGACAGATTAATCCGACACACTAAGACCAAGATTATCTCACAAAGATCTATGATGTCAACCGCTTATGATCTATCAACCTCTCCGGAGAGAGAATGTATCAATCAAAAGTTGAAGACACGAATCTAGTAGAACGTGAGACTTTCTCAGTACCTTCCCTACCTACAAGGGGATCCTTCGTCAAGAGGAGCTTCGCATGAATAAACAAGTGAAAGAAGCTCAATCTCTCAAGATCATCCACAAATAGTGTTCATAGGGCCTATTTACTATGTGTAACAAATATGCAAAAAGCAAATCTATGTTTGTTTTATAGCCCAAAAATTGAAGTCTGATTTATGAAAGCAGGAAAGGCACTCAAGCTAGACACATGAGATATTTGTTTTATGTCCAAATTGAAATGTTTTCAGATGTAGTAGAATACTTGAATTCCCTCACAACGCGCTTAGTAGATTTTACCTAATTTTTAGCTTTGTTAAGCAATCCCGTGCAAGCAAGCCACAAACTCTCCGACAAGAAAATAAGCAAACAAGATATGCAATGTATATTCAACTGATGAAAACCCTAGGGTTAGATCTGAAAATAAATTATTAGAAGCAATAATAACCAGCAACTAATCCAAATGACAACTCATATCATTCATTGAACCATGTGAAAAATAAGTGCATACCCATCACAAAATTTTATTTTTTTGTTGCATTTGACCTAGTCAACAAGATCTTTTTTTTTTTATATGATTTTGGCCACAAACATAGAAATGAAAAATGAAGACCCTACTAAAAAATAGAGATATTTCCAAAAATATAAAAATTTTAGAGAAATCTCTTCATTTGTGCCCTAGAGACCCATTTTACCAAAACAGACCATTTTTTGTAAATTGACTATTTGAGCTATTATATTGCATCCAAATTTAAAACACAAAGAATGGACCCCCTGTAGAAGTTAAAGAGATTTCTGAAAATGTAAAAATTTCCAAAAAACATGCTGATTTGCGTCAGAAATTAATTTTTTCCAGAAAATCAAGAAAAATTTATTAAAAATTCAAAACATCTAAGAAAATTTTAAATTTTTTATTGAAGCTTCCATGATATGTCTCCAACCTGAAAAACATATTTTAGACCAAAACTCCAAGCCATTTGGGAGATAAAATTAAATCTTTGAAACTTTAGGGTTTTAGCTCCAAAAAAAAAATCAAAACCAGCATGTAAAGGTGGGTTGCCCCACGGTTGGCGCCAGAAATGTGTGTGTGAATTTTGTACCTAGCTATGAACACAACATTTCAGTAAAACATTAGAGGTTAACAAAAATCAAAATATGCAAATAAGAACAATATAGCTAACCAGGTGATTTACTGCCTTCTAGTAGGTGCGAGTATGGTATTCTCATATTAGACCAAGATCAGTGACAATGCAACACCTAAACGAAGGATTTAAATGATGAAAGCAATAAAATATGAATGCAAATTAATCTTTTTTTTTTAATTTTTGATGCAATAAGATGAGAAAAACTGATAATAAATTAATCTAAATGGATTGAAATGATATGCAAATTAAGCTAATAATGATATGAAATATGAAACTAGAATGAATTGAAAACAAGATTGATCTCACAAAATGTTGATTCGCAAGAAGCTTGATGATTCCTTTGATGTCAATTCGCCAGAGTAAGTATGCAAATTTTGTGGATGATTTGTAAAGAGCTGAGCCTTGATTTTATAGAAATCCAGGGCTTGAGGGTGCATGGAAAAATTCATAAATCACTCTTGATGAACTAAGGTTGATTTTTTAGTTAACAAGAAATTAGAAATAGATAACTCATAAAATCATGCAAAATCATGCAAGAACAACTTTTTAACTCAAATCAGAAGTTTAGATCAACTTTGAACTCAAAATAGATGTTGAGTTTCGAAAAGATAACAACTTGAATTTTCTGATTTAAAGTTTAACTGCTCTTTGAATGTGCACAAATAATCATGAATTAATTAAATAAATAAAGTGATTTATCTTCAACTTAACTGATTTTAAATTTAAAAATAACTGATTTGTGGGTTAATCAATTATTTTAATCAAATTTTATTCCAAAACTATATTATTAAATTTGACAATTTAATTTAATCAATTAAATAAGAATTCAACTGATTATTTTTAGCAAATTTGATTTATTGTCAAATAAAACAATATTAATTAGGAATAAATAGAATTAAATCTAATTAAATAATTAAGTGGCAGTATTAATCTAATTAATTAAATATTCAGAATATTCAATTAATCAAACTTTAGGATAAATAGGATTCATTGCCAAATAATAATTAAATTAAAGATAATTAGAATAAATAGGAATATTGCTAGGAATATTCCCCGATGCAGAATTTATGATAAAATCAATTAGGATTTCGATAATATGCAGATGTGCCTTAGGTTAGGACTTCGATGTCGATTTCATTCGAATTGAAGATGTAGGAGGTTAATGAACCTATAGCCCATTTTTGGGGTATTAAAATAACTCTAATGTAGCATGTTTTCATTTCAAACTAGTACCATTTAAAAGCATCTTAATAGATGGTATAGTTTAAACATGTACATGAATTATAGAATGATTGTTAGGTAACTTATAAGTGTTAGGATAAGCAAATGTAAATGATTTTTCTAGAGTGTACTTGGATTTAAAAAAAATTGAATGTTTTTTTATGATTAAGTAATTGATTGGATAATTCAAATTGATTGAAAGTGTTCAAATGTTTTTTATATAAACATAGTATCAAAATGTGAGTATTTGTCCAAAGTTGACTTGGACTAAATGTAAAAAGGAGGCTAGTTGGTTGAAATGATTGATTTTTATATTTAATTAAAAATATCAAAATTATGGTTATGAGGATGACCTTGCACCCACAAACATGACTTGGCTCATATAATTAAAAGGAAATGTGTATCCATCTATAACTATTTTCACATAATCCAAAGAGAGAAATCCATGCAAGCATGTATTCAAAATTTACATGTTTAAAATAAAATACAATGTACCATCAAGATGACACAAGATATATCTTGGAATCCTCAAGAGGCAAAAACCCAACCTCTAAGAGAATTCATCCTCAATGCATTATTCGGTAATAAAGATTACAATACATCTATAGAGTCTCCATGAATACCTCTAAAGCATCAATCTCTCAACATGTACTCCATGTGAACAAATAAATCAGAATTATATAACCAAAAATCCTAATCCATTCATCAAAACCTCACAGTGCAACTAACGAGAAATGCTCACACAAGCCAACCCCAAACTAGCCAACCTTAGGCAACTACAAGTTTGTGATTTCTTTTATGGGCCTAAGCTTAGATAAAACCAACAAGTGGTATTACATAATTCATGTCCCTAATACATGAGCTTACAAAACCATTTTCCTCTCATTTACTTTTTAGTACTAAGTTTTTTCAATATTCAATAATGTTGTCAATGCATAAACATGCATTAAATATGTCTCCTAATGTTACATACAACACATAAACTGGCCCTTGAAATGTCTAACCCATGTGATGTACATATCCATGTATTCTTAAAGTGCACTAAAAATAATATTAAATTATATTATAACATTATGCAAGGTATAAAACCCACCCTTTCCTAGCCTTCTCCCTCATGTATGCACTTCATAAGTGGTAAAAAGTAAGCTCAAACATTGAGGGAATAATCCATATAGCCAACATGTACCATCAAAGAATCAAAATGCTTCATGTGGTTCATCAAGACACCTACAAAAATAGTCAATTTGACCATCATCTCAAGCCAGAAGCTTGTCATCCTCCATCATGCCAATGCACAAGAGATAGGATCCCATCAAAAGAGATGTCACACTAATTGTTACATAGAAGCATATGTCTTGTCCCAAAATGATATCCAAACACAAACACCAAATCCAATGATAAAAAATCTGCATCAATAGTTGTTAAGAAATAATTACCATAGCTGAAATAGAAACCCCAACTAGTTGCTAACATATCCAATCAACCACAATTAAAAACCAAGGTATACACATCATAACAGATAAATGTTATGACCCTAATATGATATATTTCTAAGGATAAGTACTCAAGGCATGACTAACCTTAGCATAAATATCAGTCAATACATTAATCCCTCTTAATTAAGATAAGGGGGTATGTCCCTACATAGTTAAGCACATAAATAAGGATATGTTTCTCATATATCATCATATCATCAAATATTAAATTTACATATTGTTATCTAATTATTGGAGGTCACCCCCATGAAATTGTTTTCTATATTTCTATTTTTATATTTATTTTTTAGAAGTACTATAATAGTAAACATCATGTCATCAACATATCCAACCCATAAAATGTAATCACAAGATCTATGTATAAAACATATCCATGAAGAATATACACATTCAAGAACTCCCACTACATAGCTAATGTCAAGTCTGAAAATTAATAAGATGTCTAGAGACTTGCCAATAGAATCACATAAAATTTGTAACTTATAATGACCCAATATAGCACATAGAAGGCAAAAGAAAAAAAAATTCAAACAATAACAAAGAAAATCCACCTAATGAAGTGCAACATGGAAAATCGATGGATAGTCCAAATATACACTAGCAACAACAATACAACGGAAACACAACAAGAGAATACTCAAATAGAATTTCATTCAGCATGCCCGGTTGTAAGGCCTTTCAGGTTAGGGCCAAATACAATCAGTTAGAATAGTAATTCTACAATCTTCTAGCTGGTCCAGCTCTGTAACACATCAGCAACTGGTAGAAACACTAAGGCAGATCTAAACTTGAGCTCACAAGTCACCAAGCAATATCCTTGTCTCCAAGCATGCAAACCACTAGCTCTACTATTACAAATATCAAACAAACAATCTGATCTGCAAGATCTCGCAGGATCCAATTATTGTTATTTGATTCCTTCCTCTATTTTCTATTGTGGTTCTATGAAAGCATTTGGTGTTTCTATCCCCATCCCTAAGCTACGTTTATTTGGACTTCTACCTCTAGAAGATTTATTCTCTCTTCAATATTTCCAAGAGTGCTATTTTGAGCTTCTATTCCAATTCAAATTCATCTTTCCCCATTCCATGTTTAATAACTTTTTCATTCAAGAAACTTAACTCACTTTCCACTTGGGCCTTCTCCTTAAAGATGTCCTTAAAGTTGGTATGGTTCCATTCCTTGAGCTTCCTCTTGATGTGCAAAATTTTTTGACTAAATTGATAAATTATTGATTTATCTCTTATATGTACTTCATTCAACCACTTTTTAATTATGTTGTATAGGGATTAATCTCTTAACCACATTTTCTCAAAGAGAAAGGGGGAGCCACCCTTGGGATGCTATTCTTTTATTACCAACTACACAGGGAAATGATATGAACCTGTGTATGGTAGTATTGTAGATTCAAAAGTACCTTGTGTCTCATCCTAATTCCCAGTAATGAAGAAATGATCCAATTTCTTTTCTATATTTGTGAATCCTTTTCTTTTGTTTGTCCAATTGAATCTACCATTTTTGGAGACAATCTCTCTTATATTGCAGTTGTTAGACTCTTGAGATGTTCTACAGTCCCTCTTGTTCCTCATAAATTTCTAAGGTAGCATTGAAATCACCCCTAATTACTATAGGAAGCATTGTATTCCTATCTAGTCACAATTTTATTTCCCTCCATAGGATCCTTTTGGCTAATGTAGAGATACCTAACCATATACTTTAATCACCTAATGAACTTTATGTTGACTCAATAGCTTACACCTAATCCCCATCCAAAAATAGCCACTCATCTCCAATGAGTAGGTAATAGTCAACGGGTTCCAAATAATCCTAATACCTCTTGATGCACCAAGGGCTTCCACAAACAAGCCATCCCACATCATCCATGTAGCCATCCTCTTCTCACTCTCTTCCTTATCTCATTTGGTCTCTTGCAAAAGTACAACACCTGCTCTACTCTGATCAATCTGTCACTTTATTAAGCACCAATTACTAGGGGCATTGATTCCCCTTGTATTCCACATTAGGATCCTTATTTTTCTTTGGGAAGGGCATATCCCTTCCCATTCCTAAGCTTTATTTGGACCTTAGCACTAGAGGCCATAGCCAGTTTTGTTGCATTTGTCTTGGGTCCCCACTTCTTTTTCAGAGTAATCAAAGGGTTATCCCGTAGAGAGGGGGTTTTCTCAATGATCATCTCTTCCTTGATGTTTATTTTTCCACCATCTGAATCCTCTTCCATGTCTAATTCTAACTCCTTTGTGCCTTCCTCCTCTATCAACTAATCATTGATGCCTCCATCTGATTGGTTGTTTCTAGCATTCTCTTGGCCCTTCATGTCTACTTCCTCTGCATATGGATCTTATAGATCTACTCCTTTTTGGTCCCCTTGTGCATCTAAGATTCCTATTTTCTCTAGCCCTAGATCATTTACATCCATAGTTTCCCCCAATGTATAGTTTTCCAAATGCAGCTCTTCATAAATTATCATTTGCAAACTCTATTGTGTTGTTTCTTGCTCAAGATCCTCACTTTGAGGGGTAGGTATGTTGCTTTCGATAATTCCATTCTTTGGTTCCTGAGTAATTCTTGGATCTTTGTCTAGCTCTGTCCTCCGTCCTTACTATCTGTTGGTTTGGAATCA
This sequence comes from Chamaecyparis obtusa, assembly GCA_027943335.1. NCBI lineage: Eukaryota > Viridiplantae > Streptophyta > Pinopsida > Cupressales > Cupressaceae > Chamaecyparis > Chamaecyparis obtusa. The sequence goes on from BSBK01003887.1 coordinate 551,105, forward strand.
CATTGTTCCTAGCTTCCTAGAGGTCTTGTGTGGGTGGATGAGGCTCCTCACCACACTTGGGAAGATTTGGAACCAAGACATCCTCCAAAACCACTTTCTTCTTCTAGACCCCCAAATTCATATGCAATTCAACCTCATGTGGCATTGTGTAACATGGATGAATATTTATACACAACTTGACATAATTCTTATTGGTTACATCAACTATTATTCCTTCTGATTCCTAGAGGTATCCTAACTCCCTATCGATATCTTTTAAGATTTTATAATCCCAATATTCTATTGGAATATCATATAACCTTATCCAAACTAAGCTCTTCTTGATTTCATGCTTCTATGGGTCAAAGTTTGGAATCTATTTTTCCATTATTAGTGTATGCCCTTCAATATTTTGGGTATGTTGACTTAGGATATCATTATGATCTTGTGCCAAGGGGAGAAGCACCATAAATAAATCATTCAACAATTTTTGAAGTTGGAAGCTCCTCCCCCATTGTGTAATACACCAATCACATAAATTTTTTATATCCAAATTTCCCCTCCCCATTTGATAGTCAAACTAACCTCCTGATATTTTTTAATTATTTATTTGATGTGTTCCTTCTAAATTTTAATAGGAATACAAATCTTATTTGACAACTTACATAGGATATTTTTTTCCTTTGCTTGCTTCTTCATTGGGGGAGGAGTAGGAGATTTCAATTTCCACACATTGCTTGTCTGACTACATTTATAGGTTTTTTCATTTGCCAATTTTTAGATGTATTTGTGTTTTGTTTGTACTACGCATACCCCTAGTTTCTGGATCTAGAGTACCTACCTTTGGTGTTTCTTTTCAAGAATCTTCTCCTTATGGGGGTATTTTGTCTCTATTTTGGAAATCTTCTACGTTGAGCACCCCATATCCATGGTGGCTGAAATCTCATGAGGAAGCTTCCATCTAGGGCTTGGAAACAACATTTGTCTACCCAAGCACCATATCAAAAATATCGCAGGCAGTATTTGGATGCTAGGAAGTACTTTGTCTCTAGGTGATTTTCATATGTTCTCCAACCATTGTTGATTTTCATGCAACATTCATCCATAGGAACCTCTCGATCAGCTTCATCATCCCAATTTTCTAATCCTTGTTTCCCTTCCTAGATTTCATGCCTATCTCCATTACCTCTATGGTATCCATCACCAAAAAAAATCTTTCCTCTCAAACCTCTAACCTAATTATCACCATTATGTCTAAAGAACATGCATGCCTTGTACCTCTACTCCTTTTCTTCTTGCATCTTGTGCCTTTGCTCCTGTGCTCCTTGTGCCATAAAATTCATATTTTTTTGTAATTAATTGGATAATTAGAATTGATTGAAAGTGTTCAAATGTTTTTTATATAAACATAGTATCAAAATGTGAGTATTTGTGAAAATTTTACTTGGACTAAATGTAAAAAGGTGGCTAGTTCATTGAAATGATTGATTTTAATATTTAATTAAAAAGATCAAGATTATGGTTATGAGGATGACCTTGCACCCACAAACATGACTTATCTCATATAATTAAAAAGAAATGTGTATCCATTTATAACTATTTCATCATAATCCAAAGAGCTAAATCCATGCAAGCAAGTCTACAAAATTCACATGCGAGATAATATACAACATACCATAAAGATGACACTAGATATATCTTAGAGTCCTAAAGAGGAAAAAACCCAACCTCTAAAATAATTCATCCTTAATGCATTATTTAGAAATAAAGATTACAATACTCTACAGAGTCTCCATGAATACCTCTTAAGCATCAAGATCTCAACATGCACTCCATGTGAACAAATAAATGAGAATTATATAACCAAAAATCCCAATCCATGCATCAAACCCTCACATTTGCAACTAACGAGATATTCTCACACAATCCAACTCCAAACTAGCCAACCTTAGGCAACTACAAGTTTTTATTTTTTTTATAGGTATAAGCTTGGTCAAAACCACCAAGTGGTATTACATAAGTAATGTCCCTAATACATGAGCTTACAAAACCATTTTCCCTCATTTATTTTTTACTACTAAGTTTTTACAATATTAAATATTTTTGTCAATGTATAAACCTACATTTAATATGTCTCCTAATATTACATACAACACATAAAGTGACCCTTGAAATGTATATGTCATGTGATGTACATATCCCAAGATCCGTAAAGTGTACTAAAAATAATATTAAATTACATTATAACATTATGCAAGGTATACAACCCACCTTTTCCTAGAATTCTCCCACTCGTATGCATTACATAAGTGGTAAAAAGTAAACTCAAATATTGAGGGAAAAAATCCTATAGCCAACATGTTCCATCAAATAATCAAAGTGCTTCATGTGCTTCATCAAGACACCTACAAAAATAGTGAATTTTACCATCATCTCAAGCAAGAAACTCGTCATCCTCCATCATGCCAATGCACAAAATATAGGATCCCATCAAAAGGGATGTCACACTAATTGTTACATAGAAGCATAAGTCTTGTCCCAAAATGATATCCAAACACAAACAATAAATCCAATGATAACAAACATGCATAAATAGTTGTTAAGAAATAACCACCATAGCTAAAATAGAAGCAACTAGTTATTAACATGTACAATCAACCATAAAATAAAACCATGGTAGACACATCATAACAAGTATATTTTATGACTCCGATATGATATATTCCTAAGGATAAGTACTTATGGCATGATTAACCTTAGCATAAGTATCATTCAATACATTAATCCCTCTTAATTAAGATGAGGGGGTATGTCCCTACTTAGTTAAGCACATAAATAAGGTGTTTCTCATAGATCATCATATCAACAATTATTAAATTTATATATTATTATATTTGATTATTGGAGGTCACCCCCATGAAATTGTTTTCTATATTTCTATTTTATATTTATTTTCAAGAAATACCATAATAGTAAACATCATGTCATCAACATATCCAACCCACAAAATGTAATCACAAGCTCCATGTATAAAACATATCCACGAAGAATATACACATCCAAGAACTCCCACTACATAAGTAATGTCAAGTCTGAAAATAATTAAGATGTCTATAGATCCACCAATAGCATCACATAAAAGGTGTAACTTATAATGACCAAGCCAATACATAGAAGAAAAAAACTGCAAAACAACTTTTTTTGAAACAGCAACAACAAAGATAAACAAAAAAATAGCATGTTTTAATTACAGCGAAACATGCACATAAGTGTTATGCAATGTGCAAACACAATAGCTTAAGGCACTATCCAAATGGATGACCTCACCATTTCTACAAGAAGGTGGCATCGATGGAAGAATTATTATTTGAGGGATCATTCCTCCATAATAAATTTATGAAGACTTACTATTTGAGGGATCATTCCACCATAATAAATTAATGAAGACTTACTATTTGAGGGATCATTCCACCATAGTGAATTTATGAAAGGGAAAAGTGACTCTTAAATGACAATTGAGCACTAGCTATCATCACATTCTCTTGCAATGATGGATAAAGATAGGATGATGGAATCATCAACCTTAATTGTTGATGCAAGAGCATCCTAGCATTCTTGGCAATCCTGTATCAACCAAAAATATGTTTGTCTTTAAAGATAGACTATTGGTTTTGATCTTGGTTTGATGGAGTTCTTGCTTAGTTTGGGAGACTGGTTGCTCAGTTTCTATGGTTACCGAGGTGCTCAGTCTCTGAGGAACACTCGGTCACTAAAGGCATCAGTTCACTGGCACTCGGCAATAACTATTTTCCTCGATCATGCCTGGCATGGTCAGTCGACTGGTGCTCGATTATTTCTTCTATTACTCGGTGTTCTTGCTTACTGACTGGATTGTTTGGACAGATTGGCTTGGCCGACTGGTGCATTTAATTTGGGTCATGCTCCTTGTGTTATAGATTGACCGTTGGACATGTGGGGACCTAGATCTAGCATGTTGCATTCTTCTATGTGGATCTGATGACTGTTTGGGGCCATCTTTGAGAGTTTATTTATTTTGTAAGGCTATGTGAGAGCCAACTAATGTTTTATCATTTATTATTTATTTGTAAGGGTTTATTGTTTCATCAGCTGACTTGTGGCTAGGAATCAGTATTTATAGGATGCTTGGGTAGTTGTTTTGGGCATCAGATGGTGGGAAGGAAGGTTAGTATCCTACGAGCTTAGGAGCAGGAAGATTGCTTGGAAGTTGGAGTACAAGTTTAGATATTTCTTGGGTGCCTACCAGTGTGTTGTGTGTTACAGACCTGGACTAGCTGAATACTTATGTTGGGGAAAAGATTTGGATCCTGTGAGATCTTGTAGATTGTTACTTGCTTTGTAATTGGCCACAATTGGGAAGGCCTTATAGCTTGGCACATTGCATGTAATCAGTGTTTTCATGAATAAAGACTTATGTTTCATTGCAGATCTATTGTTGTTACTATGCATTTCCACTGCATATTGGTTTGGCTGCAAGGTCAGTCAATCCTTAATTGGATCCACTGAGCTTGACTGCATTAAGTGGTATCAGAGTGAAGTTTGTTCCTATTTGAGAAAAGTCTGTTCCTTTTGGAGTTGAATGGATCTTGTGTGTTTGTGTCTAGATATTGATTCGAAGATGCCTCCGAGGAGAAACTGTGAGATCTCTGAAGAAGAAGAAACTGCTCGTGAATTCTATCTTGATGATTTTAGGGCTTTGCAAAAACAAGTACAAGACCTACGAGAGGAATTGAGAAAGAAGAAGCCTACCTTGAAAGAGGATACTGATGATGAATATGAGGAAGATCATTTTGAAGAAGTTGCAGAAGAAGCTAGAGATTTTGAGGAGAATCGAATTCTGAAAGCTATGTCTAAGATTGGGAAGAGACCTAAGATTGAAGCTTCTGCATTTGTTGGAAGCCTTAGGCCAGAAGAATTGATTGATTGGATCAATGAGATTGATGAATACTTTGAGTATGAAGAAATAGAAGATCTTGATAGGGTTAGATTTGCAAAGACTAATTTGAAAGGTCATGCAAATATCTAGTAGAGAGAAGTTCAATTGGAAAGAGATAGAAGAGGAAAAGAGAAGATCACTAAGTGGAACCGAATGGTTGACAAGTTGAAGAAGCAATTCATTCTGATGGATTATGAATTGGACATGTTTAAGAAGATGCAAGCTTTTAAGCAGACTAACAAATCAATACAAGAGTATACTAAGGAGTTTTACAGAATCCTGATTAGGATTGGTCATTCTGAAGCTAATAAAGAGAAGGTTGCTAGGTATGTCTATGGTTTGAGACCTAGTATTCAAGAAGATTTATTTATTGTGTGGATGACAAAAATTAGTGATGCTTATCAAATGGCATTAAAGATTGAAGAGAAGCTGAATAGGAAGTATGAAGGAAAATAGAACAGTAGGAACCGAGGTGGTAAAACTAGTGAGATAATTATTGAAAGTAATGTGACAGAGAATCCTAAGCCTGATGTAGGATCTGGTAGTGGTCAGGTTACTAAGAATGCTAGACAGAGAGGAAGGTGGAAGAATGAGTTCACTGGTACTTGTTATAACTATGGTGAAGCTGGTCATAGAAGTTGGTAGTGTCGTAAGAAAAGAGTTCCATTATCTACTGAAGAAGACATTGAGAATGTTCCTGAGAAAGGTGAATGTCTTGTCACTAGGAGATTAGCTGCATGTGTTCATGAACCAGTGCAAAGAAGGAATTTGTTTAGAACCAGATGTAAGTGCAAGGATAAGGTATGTAATGTCATAGTTGATGGTGGCAGTTCTGAGAACTTTGTGTTAGATGAAATGGTTAGTAAGTTGAATTTGGAAAGAAGGAAACATCCTAATCCTTATCAAATTAGTTGGATACAAGATGTTTCTAAGGTTAGAGTTAAAGAACAATGCTTGGTTAAGTTTTAGATTGGATCTTACCATGATGAGATATTGTGTGATATATTGCCTATGGATGCTTATCATCTATTGCTCGGTAGACCTTGGCAGTTTGATAGAAATATTTTATTTGATGGTCATGCTAATACCTATGTGGTTAGGCATGAAGGAGCTTAGCATAAGCTAATACCTTTACAGGAGACAAGGGTTAAGGGATGTGGAGTTATCAGGTGTTATCCTTATGACAAACCTCAGGAGTAGAAGGTTAATGAACCTATAATTGTTAAGTCTAGTTCGAAGGAGAAGGAGACTGATACCTCTAAAGAGTTTGTTGAGATTAAGAAACAAATGGTTTTTCTGGCAGAGATGGTTAAGCAGATGGTGACATTTATGACACATAGAGATGTAGATGATACTGAGTTGGTTGAGGAGTCTGGAAGGGATGAACCTTACCGAAGCATTGATGTGATCGGTAGTGGTCAGAGTCGGTTGCTATCGATTTCCAATTGAAGGGATAAGCACATTGGAAGACAAAAGGACATTCTGCATGAGAAAGTGAATGAAGTGAAGACTACTTGGGATGAAGAACAAGAAGACATATGGGTGAAGAATAGATTTGGCATACCTATTCTGATTCCCTTGAGGCATTCTTGATTTCCTTATCAGAAAATCTTTCTTACCTGGGGTGTCTGATGCAGGAGCATCCTAGGATTCTTGGCAATCCTGTATCAACCAAAAATATGTTTGTCTTTAAAGGTAGATTGTTGGTTTTGATCTTGGTTTGGTGGAGTTCTTGCTCGGTTTGGGAGACTGGTTGCTCAGTTTCTATGGTTACCGAGGTGCTTGGCCTCTGAGGAACACTTGGTCACTAAAGGTGTTAGTTCACTAGCGCTCGGCAATAACTATGTTCCTCGGTCATGCTTGGCATGGTCGGTCGACAGGTGCTTAGTTATTTCTTCTATTGCTCAGTGTTCTTGCTTACTAACTGGATTGTTTGGATAGATCAGCTTGGACGATCTCCTCATGTTATGGATTGACCATTGGACATGTGGGGACCTAGATATGGAATGTTGCATTCTTCTATGTGGATCTGATGACTATTTGGGGCCATCTTTGAGAGTTTATTTATTTTGTAAGGCTATGTGAGAGCCAACTAATGTTTTAGCATTTATTATTTGTTTGTAAGGGTTTATTGTTTCATCAGCCAACTTGTGGCTAGGAATTAGTATTTATAGGATGCTTGGGTATTTGTTTTGGGCATCAGATGGTGGGAAGGAAGGTTAGTATCCTGCGAGCTTAGGAGCGGGAAGATTGCTTGGAAGTTAGAGTACAAGTTTAGATATTTTTTGGGTGCCTACCAATGTGTTGTGTGTTACAAACTTGGGCTAGCTGAATATTGATGTTGGGGAAAAGATTTAGATCCTGTGAGATCTTGTAGATTGTTACTTGCTTTGTAATTGGTTGTAATTGGGAAGGCCTTACAGCCCGACACATTGCATGTGTATCATCTTAAAATGGAAGCACTTCCATGTTAAGAGTGTTTATCCCTCTGAGTAAGTGGTTTGGGGTCATATTGGATGCCTTGAATTGATATTTTCTTTGATTTGGCTTTCTCCTCACTTTCCACTTCTTTTTTGCTTCATCCTAGGTGAAATTAGGGATAGGATCTTAAGGATTCTCCTAAATTTCACTCATCCATAGCTCTATTTTCTAGGTAGGATTTAGAAATGGATCCTCTTGGGCTTCATCTCAGTAATCATAGGATTTTATGTCTATTCCTGAAATTCTATCATGTTCTGGCATCAATTCTAGGTTTCTGGACATCCATGGGACCTCTTGACATGGTTCTGAGTCAACTTAGGATCAGGGTCAATGTCTTAGGTCGACCTTGACTAGGTCAAGGTCTTAGGTCAACCCTAACTAGGTTAGGGTCAACCTTGACATTGACCCCTTTCTCCAAATTTTCAAGATCCTTAATTTTCGGGCTTTGGATCTTTCAGGAGATTTATTTTCCCACTTCCAAGTCGACCATTTCGGGTTTCAGGATGGTAAATCCTTTAATTGCATTTAATCTAGGTATATTTTCTAAAGGTGAGGGCCTAATTGGGATTTAATTCTCCAAGGTGGCCCATCTAGAGGAGTGTTCCCTAGATCACTATAAAAGGAGGCCTTCCTCTCTCATTTTCATCAATCAAGTTTTGTGAGAACATATCTCTCAATCAAGTTTTCAAGCTCTCAAGTTCTCAAGGTGATCAAGAAAGCATCTATTCAAGCATTTCAAGTCTTCTTCTCCATCCAAGTTCTCCATTGAAGATCAAGGATCCAAGCATTCAAGCTATTGAAGGGATTTGGTTCAAGCATTCAAGATTTATCATTCAAACCCTAGATCTAGCCATCATGATGGTGTGATCTTCCTTCAAGATCCTTTGTTCATCTTCAAGATCCATTTCATTCTCTTACAAAGGTGAATTCCAAGCATACAACCATGGAGGTTTGATTTACATTTATTGTTTTGTTCAAGCTTTCGTATCAATATACTTGTTTACATTTCAAATACAATTGCATATTTATTGAATTGCATAGCTTCATTGTTAGATCCTTTTCTACTACTTGCTAGCATTCTCCATTTCAATTTTAATATTAAGGTTGATTCCAAACTGGGGTTTGACCAAGGCAAACCCCCCATACAACAAAAACCCCCATTTTCTTGTAGGTACAGGTGCGGAGTTTCAGATCTGAGAGAGAATTTGGATACCCTTTTTGGCAAAATTCTAGGATTTGCAAACAGAATTCAAATTAGACTTCAAATAAAGAATGTGGTATTTGACCTTTTATGAGGATCAAACTCGAGTTGAGCCATCTTGAGGAAAGAGTCTAGGTTTTCTCTGTCTTGACATTTCTAGTCTAGGACAAGATTTAGATTTTCCCAAAAGTATACATAGACACTAGAATTCAACATTTTCCAGATCTACCCTAATTTTGAGGTTAGTAGTTCTATTTCAATTATTTCATATTCCAAGCATAAATTCCATTCATAGGAAAATATTGGATTTACTCTCTCTCTTCCATATTCATCCACAAATTGATTCGATTGTGTATTAACCTCTAGGTTGATCAAATCGGATCTCTTCCTTGGGGAATTTGGGTTTTGAGAATAGATCTCATATTTCCCCCTCTACATTTGAATGGTGGTGAATCCATTTTACCACTATTCATTTTGGTGAACCCGACATACTTACCCCTATTCTTTTGTGGATTTAGATGCCCTATTGTGTTAGAATTGTGATTAATATTTTCTTACATTAAGATTAGGTTTCTTTTATGCTCTTGCATTTATATTTCAAAAATACAAAAAAATTGCAAAATTCCTTTAAAAATACAAAAACATTTACATTTTCATGCTTTTAGTATTCAACATGTATGATTCTTGTTTTGAGTACTTTGATGAGGCTTTTATTGTTCAAGATGATAGATACCTTAATGAGGTACATCGAAGTGAGGATGAAAATTGTTTGAATGAGATCTCCATTGATCCTATTCCTATTTCATCCTCCTCCACAACCTCTTCAATTGACCTTTACAAAGATCAGTTAGGGATTGATGTTAATTCTTCTCCTAATATATGTCTTTTCTATGAGCCTATTTTACAATACAGTTTACCTTCTTTCCCCTTTAGGGATCAAGATTTAATGACTTATGACACTCCTACAATGCACTTTATGGATAGGGATGATAATCATCCTATTTGGGATGAACCTTTGGATTTTGATGTTGATTACTTTCTTCCTCATGAAACCATTATGGATAATCCTCCTATTTGGATGAACCTTTGGATTTTGATGTTGATTACTCTCTTCCTCATGAAACCATTGTGGATAATCCTCCTATTTGGGATAAATACATTGATTTATCTCCTCCTTGTGAAGAAATTTTCATACAAAAGAATGACATATTCTCTAGAACAAACTTCCCTTATGCGAAAGAAGATAACATTATAGATCCTTCACCTCAATTTGGGATTCCTTCTAGTGACAAGACATTAGCGGAGAAAGATATACATTCACTTAATGCTCTTCCTCTTAGTGGTGATCTTATGGGAAATCAAGATCCTACCTTACAACATTCTTACCATAATATTACTTATATCAATTCAAATCCTTTTCCAACTATGGTTCCAAGTGTTCCTTCAGCTGTGTCTTCCATTCATATCACTTCCTACACTTTTCCTAGTGTTCCTAATCTTCCTAATCCTAATCATATCTTTCCTAATCTAATTCCTAATTCTCTATCTACTATTCCTAGTTCTTCCCACACTTATGTTGAGGTTAAAACTATGGTTCATGATGTAGATGTGCAAAGATTCTTCAAAGTACCTTCTCCATATTATTTGATCCATAAATATAAGAGAAAAGAAACTTCTCCTTTGAGATTTATTCATAATTTTACCCCTCATTCTCTTTTCCCCTCTAGATTGGGGGGCAAGAGGTATATTTCTTCCTATCTTTTAGAATCCATTATGTTCCTGCTTTGAGCTTAATTGGTTATTCTTTCATTTATATCAATGGTTTTTATTATGATAGTTTTTCATCTATTGCTCTCTTCTATTATTCTAGATATCTTTTCTAGGACATGTGTTTTGCAAAGGTATCCCTTGCTTTCATCTCTAGGGGGAAAGGTTCTCTCTTCTCTCTCTTTGTCTAGGGAGAAGCTTTCCTTAGCTTTGTGGTAGTTGTTTATATTGTAATATTATTTCATCATATTGACAGATGTGTTGACTACAGATAACCTTCTTACATGAGAAGTTGTTGTCCTAGGTTGTCACTTCTTCTCTATGTTGCAAATTATGTTCTTTATAAAATCTCACCCTTGCTTTGGTGTTAGAGTTGTTTCCCTCAATCCAAAGATTCCTTTTTCCTCTTCTTTGCAAGAGGCTTGATGGTTGAATCTTTGTTCCCACCTTTGAAAGCTAATATTTTATCTAAAGCACTCCTCTTTGGTGGGGGTCTTGTTGATAAGATCTCTTTCATTTGAGGATCCTTTTCCATGAGTGACATATCCTTTTCATGATTATCTATACTCTTGGATGTAGGGGTCAATAACCCTCACTAAGAATATGGTGTACATTATTGTAAATAGGATATCTCCTTGCATTGAGAAGTAGGTATCCTCTTCAATCTTTGTCCTCCCTTGGGGGGCAAGGATGTCATCTCCTTCTTTTCTATTTTTTTCTGAGATTTCACCTCTTTCCTTGGGTAAGCAGTATTTATCTATTATGTGACATCCAATCATACATGAAAATTTTGGTTTACATTAAGGATCTTTGTCCTTGATTACAACCTATTTTGTTGTTTAACATTGGGTTTCCATGGTTGATATATCTCTCACCTTGGAAACTGAATAGTGTGCTATCCCTCATAAGGGTTACTTTCTTTTCACTTCTTGCATGATATCTCTTTACATTCATCCCTTCCATGGCCTCATAGGAGCTGTGACCTTCTTGGCTTGGACTGGGTGTTGTCTATGGATATTGTCTTGATGCTGAAGAAGGCTTTATCCTTGTTCTTTTTCCTTAACACGTCAAAATAGTATGTTTTTTGCCATATTAAGGAGGGGGGCATATATAGGGCCTCCCTTGTACTATAGTTTTTTATTTTTTTACATGCTAAATCTTGGAAGGTAATGCACATAAGTTGCTAAATCCTAAAAAGACACGCATTCATATGCTAAATCTTCCAAAGGTAACGCACATAAGTTGCTAAATCCTAAGGAGACACGCATTTTTCAAATTTTTCAATATGCTAAATCCTCTTAAGGTAATGCACATAAGTTGCTAAATCTTGAAGGGACACATATTTCCAGTTTCAAATATGCTAAATCTTGGAAGGTAACGCACATAAGTTGCTAAATCCTAAAAAGACACACACCTATATGCTAAATCTTCTGAAGGTAACGCACATAAGTTGTTAAATCCTGAGGAGACACGCATTCCATATTCATAGTGATACAAGAAGGTGGATCTATGGGTATTCTAGAAGTCATCAGAAGACGTATTACAATTACAAGCACAATTTATGGGTGAACCTGTTGGGCTCTCCCTCCAAGGTGATTCATGGTAAGGTGGGCATCTTACTAGGTGAGGTAATCACTTTCTCCTTTCTTTCTTTTCTGCTTTCATGCTAGTAGGACAGGATCATGAAGCTATGTTATTTATAGTGTTTCTCTTATCTTTCTTATGTAAACATTTATGCTTTTATGATAGCTTTCCAAATATGATATTAACATGAGGAATATTTCTTAGTGAGGTTTCTTAGGCTAATTGATTTGGGTTATTTAGTGCTAACCCTTGTTCTTTTGGTTTTATTTTTTTGCACCCTCATGTGTGTATGTTGAGTTAGAATCTTTAGTCTAGGGGCTTATGCCCTTAGCTAAGTGTTATTTTATCTCTTTGTGAATCCACTTGGATCTCCTCTTTCTTCTCCTTTACCAAGAGTTTGCATCGAATCCATACTCTTGCTAAAGTGGGGGCTTAATGTATCATCTTAAAATGGAAGCACTTCCATGTTAAGAGAATTTAGCCCTCCAATTAAGTGGTTTGGGGTCATATTGGATGCCTTGAATTGATCTTTTCTTTGATCTGGCTTTCTCCCCACTTTCCACTTCTTTTCTGCTTCATCCTAGGTGAAATTAGGGATATGATCTTAAGGATTCTCTTGAATTTCACTCTTCCGTAGCTCTATTTTCAAAGTAGGATTTAGAAATGGATCCTCTTGGGCTTCATCTCAGTAATTATAGGATTTTATGTCTATTCCTGACATTTTTTCATGTTCTGGCATCAATTCTAGGTTTCTGGACATCCCTGGGACCTCCTGACTTGGTTCTGAATCAACTTAGGATTAGGGTCAATGTCTTAGGTCAACCCTGACTAGGTCAAGGTCAACCTTGACATTGACCCCTTTCTCCAAATTTTCAAGATCCTTAATTTATGGGCTTCGGGCTTTCGGGAGATTTATTTTCCCGCTTCCGGGTCCGCCATTTCGGGTTTCGGGATGGTAAATCCTTTAATTGCATTTAATCTAGGTATATTTTCTAAAGGTGAGGGCCTAATTGGGATTTAATTCTCCAAGGTGGCCCATCTAGAGGAGTGTGCCCTAGATCACTATAAAAGGAGGCCTTCCTCTCTCATTTTCATCAATCAAGTTTTGTGAGAACATATCTCTCAATCAAGTTTTCAAGCTCTCAAGTTCTCAAGGTGATCAAGAAAGCATCTATTCAAGCATTTCAAGTCTTCTTCTCCATCCAAGTTCTCCATTGAAGATCAAGGATCCAAGCATTCAAGCTATTGAAGGGATTTGGTTCAAGCATTCAAGATTTATCATTCAAACCCTAGATCTAGCCATCATGATGGTGTGATCTTCCTTCAAGATCCTTTGTTCATCTTCAAGATCCATTTCATTCTCTTACCAAGGTGAATTCCAAGCATACAAACATGGAGGTTTGATTTACATTTATTGTTTTGTTCAATCTTTCATATCAATATACTTGTTTACATTTCAAATACAATTGCATATCTATTGAATTTCATAGCTTCATTGTTAGATCCTTTTCTACTACTTGCTAGCATTCTCCATTTTAATTTCAATATTAAGGTTGATTCCAAACTGGGGTTTGACAAAGGAAAACCCCCCATACAACAAAAACCCCCATTTTCTTGTAGGTACAGGTGCGGAGTTTTGGATCTGAGAGAAAATTTGGATACCTTTTCAACAAACTTTCAGGATCTGCGAATAGAATTCGAATCAAAATTCAAATAAAGAATGTTGTATTTGACCTTTTATGAGGGTCAAACCTGAGCTGAGCCACCTTGAGGAAAGATTTTTGGGTTTTCTCTGTCTCGACATTTCCAGTCCAAGACAGGTTTCAAATTTTCCTGAAAGTGTACACAGACACCAGAATTCAACATTTTCCAGATCCACCCTAATTTTGAGGTTAGTAGTTCTATTTTAATTATTTCATATTCCAAGCATAAATTCCATTCATAGGGAAATATTGGATTTACTCTCTCTCTTCCATATTCATCCACAAATTGATTCGATTGTGTATTAATCTCTAGGTTGATCAAATCGGATCTCTTCCTTGGGGAATTTGGGTTTTGAGAATAGATTTCATATTTCCCCCTCTACATTTGAATGGTGGTGAATCCATTTTACCACTATTCAGCATGTAATCGGTGTTTTCATGAATAAAGACTTCTATTTCACTGTAAATCTATTGTTTTTACTATGTATTTCCACTGCATATTAGTTTGGCTACAAGGTCGATCAATCCTTAATTGGATCCACCGAGCTTGATTGCATTAATTATATAACATTAAATACTTAAGAACCTTTAAAACACCCACAAACATCTACATAACGATGGAATGACTAAGAGCTAGCACACCTCAACTAGATGATGCAACCATCAATTCTTGAAACAAGGAGTAGAATGAGGGCACATTCACCACCAATCCACTTATTAATAACTTAAACCACCACCTAAATGTTACAATTAGTGGTTTTAGTTGCACCAAAAGATAGACTTGTTAATGCCTAATATAACCACTAGACTTATAGAAGACACAGGAGGCGGTTAAGCCATGTCATGAATCCTGAGAGGAGTGCTGACCATTTTTCCAACAATCTCCCCCTCAGCATTACCTGAGGGGATTCGAACATGTGACCAAGCTCTGATACCACTTGTTACAAGTAGTGGTTGTAGTTGCACCAAAAGATCGACCTGTTAATGCCCAATACAACCACTAGACTTATAGAAGACACATGAGGCGGTTAAGCCATGTCATGAATCCCAAGGTGAGTGCTGACCATTTTGCCAACACTAAATACAAGTGAAAATATTCAAAACAGGTTTCTTAACTAAGAGGTATAAACCTTCCACCAACTAGAATGATTAGGGATGGATTCCAAGCAATAAAATTCTTCCCAAAGCAAAGAGGTGTCATAAAAATTAAAGGTGGATTTGAGGTCATTCATCACTCTTGAGAAAAAATATGTAATTTGATGCATGCAAGTGGAAGGCCACATTTGTTTTAGTTGGATGATGGAAGTAATTTCAAGTTGAGGGACATGAATTCCTTCAACAATATTGTATTTGGTAGAGATAATAAAATCCATCATTTTTTCCAAGGATCTATGTTGTAGATTTTCATGCAAGATCAAACATATAATTATATTCTTTAAGTTTAATTACAATCCTACCTTTAAATTTCTTGTGTCTCCTTGTAAACAGTTTAAAGTGGTTGTCCTATACATATTTTAGCTCATTGTCCATGTATATATTATGTTTTATTTGTATTGTGTCAAGTATTGTATATGATTTTGTGTCTATGCAACCATATCTCGTATTTAGCATGACGAGATGTTAGTTATTCCAATGATTCTTTTTATCTATATTTTTGGTAAGCCCAAATATATTTAGATTCGTATTGTTCCTACAAGAGATTCATGTCCTTAATTAGAGTTTATTGGGACTCAATTATCCCCCAAATTTGGCTTGACTTCCCTTCATTTTTTGTGTGTCTTGAGTATTCTTCACCCCCATCTATAACCAATTTGATAAGTCCTATATGGGTCTCCATTGATCAAAATCATATTTTTCATCCATCTTTTCCCCCATGTGCTTATATTATGATATAGTTACTATATTCCTAAGGAGAATTTAAGTGTTTGGGTTGCAAGTTCAAATGTTTATGTATATGATATGATAAGTGTTAGAGTTGTTAGAATTGTCTTGCCAAGAATGCTTCCTCAATTATCCCTGATTTCATTTTTCCTTCAATATGTTGCACTTTTCTTCCCCATCATTCCTTATTTCCTAAGTCTAATTCCCTTTACTTTATGATTATTTAAACTTCTCCATAGTCTCATACCTTTGTGTCATGACTTTTTTTCCATTCTTAATGCACGATATTATTTATTGTTTATTATTTTTAGAATATCATGTTTAGACTTATTTTCATCATCATCTAGTGCTATGGAGCATCTATGACCCTTGACCTCTAAAGTCTAAAAATATTGCATGCTTTCACACTATGCCCTCCTACTCCATAGATAGTCTTGAAAGCCATCAATGCAACCAATAAGGCTCTACAATAGTAAAAAATGACTAGTAAGCACCCAAAAAAACATTTTTTAATTCAAGAGGGTGTAGATTTAACAAAAAATGAATGACATGACCTATACCCTAATCTATTATCATGACTGGGGTTTCACAACCTAATGTTTACATGCCATCTCTAATCGGCATCCTAATAAAATTTTGTGGACTTACATAGATCATATTACTCCAAATTATCATTAATGTAATGTAATTATATATATTTGTTACACGTTCCTCCTAGATTCCTATGACATTTTCAAATACTTTTTTGTGGTTTTCACGTGATTTAAAAAACCACAAATCATGTTGTATGGATGAATATTTTTAGAGGATGATTGGTTGATGCACCTTCACCATTTCATCATTATACAAATCCTTTATGAGGGATAGACTCCTAGAAAAGGGATCTGCATATACCATGGAGCTCAACATTCAAAGAGTTCATCTTTGAACCAATTCTGATTCCAACTTTCTCTATATGTCTCTCTAGGTGTTTTTAATAACGAAAAGTTATTTTGATAATCTATGTTAATTTTATTGCACTAACTATAAGCTACTAAATTAAACAGTCCTTTCTCTAGGCTCTACATCTATTTTTACATCATATTATATGCTATTATTTCTTACATTTATAACAATCATTACTAAAGACATGATAAGAGCTAATTACTAACTTTTTTTGACATTAAAGTTGTACTTAAAAGTAAAAAATAATGCAAATATCATACACTCTCACACAAAGTTTAAAGATCTAAACAAAAAACTCTAAGTGTGTGGTTGATGGGGGGGGCTTCAGGGTCCATCTTTAAGGAGTAGGAGGTCCCATGATGTAAAAAAAATTCTATAAGATTAATTGGGTTATTTTTCTAAAAATAGTAGCCCCTACTTTTTAGGGCTACATATTTGAGCAAGTTGAAAAGGTGGGGACAAGAAATTGTCCCACCAACTTAGACCTTTTTATGCCACTTGTCATATCAATTTTTTTAATTTTTATATTTATTTACTCGCATGAATTGAATATGCTACATAACAAAATTCATAGGCCACTAGCTTCCACCAGTTCTTAAGCTTAAATTACATAACAAAATTTAGGAGACCACCAACCTTTAAATAACCCTTTAACAAACTCAAGAAAACTTTAAGAAGCCCCCTCTATTAACCCCCTCCATAAAACCATATTAAAGAAATCCTTAATCTACAACCATACAAATTTTTAAAAACTTTAGGGCATACATAATCATAGAGGAGATGTAAAACCACTTATCTTCCACCGACGATTACAATAACAAATGATTTTTGTTGTTCATGGCAGTGAATGAATGAATGAAATATTTTAATAACATCCATGAGGCTAAAGAAACCAATGGGACCCATAAACTAGCACACACACCCAGACATGATACCAAGAATCTTAAACAAGTTGTAACCTCTTATTTAAATCCATTCTCTGACAATGGATTTTTATCATCGAGTTTGCAGTTCTGCCTAACCATTTTTCTTCAGATAGGTAGTTTAAGTTGCCTACCTCTAAAATATCCAAATAACTAGACATGATATCATTGTATGTCAGACATTCCATGATAAAATGATGCTCAGTCTCAACCACCTCCATGTTACAAAATAGGAAAGTCTTGTTTTCCCACTATTCTTTTGGTATCAATCATCTACATGTTTCACACCTCAAATGGTGAGAGCTAGTTCTAAGTTGGGCTATAAGAATTTTTTCTCTCCATTTAATATTTTCTCCTATATATTTTTTTTCCTCATGATCTACCATGGGGCTAAATTATTTGACATAGTATATTTTTTCCTCCCATTTTGCTTTGATCGTATGATACTCCTGATTTTTTCCCATACAAAATTCTTTATTTATTCATGACTAACTAGACACTCTTCAATGTTAACATCCCATTTTTTCATCCATTTGTCATTTTCTTCATCCACTCACTCTTTCTTCCATCTAACCTTTCCTTTGTAACTAACTTATATCAGTGGTGATTTTCCATATTTTGAGTTTTCTTTAGGTAACTCAACAGTTAGGTCATTACCAAAGCTTCTAATGGGAAGGTACTTGTGTCTACCAATAAGAACTCATAAGGTACTACTATTTTAATTTTGATTTTGTTGATGATGAGATGTTTCTGGATTCTTTCTATGTATCTCCATTTATGATCTAAAACATTGTTGCCCAAATTTCACAGCCATAAAGGATCACTGAGGTAACTAACAGACCAAAAAACATTTTATTGGTCTTCCAATCCCATAGCTTAGCATTCCTACACTTATTTTTTTAAATAGTATAGTGCTTTCCATCCCCATTGAATTATCTTTTCTCTACACATTTCCCAACTAAGTTTTCTTTGAAAATTGATCCCCAAATATTTGTACTCATTCACTATCTCTAAAGGATTTCCCTCAAAAAGGAATGTATTTGAAGTCTTCTTGTTTCTTTTCAAAGAGAAGATCATCACTTTGGTTTTACTAGTGTTCACTTGCATTCCCACTTCATAAAAATTTCTTTCTAGCACCTTCAAGTTTTCTCTCAGCCCATTGGCCACTTTTTCTATTAAAACGGGATCATTTGCATACAAAATTAGTTTTATCACATAGTTAGCTAACTAGACTCCCTCTCCATTAGTCTTGTTTAGCCATTCTTCCAACTTATCAATATATATCCCAAAAAAAGTTTGAGAGAGAAAATATACCTGTTTGATCCCAATTTCATTGCCAAAGCATTCTAACATCCCTTTGTAGTTCTAATTTTAGCCTTAACTTTCCCATAAAGTCTATGTACTGCAACCCTAAGCTCCTTAGGAATATCTAATTCTTCCATTCTATCCCAAAAAATTTTTCATGATACTGTGTCAAAGGCATTTTTAAAGTCCACAAAATTAAAAAAGGCATCAAGACCTAAGGTGTTCCATATTTTTTCAAATAATAATCTAAGAGAGACAATGTGATCGATAGTGGAATATTTTTGTCTAAAACCAACCTGTCCCTTAGCTCTTTGACCCTTTATTTTTTCTCATCTGTTGGTTTTTTGTTCTACTATGCTACCAAATAGATTTCCAAGTAGGGGATTAACCATAATAGTTTGATAATTTGATGGGTCATTTATGTCACTGCTTTTGTGAAGGGAAATTACCATACTAATTGTTCAATTTTTGAGAAAACCCTTTTCATTGACATTGTTGAAGATACGATTGATATGAGGTGCAAAAATATTAATTTCCCATTTTAAATGTTCAACTTGCAACCAAGGAATATCTTGGGCTTTTCCCCCTACTAACATCCTTATTCCTTGAATAATATCCTCAATGTTGAAAATTTCAGATGTTACCTTGATTACTAGGGTTCTATTTTCATCCTAGACTCACATTCATATACCATATTTGCATACTCTAGCCAGTAACACCTAGTGATGTTATTCTCTATTTTATTCTTCTTTTTCCACAACTCTTTACAAAACCTTTGGGATTGTTTTCCCTAAGATTAATCAGTTCTAACCTTCTCAAGTCCACATACTTTTCTTTTTTGTGCCTTAGAAACTTTTTTTTTTTTGTCAGTAAAGGGCCAAAGCTAGATTTATATTAATATATTTAATATATAATCAACATAAAGAGTTTTAAGATCAAAAGAAGTATGAGTATGATCTTAGAAATTTAAGGTGCAACAAATATGGAGCAACAATGCTCAACACCATTTCAAAATCCTTTCAAAACTTCACCAGTCCAGTTTAAACCAGAGCCAAATGCTGCTATTAACCATAAATATCTATATTAATGCAAAACTTACAAGTTCCTGAGAGGAAAATTGCACCAGAGCTAGTTCGATGGTCAAGAGGAGTCCTATTCTGAGCACTTAGTTAAGGATTCATGGGCATCATCACCCTCCTCCTAGGAAGAGGACATATTTCCTTGATCCATTCTATCTATTTCATCTTCTTCCTCATCGTTGGCATCCTCATCGTCGGCATCACCCCCTGCGGTATCCTCATCCTCATCCTCATCCACTACAGAATCTTCCTCTGCAACTACCTCTGAAGCATCCATAGATTTGTTCACCTCCTTC
Organism: Chamaecyparis obtusa; assembly: GCA_027943335.1. Taxonomy (NCBI): domain Eukaryota; kingdom Viridiplantae; phylum Streptophyta; class Pinopsida; order Cupressales; family Cupressaceae; genus Chamaecyparis; species Chamaecyparis obtusa. The sequence goes on from BSBK01003887.1 coordinate 571,224, forward strand.
TCATCATCATCTAAGGAATCTAGGCTGCCAAAGCCATCCATCCTCATCATCAAACCAGGGATTTTCTAGGAAAGTATTTTTAGCATCTATTTTGGGTCTTGAACTTTTACATTCTTCTAACACCTTGATAATTAGAGGAACAAGATTATCTTTGTCAACAAGGTATTGTTTCGCAATACCAAGATTACTTTCCTAGATAGTAGTAAGTGACTTAAGGGAACCTTTGAATAATTCTTGATTTTCTTGAGTCATTAGAATCCTACCAAGTGAAGGTGCTTTCTTGTGTTGAGGATGGATTTTTTTCACTTTGCTTCCTCTTTAAATGAATGGCTAATTTTTAAAAAATTCGGTTGTGATCTGACTTTAGTCCTATTGGGCATTCTCCTATCTCAAACTCCATTATTCTTGAGGTTGTGATCTCTACATACCATTACAAATGACCATGTTGTATAAACTGAAAAAACCTAATAATTCTTCCCCATAATGGTTGATGTTGCCCTTATTTTCTTATGAATAGCTTTCCCAATATTGGTTCATCTATTCTTATAACCATAATGGATCATTGTTTTCTTTGTAACTCCTTTTCAAATTGAGAGCTTGGTCATTTGGTGTCTTGGAAATAAATTCACCTATAATTAAAACTTCACCCTTAGTGTTAAAAATAGAATTATTCTTTTTTAGCGGTGCATAGGGATCTTCCCAATCTATATTCTTCTTATTATATGTTATTGAGCCTTCTTCTCCTTGTATGTTCTTCTTCTTAGTGATTATCTCTTAAAATCGGGTTCTATTTTAGCAATAAGAGTAACATTTTCAATAAGGTGATTCTAATCTAATTTCCATCTATATTGAAGAAATTTTTTATATATTTGGAGAAGGCCCAATTGGGATAATTAGATAAGTTCATCCACGACCCTAAGGAAAATGAAGGTCAGTGAAGAAGAACAAATACAACAATCTCTCTAGCTTTAACAGTCCCTTCAATTGCAATGTACTCATTCATATCATATACACTACCACAATTCATTTCATAAGTTAGATTCAAATCCAAAATTCACACATAAAACAATCCATGGAGACTAACATATTCTTCAGTAAGCTTCTAGTTAAACTCCAGTAACATAGAGATAAAATCAAACACCAAGAACTCATCTATGTTAAACCATCATAAAACCTCAGCTAAGGAATTTTTGGACATGAACCCTAAAACTCCATCCTTGGTAGACTAACTTGAAGCCTTTCCTAAGGAACTTTTGGATACAAAATCCCTATTTACAGATGCCCACAATCCTAACCAGGGCATAGAAAACTACAAGTCAAAATCCATGTGGGTCAATCCAAGAAAGACCACAACAACAACCCTACCATTGAGTATTCACGAGCCCAGAAAGAACCATCAAAGGAATCCAAAAATTAATGTTTTGGGGTTTCTTTCCCATAAATTAGATTCCTGTCAACCAACCCAAGAAGCCTTTTTTTTAAGTTTTAGATTTTGTAGAATATACACCATTTCCAAAAGATGTAGTTATTCTCATCAACATGATTAAATATTCTTAGAAAGTATATTATTTCATATAGTGGATCAATAAAAATGAAGAATTTAAAATGAATACCATAGTCTACAACATAGCCATGAAATCTCTACAAAAGGGAAGACAATGGGATAGAGTAGAGGAGTTGTTGAAGAAGATGATCAATCAAGGGATTAATCCTAACAACATAACTTATTCAACTATTATAAGATGTGTTACACTTTGAAATATCTTCCACAAGGCTATGTAATGGTTTGGGAGAATGAGAGAAACTGGTTATTTTCCTAATGAGGTAACATATATGATACTTCTAGATGCTTATAGTGGGAAGGTCCAAGTATATTAAGCCTTGAATTTATATGAGCGAGGAAGAGCAAGGATGGGTTCTTGATATTAGAGCATTTACTACTCTCTTAAAAATGCATAAGATCACTGGGGATTATGATGTTGTACTTAAGGATTTCCAAGAAATAAAAAATCTAGGGTTGAAGCCTAATTTTATTGCATATAATATAGTGCTTGATTCTCTAGCAAAGGCAAGGAAACCAGCAGCAACTAAATTTCTCTTTTTAGAGATGACTGATGTAGGTGTAATTCTTGATCAAAGAACTATAACTTGACTCATAAGGGTTTATGGTAAAGCAAGGTGGGCATACGACACAAAACCTAAAAATCCATCTTTGGAAGACCAACTTAAACCCTTTACTAAGGAATTTTTGGATATATAAAACCCCTATTTAATAATTCCCACAATCCTAACTAGGGCATGCAAAACTACAATCAAAATCAACAGGGGTCAATCCAAGCAAGCCCATAATAGCATCCCTAACATTGAGTTATCATGAGAGGAGATAGAACCACTAAAGGAAGCCAAAAATTAATTTTATGAGGCTCCTTTCCTAGAAATTAGATTACTGTTAGCCAACCCAGGAAGTCATTTTTTAAGTTTTGGATTCTATAGAATATACACCATTTCCTAAAGATGCAATTATTCTCATCAACATGATTAAAGATTCCAAGAAAGAATGTTATTTCTATTGTACTAATTTCCAACATACCCCTTTGGTATTTTTCACATGGTTTAATAGCCTCTTGTGTCTTCTATAAGTCTAAGGGTTGTATCGATCATTAACAAGTTGATCTTTTGGTGCAACGACAACTGCTAGTTGTAACAAGTGGTATCAGAGCTTGGTCATAGGTTTGAATCCCTTTGGGTGATGCTAAGGGGGGATTTTTGGACTAAATTCCAACATCTCCCTTCAAGATTCTTAACATGGTTTAACAACCTCTTGTGTCTTCTATAAGTCTAGTAGTTGTATCTAGTATTAACAAGTTGATCTTTTGGTGCAATGGAAACTACTAGTTGTAACAATTTTATATAGTGACTCAACAAAAAAATGAAGCATTTGAAATGAATACCATGGACTCTAATATATCCATGAAATTTCTACAAAAGGGAATACAATGATATAGAGTAGAGGATTTGTTGAATGAGATTCTTGATCAAGGGATAAAGTGCAATGCCCCGCTAGGGAACCCAAGAGAAATTAACCTAACATGCTACTAAGTTTACATAATAATTTTTTTTTCTTAAGAGTTTACAAACAATAATGAATAACAATGCAAAAGAAATACAATATAATTGCAAATCATACATACAAGTATAACTCAAACATAGATTACAAATATCAAGGGTTCCTTGAGATAGATTACGTAAATATTAATTAATTACTTTAGATTAAATATAATTACAAATCTCATATATACAAATGAATAACAAGTACAACATCATATAAATGAAATATAGATGCATCTAATATCATAAGCTATATACAATGAACTATCGTCCACTGCACAAGTTATAGGGTATGTAATAGCAAATTATATACAAGGTACATGTACAATATCCTGAAAGATAAGAGCAAGTCTCCAATAATGATGAACAAGGAAGAACGTAACAACAAAAAGGATCATCCAGCACCAGTTTAGGTTTTTTAGAATCTCAATGATAAAAGAAAACTATCACTTGACCATGTGGAACCAAAGGTTCACTCCCACCATGCTGAGGAGATAACAATAGATCCCACTCAGATATAAAATAGAAAAATCCTACTCAATACAACACTTAGGAAAGGGATCCTAAAAGATCTCTATCTAAAAAAGGTACAACAACTACAAACATACTCAACTAGAGGCAACCAACACACGTAGGAAACCTAAGATGTATAAAGGGAAGTGTCATCACATGATCCAACTCTAAGGTTATCCTGGTAGTCTCTCCAGACCTCGACACCCTAGTGACTCTATGCGGTATCAGTAATCCTCTCATATAGATCAAGTACCAACTATGTCATATCCAGTCCACCCAAGTGGCAAGAATCTTCCCAGCCCCATCCTAGTCAAGACCTCAATCAAGTACTCAGGCATGGGTGAGGTACACATTATCTTATTAATTCATTTTAAACTCTCAATGTCATTAAGTTATCACTTTATTAAGTAGCTTTTAAAGGATACCCAAGTAGCCACTTCTGGGCTCCAATGCCTCAAAAACAAGCCACTTCCCATCTATGCACTTAGATAACCTACCCTAATGCTCCAACCAAAATAACAAAGAGAAAAATGAACCAAAACCACAAAAGCTTCTCATAAACCATAAATCAAGATAATCACAAAAGTAAAATAATGGAGCATAGTAGAGAACAACACATCCTATATGAGGATCAAATAGTCCATCTCAATACAGACATCATCAAAGATCATCCATCCCATAATGGACATCTCAACGAAATAATAGCATTCCACATAGTCTTATATCACAAGACCAACAATAATCATAACATCAATGACACCCATCTCCAAACATAATCCATAAAAATAATCATCTGAAATGTGGAACAATCATAGTAGAGAACACAAGGTGACCAAGTAAACTAGATTTAAACATAATAATGGTTGTCACCTTTTAAGGTCAATGAAATAAAGATTGAACATAATAAAGCACATGATATCACTCACAAATATCACATAATCATACATGATCCAATCAAGACTTCAAAATGGTTACAAAGTTTCTCCACATAAAATCAAAGATCAATATAAAAACACTTCAAAGCCTCTAGTCCTAAAAGCCAATGTAATTCCCCAATTACAACCAATCAAAGTCTCAAAACATGCAAAAGTACCCAAAATCAATTTATAAATTCTGGTTGACTTAAACAATCATCTTGTTGACTAAAGTCCATTTGACTACAAAAGTGTTCATATAAATGTCTCATACATAACTATCTATTTAAAATAAAATCTCATGCATATATACTTTTTAAATAAGTATTTTTTTTCTTCTATTAACCATAATTTATATTAATTTGAAAGGAAGATTACATCATGTTCAAGAGATTACATCAACATAACTTTACAAAAATACAATGTCCCATATATACGTAGGGAATATGCATATCAAAATATGCATAAGTATTTAACTAAAATCTTCATGCATATCAAAACACCATGTATTTAATGATAAAATATTGTTATTAATTTTCCAAATATAAATATAAATGAAAACATTAATATTAAAACCCACATATAAAAAACTCTATTAATATTTATTAATTAATTAATTTTATTTTTTTGAAATAAATAAATAACAATAATAATAATATTTTATTTTTTAAAAATCCAAAAATTATTAAATTATTATTATTATTATTTTTTAAAATCTGAAAATTAATAAATAATAATAATTAATTTAATAATTTTTTAAAATGTAAATCCTAAAATTAATAAACAATAATAACATTTTTTTTGGCATGTTAATGGGCCTAAGAGGGTTCAACCTCCTAAGGATATTAGGATTCGGTCTATTTGGCAACCCCCTGAAAAAGGCTGGATCAAAATTAATTTTGATGGAGCGTCAAAAGGGAATCTGGGATGCTCAAGGGCAAGGTTTGTTACCAGGGACAATGAAGGAAATATTCTTGCAATAGGGGCAAAAAGGTTGGAGGATAGTTCTAATAATTTAGTAGAATGCTTGGCAGCTGTTGATGCCACGTTGATGGGATGAAAACTTGGAGGCAAGAAACTACACTTGAAAGGTAAACTCTCAACTAGTGGTTAATGGTATCATCAAAGGGGAAATGGACACATGGTACCTAAACAAACATATCAAAAGGACATGAGAATTGCTGGAAACATTCAAAGAATTTAGGGTAACGCATGTTCAAAGAGAAGCCAATTCTTTGACAGATTTTCTATCTAATGTTGGGGTTAAAGGTTCATTGGAATATAAGTTTGAATTGTTTGAAGACTTCACTAATATACCAATGGAAGATTTAGATTTGATTTAAACGTTTAAATCATTATAAGGAATGACATCTTAAGGTGATGAAAGTTTTATGCAAATAGAGGAGCTCGAGTATTTGAAATCATGTGAAGAGTACACTCATTATTTGATGTAGACTTAAGGAAGGATGGTTTTAGATCTTCACATATTCGCATAAGGTGGGAAAGGTAAGCATTAATGACAATGTCCTTGTTTGGAAACTCTAGAACTCTCAGTGATGGCTTTAAAGAGACCTTTGGCATGTAAGATGGGTGGAGTTTGGTGTGAAGTCAATGAGAGGAGTTGGAGGTTTTTTCTTGGTCAACTATGGAGGCAAATTTCTTGTTGTCTTCACCTAGGCAAATTCTAGGATTTAGAGGAGGTATTTTTGTCACATGAATGAGGCACGTTTTCAAGATCGATAATCTGGATTTTGGTCTATAGTTTATAAGATATTGGGGGAAGAATTTTTGAATTTGGATCTTAAATCATGAACAAATCTAGACATGTCATCCTTATTTGTGGCTTTGGCTTTGATGGTGGGTGATTCTAGGGAGGAGGTTATGTAGGTTTCATGAAGGTGCCTGGAACTGAAGTGGGTGGGCGGCTTGGTCCCAATCGTGCAAAGGGAAAAAATTGGGAATGAGATTCATATGGATGAAGGCCCATGGAATTTGGTTGGAGGAGGTGATGGGGAACTGCAACCATTGGTTTTGTGGTCGTCGAACAACCCAATGGACAAGAATTTTCTACAAGTGAGGCAAAGATGGCAGGATTTACTTGTTTTTATGAAGAATATTGATATGGAGAAAATAGAGGTAGATGGTGAAAGGAAATGGATGTGGAAAATAACTCCTCATAAGTCTATGGCTCTAGTAGGACTTGACGGAGTACCCATAGTGTGGAGACAGACTCAGGTTAGTGGGTGCGGCCTCAGAGAGGAGAGAGTTAGGCATTCCCTGGCGACTAGTGAGGCAATTTACGAAGAAGATGGAGTAGGTGTCAATGTTAGTCTTCTCCATGATGCAAAGAAAAGGAAGGGGGTTGCAGACTCGGTAGTGGGTAGCGGTGGTTTGGGAGATCTGGATAGAGGTGTTGCGGTCAGAGCATGTGGAGGTGATTTTGTACAAAAAAACCATGGAGAAATTCTGAATTTCACCAAGGAAGAGGTTGCCCACTGGTTTGACTAATGTTTTTTGTTCCTAGTTTTTGGCTTTAGTATTTCTCCAATTTGCAGACAAAGTCAATTTGGATAGCTTTTTGAATAGTTTTTGTATGTAATGAACATGACCCAGTAATTAATAGGGTATTAGTATTAGATATAATGTTTCAACAATGCATATTTTAGAAACGTATGGAAATGCCTAGGAGAGACATTGAATGTAAAATCTTTTTTTGGAATATTAATAAAATATCACTATTACCTATAAAAAAATAACAATTTTTTTTTTTTAAAGAACCTTTCAAATATTATATATACATATACTTTTTTTCTCCATTAAAGAAAGAAATCAATTTCTAAGAACCTAGTTTTTCTATTTAATTTCAATTGGGATTTCTTATTCAATTGTTTGGTGATTTCAATTTCTATTGTTCTCTCGAATACTTTGTTCAATAATTCAATCAAACCATTATTGGATCTAAATTTCATATTTTTCTAAATCAATTGTTTGTAGGTTTTCACCTTGAACAACTTACAGCTTTAACCAAAACACAATTTTCTTTTGAATTTAAATAAAAGAGTTTCTAGAATACTATAAAACATTATACTTATATAAAAATTAATATATATGCTCATATTCATAATAAAATACCAGAATTTCTTCTCACACAACAAAACCCAAAAGCTTTTCAACTCTAAAACCTCCAACAATAAAACCATAAAAACTTCAATTCAAAACCCTACAACAATCTGACAAACATGAAGAATATAATCTTTTTGGAAAGAAGATTTAAAAAGGAAAATACAAACCCTACCTCAAATTCAATAGATCTGTGACAATACCAATCTAAAATTCAAGCTCCCAAAAATCCAAGCTTTGCAAAAATTTCTTCAACTCCAAAGTGCAAGCGAAACTCATGATATCCAAACCTATGTCCCCAAAAATGGCTAAAGGGATCTCCCATATAGAAAACCCAACAGACAAGACTCTACATGCAACACCCAATTAGGAATTAGAAATCAACTTTCTAACCTTAGTTTTATCAATTTTATTTTTGAATATTTAATTAATTATAATAATTATATGCACTTTTCACTTAATAAGCCTTAACTCAACTTTCAACTTAAATTCCTAATTTAATTCTATTAAATAAAATGTGCAACTTAAATTACATATTAATACTTAATTAATCAATTAATATTTTAGCACATTAATGATTATGCAATTGATAATTAAATATTAAATAAATCAATTTTGCCTAAAATCTCATATTTGAATTTAATAATGAATTAAATACTTTTATTCCAAACTGGACTTTTAATTAAGTCTTTTAAGTAAACAAAGATATTTAATTCCCTTTATATTTAATATTTTGGTATATCCATGATATAATGATTCTAATATAATAATGAATCTTAATTAATTCATTTTTGAATAAATAAATCACACAACAAAACTCACATGACTGCAATACCTAAAAATCAACCAACTCAAAATAACCATCATGCTCAAAGGAAGGGTTCACGAATTCACGTCACCTTGATGAATTTAGATAGGTAGTCAATAAGATACTTGTCCCCTATTTTAGGAAAAATGATGGCTTAGGTTTGGATTGGACTTGTCTGTTATCTCTCCTCTCTCACCATTGAGATATTATGATATGGAATGCTCATCTTGATGATTCAGGGAAGTTGATATCCGATACCTAAAATCTTGCATAAAAGATGAGAATGTACATACATGCATAAACATATAATAGACAATGGTGGGGATCGACTAATCATATTGATCTAGAAAGAAAGTAACTAAGACTTTGTCCCTCAACCACATCAGACACATCAAATAGAAATATAAAACATACACGCAATCCATACACATGCAGGTATGGGGTCAGTAAATCCATAAATATAAAAATACATCATAACATATAGAAAATCAGACTATGGGAGGGGCATTACATCCACCTCCCCTAAAATTAGGCTTATTCCTAGAAGCCTACAAATAAATAAGGATATGCATCCCTATATCATGAAGCAAAAGACAAAATGACATCTTGAAATAAGCTAGAAAATAAAGACATGATATATAGTCATCAAGAGCAATATAATTCTAGTTTAAGCATAAACCAAAAATCACATTGATCAATCATTCATTACTAATCAATTTAAATAGATCTATATCTTTATTCATTCAACATCATATAATTCATCTTATAAATCAATTGTATAAATTACACATTTATATTTACATAAAATAACAAATTGAGAGGTTCGAGCAATCCTAGCAAATGCAACACCAATATATAGGACACAAAATGCAATTCATCTTCTCATAAAAATATAGTATAATTCTCTATGATTTACTCACTTACACATACTATTAGAGGTCCAAAATGAACATGATAGAAACAACAATTATCACAGAATAGGGCCAACAATACCAAACATTTAGAATAGCCAACATAAAGTTTAGAGAAGAAAAACCTAAGAGAGAGAATTCCAAGCTCAACATTAAATTATAAAAGCACCATGGTAATTCAACAGTAAGTCAAGTGTGACTAGTGTAAAAAAATAGATAGAAAAAAAAGATTCAGGTGACTATATTCCATGCATAAGAAAGTTCAAAAAATTTAATGCTATCCCAAACACAACATGAACGATTCATCAATAACCAAAATAAATCATAAAATATCTCACATAACAAAGTGACTGGTGTCAACCACACTCAAGGGAGTAACCACTTCATGACACCCAAGAATACAATATCCTGGACACATTAGAGAATGTACCCAAAAACAATAAACAATCACTAAGGTAGATGCATCAAATGCAATTGTAACTAAACAACTTTGCAAACAGTTACAAGTAGATTATAAGTTATAATGGTTCATAAATACAATATCATATAAATGAAACATAGATACATATGATACCATAAGGTATACACAACAAACCATTATCCACTATGCAAGTCATAGGGTATGTAATAATGAATCATATACAAGGTACATGTACAATATCCTGAAAGATAAGAGCAAGTCTCTAATAATGATGAACAAGGAAGAATGTAACAACAAGGATCATCCAACACTGGTTCAGGAACATCAGAATCTCAAAGGTAAAAGAAATACTACCACTTGACCACATGGAACCAAAGGTCCACTCCCACCATGCTGAGGAGATAACAATAGATCTTGATCTAATATCAAACACCAAAATCCAACTCAATACAACACCTAGGCAAGGGATCCTAAAAGCTCTCTATCTCAAAAAGGTACAACACCAACTACAAACATACTCAACCAAAGACAACCAACACATGTAGGAAACCTAAGATGTGTAAAGGGAAGTGTCATCACATGAGCCAACTCTAAGGTTATCTTGGTAGTCTCTCCAAACCCCGATGCCTTAGTGACTCTATGTGGTATCAGTAATCCTCTCATATAGATGACATACCAACTATGCCATATCCAGTCCACACAAGCAAAAAGCATCTTCCCACTCCCATCCTAGTCAATACCTCAATCAAGTACTTAAGCATGAGTGAGGTACACATTTTCTTATTAATTCATTTTAAACTCTCAATGTCATTAAGTTATCACTTTATTAAGTAAGTTGTAAAGGATGCCCAAGTAGCCACTTCTAGGCTCCAACACCTCCAAAACAAGCCCCTTCCCATCTATACACTCAAATAACCTACCCCAATGCTCCAAACAAAATAACAAAGAGAAAAATGATCCAAAACCACACAATCCTCTCATAAACCATAAATCATGATAATCACCAAAGTAAAATAATGGAGCATAGTAGAGAACAACACATCCTATACGAGGATCAAACAGTCCATCTCAATATAGACATCATCAAAGATCATCCACTCCATAATGGACATCTCAATGAGATAATAACAATCCTCATAGTCTTATATCACAAGACCAATCATAATCATAACATCAATGACACCCATCCCCAAACATAATCCATAAAAATAATCATCCAAAATGTGGAACAATCACAGTAGAGAACACAAAGTGACCAAGTAAATCATATTTAAACATAACAACGGTCATCACCTTTTAAGGTCAATGAAATAAAGATCAAACACAATAAAGCACATGAGATCACTCACAAATATCACATAATATACATGATCCAATTGAGACTTCAAAATGGTTACAAATTTTCTCCACATAAAATCAAAGATCAATAGAAAAATACTTTAAAGCCTTTGGTACCATTTCCCTAAAAGCCAACGTAATTCCCCAATTACAATCAATCAAAGTCTCAAAACATGCAAAAGTACACAAAACCAATTTATAAATTTCGGTTGACTAAATCAATCATCTTGTTGACTAAAGTCCATTTGACTACAAAAGCGTTCATATAAATGTCTCATACATAACTATCTATTTAAAATAAAATCTCATGCATATCAAAACACCATGTATTTAATAATAAAATAATGTTATTAATTTTCTAAATATAAATATAAATGAAAACATTAATATTAAAACCCGCATATAAAAAAATTAATTAATATTTATTTATTAATTTCTTTTTCTTTTTTCAAAATAAATAAATAACAATAATAATAATAATATATTTTTAAATTTTTTTTAAATACAAAAATTAATAAATAATAATAATATGAAAAGTAATAATTTTTTATAAATCCAAAAATTAATAAATAATAATAATTTTTAAAAAAAAATTTAAAGAACCTTTGAAATATTATATATACTTTTGTTCTCCATTAAAGAAATCAATTGATTTCTAAGAACTTAGTTTTGCTATTTAATTTCAATTGGGATTTCTTATTTAATTGTTTGATGATTTCAATTTCTATTGTTCTCTCAAATACTCTATTCAATAATTCAATAAAACCCTTATTGGATCTAAGTTTCATTTTTTTTCTAAATCAATTGTCTGTAGGTTTTCACCTTTAACAACCCTAGGTCTGCCACTTGAGTTTTGGATGGAAGATGTTTTTAAGGGGATAGCTAATGTTTTTGGGGAGCTCTTGTCTATGGATCATGTTACAGTCTCTAGGAGATGCCTAACGTATGTCAGGATTTGTGTGGTGGTTCATCAGGGAGTGGACATGCTAAATCTATAAGACTCCAGTCCAAATTAGGCTCTTAGGTCCAGAAGATTGAGTATGAGTCTACACCATTTGCTTGTTTTCACTGCAAGAAAACTAGACATTGGGCTAAACAATGCCCAAAAATAATACCACAACCAAAGAAATAAAAGGTGTGGGTGAGAAAATCAGGATACAGAACGAACTCCAACGGGAAGAGTGACAATGGAAAGCAAGAAGGAAAGATGGAGGAGAAGGGCATTAATGGAGAAGGCAGTGGAACTTCTCCTTCTAAAATAGAGCAGAATAAGGAGGTCAGCACAGAAATAATTACTGAATCTCCCCAAAGGAGAATTGAGGATTCTTTTGTTGAAGAAGTTCAGAGTAGGCCTTTGGGTGAGACAGAGGTTAAGGAGGTTTTTGATGTGTATTTGATTGAGAGAGAAATGTATGGAGGTAATGCTATTACCTTATCTATGCAAAGTAAGGATGATACCCTTCAGGATGCTCAAAGTGCCATACTGGGTTATTCTAAAGATTTGTCTCAGAATCCTATTTCTACTCCTACGGGATCTAATAAGCATTTACCCCTTGTATCTAAGTCTGAAAAATGGGGAGATAAGGAGGATATTGATGTTTCCCTATTGGGTTGTGATGTCTTGACTGAAGATGGATGGATAGATGTGGAAAACAAAAAGACATCAAAAAATAAGAAAAAAGAAGGATTCTTGAAGATGACTAAGAATGCTACTATAATAGCTAGAAGCACTAGAAGTAGCAAAAATGGAGATGTGGGAGCCATTCATGTCTCCCCAAGAAGGCCCTCAAATTAGAAAATAAGAGCGTTAGATGCGAATAGGAACATAGCAGATGGAAGTCAAAGAACCATCCTAGAGTTCAGACCCTTCCAAAAGCAATGAAAATTATTTCTTGGAATGTAAGAGGGTTAAATAACCCTCATAAGTAGGATATCATTAAAAACATGATAAGAGACAACAAGCCAGACATTGTTTTACTTCAAGAGACTAAGATGTCCAAGGACAAAGTTGAGAAACTCTATTTTTTTAGCAATGGTAAATCCCTAGGTGGTGATGTTGATGGGGCTTCTGGGGGTATTGTGGTTACTTGGAATTGTAATTTCATTAGGGGGAAGGTTATTTCCCAAGGTAATAATATGGCTAATGTTAGATTTTGGCATATTAAGGATGGCACCTCGTGGATCTTGACAAATATCTATGCTCCCAATACTAAATGGGGGAGGAAATATTTTTGGACTGATATTTCTAGAAAAAGGAGTGATTTTGTTGCTAAAGGGTGGATTATAATGGGGGATTTTAACACTCCTTTAAAGGAAAATGAGAAACTTGGAGGGAGCCAACCAAATCTAGACAACATAACTAATCTTATGGACTTCATTGATGGTCAAGCCTTACATGAAATTGATTTGTAGGGGATTAATTACACCTAGACCAACTAGAGATTTGGTAAATATCTCATCCAAGTTAGACTAGATAGGGAACTTTCAAGTAGTGAGTGGTTTAAAAGTTATTCTTGCACTTTATTGGCTTATGTTAGAGCTGGCTCAAATCACTATCTGATTACCCTTATTGTTGAGCCTAATGGTTTGAAAAGGAACTTTCCTTTTCATTTTGAGAAAATGTGGACTATCCATCCTAATCTTGAAAAACTCATTGAGGAGTGGTGGAATATTAGGATTGAGGAAACGGTCATGTTCAAAATTGCTAAGAAACTGAAAAATGTTAAGGACTATTAAAAAATGGAACAAAGAGACTTTTGGGAATATCTTTACGAATAAAAGGAAAATTGCAGAGGAGTTGAAGGAAATTTAGGACAGCATTCAGAAGGATGGGTATAGCATCTTTTCTAAAGATGAGGAAGACACAAAACTTGTGGAATACCATGATATTGTCTCAAAAGAAGAAAGCTTTTGGACACAAAGGTCTAGGAAGATTTTTTTGAAGGAAGGAGACAGAAATTTGAAGTACTTCTTCATGACCACAATGAAACATAGAATGGGAAATAAAATCTCTAGACTGAAGATTAATGGAGCCATTAGTGAAAAAGAGGATGAGTTCAGAGGAGAAGCCAATAATTTTTTCTTTGATCTCTTGAAGAAAGATGATAATCTGAACAAGGATTGCCAAAAGGAGTTGATGGATGGTATCCCTTATATTTTGAATGAAGAACAGAACATAGTTATTACTTTTATCCCTTCAAAAGATGAGATTCATAAGGCAGTCTTCTCCTTTGAAGGAGACAAAGCCCTTGGCCCTGACGGGTACCCTCTCTTCTTTTTTCATAAATATTGGAACATTATTGAGGATGATGTTGTCAATGCAGTTATAGAATTTTTTGGCTCAAGAAGGCTTCTTAAGGAACTTAATGGTACTTTTATAGCTTTGATTCCAAAAAAAGTGGGTGTTGATAGTTTGGACTAGTTCAAACCCATCAGCTTATGCAACTTTGTGTACAAGATTTTTTCAAAAGTTCTTACATCTAGAGTTCTTTTATTTCTTCCCTCCTTGATTTCTAGACAGCAAAATGGCTTTGTCCCAGGAAGACAAATTCTGGACTCAATCATTTCTATTCATGAAAACATCCATTCATTGACGATGTCTATAAAGGAAGGTTGTCTGCTGAATTTGGACTTGTCTAAAGCTTACAATAGGGTTGATTGGGATTTTTTGAAGGCTACTTTGGAGGCTTTTGGCTTCAATAAGAGAAGTAGAGATCTTATACATTGTCTTGTTTCTTCTGCCACCTCCTTGGTGCTTGTGAATGGATCTCCTCCTCCCTTCTTCTAGTCTTCAAGAGGTCTTAGATAGGGGGATCCTTTGTCTCCAATCCTATTCATTATTATGGCGGAGTGTTTGGGTAGATACATTGGTTGGTTGGTTAACAAAGGTGAGTTTATAGGGCTTCAACCTTCTTCAAAAGAGCAGATTTGTTCCCACCAGTAGTTTTTGGATGACTCTATTATTATGGGAGAAGCCTCTATAAAAATGGTAAAATCATCAAAAAATCCCTAGATAATTATGGTGCTGCTACTGGACAGATTATAAATTAGAACAAGAGTTCTATTTTCTTTATTAATATTCTTGAATGAAGACAAGAAAGGATTAAAAGGGTGATGGGATGTGAGGTGGGATGCCTTTCTAGATCCTACTTAGGTTTGTCTCTTTGCCTTGAACCCCCTAATTCTTTTTGGAGAGCTATGATTGACAAATTCCACAAGAGTTTAGCTAGTTGGATGGGTGCTCTTCTAAGTTAGGATGGTAAAATATTGGTGCTCAAGGCTACTCTCCAAAGTATCCCTCTCTATGCTTTAAGTATCTATAAAATTCCTAGGAAGTTTGCTGAAAGTATCAAGAAAATCCAAAAGAATTTCCTTGGGTCTGGAGTGGAGCATAAGAAGAGAATGGCTCTCATTGCTTGGGATAAGGTTTGCAAACCTATTAAGAAGGGGGGTCTTGGTCTTCAAAGTATAAGAAGTATGAATGATTTTCTTATGGCTCAACTTCTTTAGAGATTATTCAATACCCTGGGAGAATGGAGCACTATCTGGCACAACAAATATAACAAGGACAGGAGTAATTTCCAGAATTTTCTGAATCGGGAATCTATACAAGGAGGTTCTATCATTTGGAATAATGCTTTGAGAAAGGAGTTGATCAAGAAGTGTGTTAAATGGAAGGTTGGAAATGGAAAGACTATCCTTTTTTGGGATGATGAATGGATTTTGGATCACCCTCTTAATTCTGATTCTAATTGGAAAGATAAGATGCTGCAATGTAAACAGGTTTTTGGATCGCATGTGGCTAACTATTGGGAAGGGGATAACTGGACTGATTTGTCTAGAGTGGATCCCTCTCTTAGAAGTTTGAATAAAATTTTGAATGTTGTCTTCCTCATAGATGAAGAGGATACTTTAATCTAGAGATACAATTCTAATGGTTATTTTTCAGTCTCTTCTTTGTATATGCAGAATTATGAGAATTGCCTTGAACCAAGTTGGGTGAGAGCTTGGTTTAAAGGCTTAACCCCCAAAATTAATGTGTTTTTCTGGATCTTATTGTAGGATAAAATTTTAACTATTGATAATATAAGGAAAAATGATGTATACCTAACTAACAGGTGTTGTCTTTGCAAGAATGATGAGGAGAACATTAATCATATGACTATTCATTGTGCCTATGCTCAAAGAATATGGGATAAGTTTTTGGATTTGATGAATATTGATTGGATCTTTCCACAGGGCATTCATGAGATTTTCACTTCTTGGAGATCTCCTACTAATAATAGTCTTTTGTTATCTATTCAGAACTTCCTTTTACCTTACATTTTCTAGGGGGTTTGGAAAGAGAGGAATGATAGGATTTTTAGAAACAAGGAGTCTAGTTGTGTTTCGATTTTCCACAAGATTAAGAGAGCCCTGCTGGAGAATATTTGGTTGACTAGTAAATATCAGGAACTGAAAGATGCTTGGGAGGTGAAAGTCTTCAAAAATTGGAAGTTAGATGGTATGAAGGTCAAAAATATCAAGAGGAATCTGAGGAATGAGGCCCATTGGGATTTCCCCCCTAATGGCTAGATGAAAATCAATTTCAATGGTGCCTCCAAGGGCAACCCGGGGATTAATAGTTGTGGCATTGTTATCAGAGATGAAAATGGGAATTGCAAAGGTGCTAAGGCTATTCCTATTGGTTTTAATACTAACCATGTCCCTGAGGCCAATGCTGCTCTTTATGGTCTTATGTTGGCTAGAAAGAAAAACTATAGAAAAGTGTGGGTTGAAGGGGATTCTCTCAATATTATTAAGTGTCTTAATAATATCATGATTCCTTCATGGACAATTTATAATGCTATCAATAAAGAAAAAAGCATCATAAATTCCTTTGATGCATGTGTTGTTACTCACAATTATAGGGAAGCCAACTCAGCGGTTGACTAGGCTGCAAATGTGGCATGTCGTAATTAGGTGGACACTGAATGGGATGACTGGACTATCCTTCCTCCTGAAGGGGCATCATTAATCGATATGGATTGATTGCAAAGTAGGCAATATGTACTTAATAAAGAGTACATTAACGGGTAATAAGTGCAAGGATCCGTGTGAGGGTGATGAAGGGCATTGTGGTGATTTTGAGATGATTATTGTCTTTATTTTGCATGATGTATGGGTCTTTCAAGGCTTTAGAGGATATTATTGTTACTTCAAGCTTAAGCTTCAGGGCTCTATGAGAAACTTTGAGAATAGATTTGTTTGTAGTTGCAGAGCCATGGGAGGCCACAAGAAGAGGTGTGAGCTGGGGAACTGTAATGAATGGAACCAAAACCCAGAGATTTGGAACATTTTTAAGAATGGGGGATTAGCAATTTATTTGGAAAAATTGCATGGAGGGAAGATTATTGTTACCAAATATTTCATCAAGACCTGGAATAAGTGAAAAATTATGGTGGGAGCACAGAGCATGGAGGTTACAGAGGAGGTCATTGCTAAGGCGACGGGTCTCAAAATCGAAGGGATCAACTTCCATAGAGACAGGAAGGTGTCTGATAAAGATTTGGAGGTTTTTGCGGCAACAAACTAGGAAAGGAAGCAAATGGTTAAGGTTGATAACTCTTATTTTAACCCTAAATGCCTTTTTAGGCCATGGAGATTGGTTCTTTTTTTTATTATTAGTTACATTACACTGGATGGAAGATATACCAAAATTTATAATCATCATCTTATTCTGTTAAACCATTTCAGACATGGGGTTAAAGTTAATTTCCCCTTTTATCTTTTGAGTTCTTTGAATGCTACTATTCTTATTTGGAAGAGGGATCCTGAAGGTGATCATGCTTGTCATGAAGGGTTGATGGTCCTAATCTATGAGGTTCTTAAGTCTAAGAAGGTTGAGAGGTCCTAGCTAAATTGGAAGGCCCTTGAAGATTATGATACTGATGGCAAAGATTCAGAGGAGCCCTTTATGGAGGATACTAAAAATGAAGAGGTTGACTCTGAGAAACCCAACAAACCCTCCATGCATCATGGCTCCTCATCCAAAATAAAAAATAGGAAGGCCAAGATGGAGGACTCAGTTATTGAAATGGAGATGGAGGAAGAGGAAAGTAGGAATGACAATGTGAAGGGGAAGGGTAAAAAGGAAATGGAGACTATAGGGAAGTGCACCAGAGGCAAAAATAAGAACAAGAAGAGGGGAAAGAAGGTTGTCATTTCTTCCGATGATGACTGCCTCAGAGGAGAATGCTTAGGAAAAATAGGACAAGCTAGTGGAGAAGGAACATATTATGGAGGACCTTGATGATTTAGACTAGAATGTTTTGGTAGATGACAATATCATGTAAAATATAGCCCAGGATGTGGCTAATATTGAGAAGGATAGTTTGGTTGATAACAGGGGTAGGGTGGAGAGTTCCAAGGAGGAGACAACTTGTGTGAAAAAAGACTTTGATAACCTGGGGTGTACTACTTTCTTTAACAACCTTAGCACCATGAAAAATGACATCAACACTATTAAAACCCAAATCCAACAGCTTCGAAAGGATACTAGGGCTCTTGGAAAAATGGATTTGGGAGAGAAGACTATGGGATAGTATATTGATGAGCTGAAGGAGACTGTTGGCAGGGTTGAGGGGATAAAATCCTTCAATGTCAGAATCATTTTAATGGAGAACAAAATAAAAGAGGGGGATTTGGTGAAAGGTGGTAACATGATTAAGAGAATTGATAAAATAGAGAACAAAATTGATAAAATGGAGAACAGAATTGAGTGGTTGGAGAAGATGATGGGACATCGCTGAGCAGAGTTTCACCATTCTCAAGGCCTCAACTGAGCATGTCAAGATACTTGTGGACAAGATGGAGTAGGGGAAAGGGGAGCAGGTGCTCATGGAGGTTAAGGAGGATCGCGGACCCAGTAAAAGAACCAAATCAACCTTCAAAAAGCTGGAGGATCACAAGAAAAAAGATATAGAGGAACTCAAAGTTTCCTCTGCTAATATGCAAATGTTGGCTGAACAGGCAGCTGAACTAATGAAGAATATCTAGCTAGTTGTCTATTGTCCTGTTGTCTTTTTGTTGTCCTTTTTCTCTCTGTCTTTCTTTAGATGGACTTGTTAGTTTTTTGGTGTCTTTTTTTGGTGCCATTACACTGTTTCCATAGGAACTTTAATGCTCATTTTGTAATCTTGATGTAAAAGGTTTTGGGTTCTTTCAAAACCTGCTTTTACGTAATCAAAACAAAACCCAAAAGCTTTTCAAATCCAACACCTTCAATAATAAAACCATTAAAACTTCAATTCAAAACCCTGCAACAATCTGACAAACATGAAGAAAACAATCTTTTCAGAAAGAAGATTTATAAAGGAAAATAAAAACCCTACCTCAAATTCAATACATCTATGACGATACCAAATCCAAAATTCAAGCTCCCAAAAATCTAAGCTTTGCAAAAATTTCTTCAACTCTAAATTACAAGAAAAACCTGTGTCCCCAAAAATGGCTAAAGGGATCTCCAATATAGAAAACCCAACAGACAAGACTCAACATGCAACACTCAATCATGAATTAGAATTCAACTTCCCAACCTTGTTTTTATCAATTTCCTTTTTGCATATTTAATTAATTATAATAATAATTGTATGCACTTTTCACGTAATAAGTCTTAACCCAACTTTCAACTTAAATTCATAATTTAATTCTATTAAATTGAATGTAAACTTAAATTGCATATTAATATTTAATTAATCGATTAATATTTTAACACGTTAATGATTATGTAATTGATAATTAAATAGTAAATTCATGTTAATGATTATGTAATTGATAATTAAATATTAAATTAATCAATTATGCCTAAAATCTCATATTTAAATTTAATAATTAATTAAATCCTTTTATTCCAAACTGGACTTTTAATCAAGTCTTTTAATTAAAAAAGGGTATTTAATTAACCCTTTATATTTAATATTCTGATATATCCAAAATATAATTATTCTAATATAATAATTAATCTTAATTAATTACTTTTTCAATAAATAAATCACGCAACAAAACTCACATGACTACAACACCTGAAAATTAACTAACTCAAAATAACCATCACTCTCAAACGAAGGGTTCACAAATTCATGCCACATTGATGAATCTAGATAGGTAGTCAATAAGATAGTTGTCCCCTATTTTAAGGCAAATGATAGCTTGGGTTGAGATTGGACCTATTTGTTATCCCCCCTCTCTTACCATTGAGATATTGTGATAGGGCACGCTCATCCTAACAATTCAGGGAAGTTGATACCCAGTACCTAAAATCCTACATAAAAGATGAGCATGTACATACATGTATAAACATATAACAAAAAATAGAGGGGATCAGCCAATCATGTGGATCTCGCAAGCAAGTAACTACGACTCCGTCCCTCAACCACATCAAACAAAAATATAAAACATACACGCAATCCATACACATGTAGGTATGGGGTTAGTAAATCCATAAATATAAATGACATCATAACATATAGAAAATCATACTATGATAGGGGGGCATTGCATCAAGCCTGACAAAATAACTTATTCAACACTTATAAGTTGTGCTACACTTTGCAATCTCTTCCACAAGGCTATGGAATGGGTTGGGAGAATGAAAGAGACTATTTTTTTTTCCTAATGATGTAACATAAATGATAATGCTAGCTTCTTATAGAAGGACTAGCTAGGTATAGGAAGCCTTGAATTTATATGAGTGAGGAAGAGTAGATGGATGAGTTCCTAATATTAGAGCATTTTCTACTCTCTTAAGGGATTCTAATGTTGTACTTAAGGCTTTCTAAGAAATGAAAACTCTAAGGTGAATCCTAATTTGATTTCATATAATATAGTGCTTGGTGCTCTAGGAAAGGCAGGGAAACCAGTAGCAACTAAATTGCTCTATTTAGAGGTGATCGATGCAGGTGTAATTCTTGATTAGAGAACTATAACTTGCCTCATAAGGGTTGATGGTAAATCAAGGTGGGAAAAAGATTCTTTGAAGTTGTGGAACATTATAAATAATGAGGGATATATGAAGGACATGATTCTTTGTACAATTATAGAAAATTTTATTTCTAGTTGCATACTTGTTTCAACACAACTTGGAGGTGTTTGTAATGATATGTTTTCTAATCCTCTAGCAGGAATATTGATTCCATCTTTGGTGTTATAAGTGGGATTGAAATGATTGATGTGAATGAGCACTTTATTTTTTTTGTAATCTATTGTTTTGTTTGTTCAGACTCAGATCATGAGTTTGCATCATCATTTGTATATTGTTTTGGAAATTTGAGTATATAGTTTCAATATGGAAGAGTTATCATGTTTATTATTATAATATCACCACAAGATAATGCATTTCTTTTTTATCAAAAGTGGGAAAATCACTAATATTTTATATATTTATATACCTAATTCAAGGGCTCAATTGGGAAAGCGCCAGTAATAAAACCCAATATCCTTTCCTAATTACAAATATACAATCATGCCAGAAAGATACAAGTGTCTAGAGTCCACCATGCTAGCTGACCTAGAACCAAAAAATTGTAATGAAGACATCTCCTGTAGCAGATTCATTTATACAAGGTAAGATGTTACATGTGGGATAAGAAAAAATTCAATGAAGTATACATTATATCTGCAGTTGTTGAACAAAATAAATAGCCTTGATCCAACAACAAATCCTTACAAACATTTGAGTATTTAGGGCATAAACCCATTACAAAATCTTCTTCCAAAGATATGGTCCAAATGTGTACATAGCTAAATTGGGATATTCACAACAAAATTAAGGTGACTATGGTTACTCTTCTATGGCTAAGGGATCTACAATTCCTTGCAGGCATCGTATACCCCATTTGACCAAGAGAGAAGACGCAGGCTCCTCACATAGTCCACCTAAAATCGGGGTCAAGGTTTCCCTTGCAGAAGGCTACAAGCATGTCCAACCATCATTCATAGTCTGGCAATCAGGGATATCAACACCCCAACCAAAAGAGTAGGCCTCGGTTTGTGGGCTTATATTGAGGTGTGGCACTAGAGCTGAAAGAAGACTTCATGTTTATGTTGATTCTGGAGCCTGTGAATCCGCATTTGTTGCATTGTCTATCTCAAGGATGTCCAAGAGAGAAGCCACTCTATAACGGATTCTAGAGGCCACCAAAACATCGATGTCGTGACCATGAGAATGGAGGGCAATTCTAATATGTCTTAAATTTTGCCTATCTAGGGCACATTTTATGTTGTCATAAATGAGCATATAGGCATGGTTACTCTAAATAAAGTTCATGGGGAACAAGCCTCCAAGGAGAGTTTGTCCATGCCACATGTTATAGTGCAAGATTGCCCACTTGAATTTGTCCAGGAAAAGGAAATCCTTATCTAAAACCTTGTTGTAAACAATGTTTAGCAATTGTGTACTTTGAAAAATGTCCATGGCATTGGATAAAAAATTGACATTACCTTAGATGGATAGATGCACCGTTTTTCCCTAGGAATTGTAATTTCATCTCCAAGAAATTTTGTCATTGCTCTACGTATGCGGATGTTGTTCAGAATAAACATATGGTCTAAGACAGTGTCTTCAATGTGTGTCGAGATGGCCACTTCATTTCCTTCAACTTCAAGTTTTATCATATCATTCCATGCCATATACTCCTAGTGAAAATTTTGACAGTCTCTGCAAGACAAGCTAGAATTTGACGCCATGTCTACAGTCCAGATAAATGAGTAGTAACTAGCAAACAAAAATGAAGACTATGAGGTTAGGAGAAAATGCCACTTAAAAGCCATGAACTATGAATATATGATTTGTAAGCATGCTTCATCAATGTGATCTTGTACTTCAATTAAAGTGATAGATAGTATCAATCATGCGAGTCATTGCAAATATTTAAAACATAAAGAGGTATAATGTCCAATGGAAAGTACCATGGCCTGAAAGTCCCATCTTGATAGTGCCACATCATGAAAATTCAATGACGTAATGTGAGAAGCATCAGATTTTGTACCTTGTGACAAGATCTGATGTCGTAAGCATGTCCTATGCTTAACTAGAAATGATCCCCAAAGAAACTTATTATGTAAATCAAGTGTGGGGATTAGTTAATACTAGTGATCTCCTCATTCACAGTAAGATCTTTGAAATCTGAATTGTCCTACAAAAATGTATACAGGGTAAAAGAATTTAGTTTATTGCCATCACAGCCTTAATTTGAAAGCCAATCTGCAACTTTATTCCCTTCACGAAGGGTGTGGGAAATACTATGACTCTCAAAGGAATGTAAAATTTTCCATATCTGTTTCACAATGTAGCTTAATTGACAGTTATGGATTGAGTTTGTGATGAAGACATTTATTATTACTAGAGATTCTCCCTTAATATGAATATTTTGAAATCCCCCTATTTAGCCAAAACCAGACCATCTAGAAGAGCTTATGCCTTTTCCATATTGTTCATGTCCGACCTAATTGGTGAAGCCTTCACAACTAGAACTTTTCCTAACCAATTTCTTATGCAAACTCCAATACTAGATGGACCAGGGTTTCCTCTCAAAGCCCCATCAAAGTTAATCTTGACCACATCCTTGACATGAGGTTGCCATTTGATCTTGGATCTGTCCACACTATGCATCAAAATCCAATTTGGAATTGTGCCAAGGGGTAATTGGATATGTCTCCATTCTTTTTCTATCCATCCATCCCAAGTAGAAAAGAAATGATTACACTTAATTCTAGATAGGTTGGCTTTTTTAATTTCTGATATTGAGATTTCTAGTTGGTATATTACAATGTTGATTGGAGTAACTATTTTCCTAAAGATCCTTTTGTTGTGTTCCCACCAGATGGCCCAAACTACTGTTGAGGGAGCACATTTCCATAGGTAGGTGAAGGTTGAATTCATGCAGATAAGTGTCCATGATTCAAAAAAATCCTATATTTTGTTTGGTAAAGGCAATGAAATGTGTAATTATTGATGAAAAACATCCAACAATAATTTTCAAACTCATAGTTGAGAAGAAGATGATCCACTATTTCCATTTCTTTCTCACAAAGCACACAATTAAATTGGTCAACAATTTTTAGTTTTGATAGCTTGTCACTTGTTAGTATCTTATTCTAAATAGCTAACCGTGCAAAACATCCTACCTTTGGTAGAACTAAGGAATTCCAGCAAAAGGAGTAAGCTCTACTTTTAATCTTTTTGTTCTTAGAGTGTTGTAAAGCTCTATACCCTTCCTTGATTGTGAATTTTCCATCCTTGGATGGTACCCACATAATTTTATCATCTTTCTTTGAGAGGAAAAACCTGACGCTCTTGAAAGATAGAGAGTAAGAGAGAAGATTGTTGATCATTAAAAGGAAGCAATGATGTTTCTTTCCAAATAACTTTCCCAGAGAAAAGCTCTATAGCCAAAACATAATCCAAAAGGTTGGGGCCCTAGGTGCTAATTTTAATTTTCATGATTTCCTCACATTGCTCCATCTAAGATAATGCATTCTTATTTTAGAGGATATTATGTAATCCTTACATTTATTTAGAAGTTGCTCATAATTTAAGCACTATAGAACTATGCAGGATTCAGTGAAAGTACTATCTTGTGTATATATCAAGTCAATAGAGATAACACTTCTTGAATGTCCTTCAATTTGAATTATATTTCACTCAATCTAGTATTTTTACTAAACGTTCATCTTCTTTAGGACAAACACAATGACTAACATTTGTACTATTGTTCTAGAATTGAATTCAAACACAAAGAAAACTGATAGCCCATATTTTCTCTTTCTAGTTTGCAATTTCAACTAATAGTTCTTATCTCTTAGAAAAGAATGAATTCTTGAATGATTTCATGTGAGAAACCAAGAACCAATCTTTTTGTTTAAGGGGCCACAATACTAGTGACCATTCAAGCTCGCATGCTTGGTTGTTGTAGATTCTACAAGAAAGTTATCATTTGTGGTCATGCCCTAATCTATGTTGTAGATCTATTCCTTGGTTGAGGAATGTATATGGATAAATGTTCCTCCATATTTTGAGGAGCTAGGGGAATAGGGTAATATGGCATTAGATGCACCCCAAAATTTTAGGGGTTGGTAGGGCACATTGAGGTCCCTTTTATAGAGAAAATCATTTTTGTCATACAAAATACACGATAATAAAGAGAGTTTGCAAAGTTGAAACATTATTTTTAAAATTTTAGTATTACTTGTATTTTAAAATTTTAGTATTACTTGTAGGGACCTATGTTAGCAACATAATTTGGTGCTTTCTTTACTTCCTTGCCTTAGCTCATCCATCATTGATATCTTATTTTCTTCAATGATCCTCTTGGTCAAATATGTTCTTTGAGACATGCTTGGCCTCTTGTTATGTCTTCCTACTGTGCATAAATTGCAAATTTACTAAAAAATTCCAATTATGAGGCTTCTTGGTTTTTTTTTGGCCTTTTTGGGGATTTTATACTTTATCTTGCTAACATTTTTTCCCTCCATTCCTTGAAACCTCATGCTTCCAAACTTCCTCTAAGTCCATTATATTTTTTAACTTCCAAGTTTTTAGGCATTTCCTTACTTTTCCACCATAAGAATGTTGTGCTAGAGCCTATTAACATGTTTCCCAAAACCCTTCCTCACCCTAGACACTTGGTGATGATTTGATTCCCTTTGACCATTCTATGCTTGTACCAAATGAGGAAGTTAATTTGAAAAAGATGAAATTGAACAAACATGATTATTTTATTTGTATCTTGGATTCTATTACAATTATTTTGGATGAAGAAGATACTCTTGATGATGATGCTTTTGATTTTCATAATGTAACTAACAATGATATTTATGTTAGTAATTATAATGATATGTATGAGCTTATTGATGTTAATCATGATTTACCAACTATATTTTCACAACAATTATCTCTTAATCCTAGTGACAAACAAAGTGACCCATCTTCATAGCATGGTCCTTTTTCAAAATTGGCTATCGTTCCATCTATCATGCTTGATGTTGGTCCTCTTGCATTTTGCATACCTTCCCTAGACATTACAAACTGAGATGGGGGTTTAGGCAATATGATTGACTAGCTCCTCTTGTGTGGTGGATTTTATGTTTGCTTGTGCTAATGTGCTTCCCATGTGATGTGTTGTTTGTTATATATATTTTTTATATTTCTTTAATTGACCCTTATTGCTTCATAGGTGCAAGGTGATAAGGAATTGAAATGTCGTAACATTCCTCTATTTTTTTCTCAATTCTTCTATATGTTGTTACATTTTATGTTGTGCATGTGATACTATTTGTAAACATGTCTTTTGTTGTTTGATTGAGGATGATATAAATTAGTAGCTACCTATTCTTTTTGGTCTTTGTGATGCCAACCCAAGAAGTCTCTTCTTCGTAATTCTTATGTGACATTATTCCATTGTGTTTGTAGTTCTACTACCTTTGGTGGATGATAACAATTCATTTTGATAAAATATGTCATGTATTATCATATGATCATCATGACCCCAAAGTTAGTAGATCCCTTATGTGTTCTCTTCTATCATGTGTTCATTTCCCTTGGTTTGTCCTTTCTTGGGGGTATGTCATATAGTGGAAATATTTATTAAGGGTCCATGTATGATCCATTAAATCCATTGCTCATGTTAAGGAATTTGCAATCACTTTAATGTGGGGGCATACACTTTTCTCTATATTTCACATTTTTCACAATACACACAATGATTCAATGCAATCCTTCTTATGGATGGCCAATGAGACAATTATTTCCTTGTGTCCATTCTTTCATTGGATCCCTTAATGGAAATAATGCTTTCCCTAAGGACTAATCCTTCTTCTTAATCCTTATGGAGATAATTCTTTCCTTGGTCTGATCACTTTTCTATATCCCTTAATGGAAATAATACTTTCCTTAAGGACTAATCTTTCTTTCTTGATCCCTATGGAGAAAATACTTTCCTTAGGCCTAATCACCCTTGTTGGATCTCATAACGGAGACAATTTTATTCTTAAGTATTGATCCTCCTTGATGGGTTGACTAGCATAACACAACTCACTAGACTTTCAATGTCATCTTTTGTAGTGCTTTTCCTTTGTGTGATCCATATTAAGGAAATCCCTTACTAGGATAGTGGTCACACCTCCCTCTCTTTCTTCCCCTCTTCCTCTTCCCTCTCTTTTGATCGATGCCTCTTTTATCTTGGTTTTGGATTTGATGAAGACATGATTCACTTGGGGGCTTAATGATTCTTTGTCTCCTTGACCTTGATAAGATTTTTCTTATGCATTTATCTACTTTACCATGAGTATGATCTTGTCTCATACTTCCGCTAAAGTGGGAGCTAAATGTATAGTCCTAAAAACTTAACATCCACTATGAGATAATTTACTAGGACCTATTAGACCCCATTTTGGTGATTTCAAGGTTTGAACTCCCATTATGCTTAATCCTAGAAAGTTTTAATTTCTCCCCCTCCCTCTTTCCTCTATCCTGACATTCCCTCCAATTTTTGGCCCATTTTCTAGGTTGCAGAATGCTAATGGTGTTCTATCCCAAATATTGCCCAGGGCCTTATGTTAGGATATTAATAAGATTTTTGAATTTGTAATTAGTCTAGATCAAATTTGAATCTTAAAATGATGGAGTAAAGTATAGAAGGACCTTATAACTCCTTATTTTGAGATACAATATTGTATTCAAGAATTTTGGAAATCAGGTTATCAAGTTTTCAAGGAATCAAGAGAAACTAAGCATTTGGATTTAAGATTTGAAGGCAATCATCCTAATTTAATATCTATGAGCCAACATTTCTTCAAGATCTATGAAGTCAACAACAATATTCTCCAATTGAAGAAATTTTGTCTCTCATGATGGCCTAGTAGAGGAATTCTCAATCAAGAAAGAAGATTCATCATTCTTTCTTTCTTCTCTCTCATTTGCAAGTTTTTTCAAGAATATTAATATTCAAGGTCTAGGAGTGATATTCATAGATCCATGCATTTGTGAAGACATCATTTATTCTACATTATATTCCAAGATCAACCCTTTGGATTTCAAGCACATTCAAGCTCGTTCATGGGTATGAGTGATTTCTACATCCGTCCATTGGGTTTATGCAAGGTAAATCTCCCATTTTCCTTTTTACATACTTTCCTTTATGCAATTTTTGTCTATTATCAAGGTTTATTTAAATGGGGGTTTGACCAAGGAAAACCCATTTCCACAACCTCTTCTGCCATTTTTCTATGCACACGAATAGGTTGCAGAGTCACTGAACCAAGATTAGACAAATCGAGTATAGCTATAAATCCTTAGAAAAAAATAGCCAAATTTTCTAGGTACAGGATGACTTTCAGCCTATCACTGCCACTTTTAGCTCAAATTTTACCCACTGGCCAGTTTCCAACTATGCTTTCAAGATCTATATTTTTTTCTTAATAGTAGTGTATTTTTTCCATTTATTCCCAATTTTCTACAACTTGTCTAATTGAACACTTAAATCACATTAATACATCCTTTCCTTATCATCAAGAATATATTTTAGTAAAGGAATCCATGGCCCACTTAGCATTTGAATCTCCTCTTAAATATACTGGGGTATATTCCTTCTGAATGTGTAATTGCTTGAAAAGGGAGGTGATTTACCTATCTTTTTCATTGCTTCCCTTTTCCCATTATACAATCACTATAGTAGTCTAAGTCATACTTATAAACATAATAAGAAAGGCTTGAATCATAAGGGAAATTTATAAGACGATGCCTCTAGGATAACTTTTAGATCTATGATCCATCAATATAGATTCATGTCATACTAAAATAAGACCATACTTCTTATAAGTAGTAGATTTCTTTTAACAAAGAAGCATAGCCTCACTAGATAGTACAAAAAGAAAAATATGTACCTTAAGTTGAAATTATTACAACACAAATATGATTGATGGAACTATAAATAGACACAAATAAAAAAAAATACTTTGATTCATGACAATGAAGTTTCCATCTCATTTAATGAGTAAATGCTTCAACTAATAGAACCAAACTGACTAAAAAATATATAAGTTTCCTTCCACCTAATAAAACCTTTAATGAAATTCAAGCCCTTAATATTGGCATTAGTTGATGGTTTTCCAACACTGCAAAAACATAATGGCACAAATGCAACTGACTTCTTCAGAACTATATTGCAAAGGTCTATAAAATATGAACTGAGAATTACTTGACAATTATAAAATTTTTGTGGAATGTGTAAATTGAAGGGTTGTCAAGCCACAAACAAACTAAAAATGCTGTGGAATTTAATTTAACTTATAAAAGTTTGAAGGATAAGAACTAAAGTTAAAAGTATTCTTTGCAATGGAACCATTCTATTCAATCCTAAAATTATAGTTCCACAATCCTATATTTGTCATCGAGAGAATGATGCATGGACCTCCTAATAGATTATGTATGAATAAAAGCCAATTTCTAAAATTAGGCACTCTATCCTTTAATTTAGGCTCAAAAAATCCCAAGAGGTGTTCTTAGAGGTATCCTTCACAATTCACTTATCGAATAGACGATAGATATGCCTATACAAATAATGACCATACCCAAAACTTAGTTGACCCCAAAATTTGTCACTAAGCCAAAGACTAATTAGTTGCTTGTAAAACTACTTATTAAGTTAATAAAGACATCATTATCTATCAAAATAAGGATAGTGATAATACAACATCATCACAAGGATGGTCCCATAGTACTGTGTCCCACTTGTTTGCCAAATTTGACACTGAGATGAATATTTTGAAAAAAAAAACTTCACTTTCAGACACCTATTGCTGGAAAACCATTAAGAATTTGAAGATGATGTAAACTAGTGACTTTAGAATTTTATTTTTAGTTTCTAAATGTATTTTTTGAAAAAAAAATTTTGAAAAAAAAAATTGGAATTGATTTGTAGCCATTTCTCCTTCTTCTTCAAAAAGTAGTTTGTATGAAAAATCAACATTTTTAAAGAGTGACATTCACTTTTTTAAGCATAACTTTTTTTTAAATGATAAAAAGGTAATTATTTTGAAGTTAGGTTTTAGCACCAATATCTAGTGTATCCAATTGGTTTTTTTCAATTTGGTTGAATATTTTATAGTTTATTGATTTATGAAGTGACATTAACTCTAATTTGGACATAGGTTCATTTTGATCGCTCTAACTTGATCTATATATATTGAAATTCATTTTTTCTTTTTTTTGTTTGAAACATAACATAAATACCTAATGTGTAGATATTTTTCATAGGTTTTTTTCATAATGTAATATATTTACAAAAGCATTGAAAAAAAAAGTTGCTAAATGGTCAAAAGACCTATGTTTAATAAAACTAAAAATAGAAAGTCACAATGAAGTCAATAAATATTAAAATCATAATCATTGGAAAGCTTTTTTTGAGTAGCATCATCTAGTATTTGGGTTTCTAAAAATTGTTTTATTTGGTCCTTGATTGAGACCTTCAAAGGGAAGAATTTTGTAGAAATTTGTTGGCTTTGGGGAGGAAGGTCAAATTTAGGGCCTTCGCACGAACACCTCTTTGTGTGAAGGGCGTTAGAGAGAATCCATAGGCCTTTGCACGAAGCCCCATTCATGTGAACATTCTTGGCACAAACACATCGATAATGAATCTTGCTATTTTTTTAACTATCTGTATTCACTTGGACTAGGTCAACTGGTTCTTATTTTTTCAGATACGACTGTTCAATCGAGTAAAAATAATTTTTTTATCTATCATTTTTATAAAAACATATGCAAGTTCATTCACATTTTTTATCTGTGGTGATTTTTTCAAAGGCATTTTTTTTTAAGAAAGGAAATGGAAAACAAGAGGGCAAGGCAAAGTAAATCTACAAGAAAGTAGTCACCTGGGAGAGAACAAAAAAATTGCAAAGCTTCATTGGCATGTTATTATAAACTAAATAAGGTAAACAACTTTAATTTAATCTCCTTAGAATATATCTCTCTATTTTTCCTCTCTCTCTCTCTCTATGTTTATATGTCTCTATTTTTTTTCTCTAATTTGTTTCTTTTTTATGCACATAGCTCACAATCAATGAATAGAAGATGAAGGAGAAGCTCAAGCAAGAGGGTCGACCCAAGTTAAAAAAATGTATGTTGGAGAAGGGTCAGGATCACTTCCTCCTACTAGTATGGATGAACATATAAATCTAGCTCAAACTATAAAGGTTAAAATTAATTATAGAAATCTAGCTCATTTATTTCAAATGGATGTATGGAAATTGAGATCACTTACTGAACAACCCTTAACTCTCTCTAAGAAGAGGTCAATGAATAGGATAGTAAGGGAAATAATGGATAAATTTGATAATATTGAAACACTTAAACAATCCCATTTTCTTTCAATTGTACTTCTATAAAAAAATTGTGAGAGCCATTAAAATTGTTGGGTATAGACACAACAACAAAAAAGAGAAACTTTTCTAGCATGAAAAATGATATTATTGAAAATGTTAAGAAAGGTTAGGCTCTGCAGGGAAGTGATCTCGATCTAAAGATAAGGCCATTACAAGAAGAGTGATGTCAAAATCCATTTTAGGTAATTATATGCTCTGAAACAAAAAAATCTCTTCAATTTCATCTGATATTGGGTTTAATAGGAAAATAATATCATGATATGTTAAGAGAAGGTTTCTTTTGGATGATAGTACCTTGGAAGGAAATTGGGAAATTATGTGTAGAGCTTCTCATTTTGATAGGATAGAGCAGGGAATCAAGAATTTGATCACATCATTTTGGAATGATAATGCTCATCCTTCATCAAATAGTAGAGATGTTATCTTACATAGGATTAGACCTAATGAATATGACTATCATACAAAACATTGGTTGGACACAACATAACATGAAATATATGTGCCATTTTGCAGTTCAAATCCTAATATAAAGATTGGGTAAACATTGTTTGAAGGATTGAAGCCATATTATGTGAGGAAAAACAAAGTGCTTGAAACTTGTTGTTGTCATTATCATATTGAATTGGATCTCCACTATCATTTTTTTTGAAATATTGTAGCAGAAACTTAAAGTTTTGAAAATTTTCGTACTAGTGTAAGGAAACTCAGGTGCGGAAACAGCTTCCTACACTAATCTCTAAAGGAAAGTATTGTGCAAATTCTTTTAAATCCTTAAAATTTCAAATTTGTTAACTACTTTAACAATGATATTGCAGCCATATACCATGCATATAGAAAATAGAGAATGACACAATGATTTACCCTAGGGAAAACCTTTCGGTAAAAACCCTAGCACTCCAAAACCTGCACAATGTATTTATCAAAACTATTACAGTTTACAATACACTTGCAATGCAAGTTCTTTCAGAATATTTCCAACTCTTGAAGATAAATCATGGTAGCATAAAAATGTTCCAACAATACACTAACTTCCCCTATCTTCACAACCCTAAAAAATTCTTATATCATGCGCTTCCCTTTTTAGGGCAACTTCCAAAGATAGCTATATTAGGGTTTTACCATTCTCTGAGATCATCACCCCGAAGACCATGATTGGGGAAGAGTGTACAATACTCAACTTTATCAGTTGCCACATGTATTGCATGTCTTCACCCGTCATTGAATCTTCCAGACATAGCTCTTATGTGTCATAGGAATCCACCATAACCATTTCAGCCATGATCTCCTTATACACAATTCAAGATGCCGACACATCAAGTGGAGTGACACATCAATATGCCAACTAGACATTTACACTCACACTTAATTACATTATTTGCAAGAAATACATTCTACAAAACAAATAATAAGAATAGGAATTATCCAAGGTTGAGACACCTTATTCCTAACAACTAGTAGACGAAGTGAGTTTATATCATCTATTTTATGTGACAGACGAGATGATGCAACTAGTCAAATAAACTGCATAAAAGGAATTTGTAAAACATATGGTGGTTTGGCTCTTTTCTCTTTGAAAAATGAATACATTGATGTGACAAAGATGGTAAATTGTAAGAGTTACAAATACATAAAGAATGAGAGAAAATTTGGGAAAGAATCCAAAAGGTTAGAATATGTTGAAGAGGAGATAACTATTGGAGAATTTTTTTAAATTGATTCAACCCTACATACATCACAATTTTTTTGCTATGTGGAAAGCACAACAATTCCAAACACTAAGAGACAATTTACCACTTGGAACTATTCTATCAATTGTTGATTTTGCAAAAAACTATTCTTTTATTCATAAAAAGGTCATTCAATTATAATAATATTTTTCAAAGAAGAATATTATTATGGTACATGTGTTTTATCGACATGTATAGTTATATTTGGATGGTGTTGAGATTACATTTGAAGCATGGGTCATTAAAAAATAATATCACTTTTATACTAGTGATGATAAAGAGCATGACATTCATTATGTAGAACACTACTTCAAGAAGTTTTTTGCGAATTTGAAAGAAAGGGGCATAAAAATTGATAATTTTTTTGTTTTATCATATGGATGTGCGACACAATTAAAATCATCTAGACCATTTTATGCACTAAGTAGATATCATCGTAATGAAAACATACCACATGTTTGGAGTTTCTTTGAGAGTGGACATGGAAAGGGTGAACATGATGGTGTTGGAACTTGCATCAAACGTGCTTTATTAAAGTATCAAATAAATTATCAGGGAGTTCATATAAAAGATGCACATGATGTTGTTGAATGGTGTTAGACACATTTCAAACCAAACAAGGTTGGCACATCATCAATAATGATTCAATTGGTACCACATAGAGTATTTTGGGAGATAACAGGTATGCACATGTCTAGATTATACATGTGATATATTCTTGTTTAAATTTTACATCATTTATTCAAATTCTAAAAGTGAAATCGATACTCTGTTCCCTTTTTATGTTATATATATGTTCAAGTTTAGATATAAAAACTATGCATGGTTGTAATAGTATAGAGAAGACACAATATTTGCATTCAGTTATGAGTATAAATTCTCACAATTGGACATTGAACACTAGGGATTACTCATGTTTTTGTTGTCACTACATTGTCAAAAACTATGAGGAATGCATCAATCAAGAATGTGGATATGTAGGTGCATGGAGTATAGTGCCACTTGTTGTTACTCATATAGTTGATGGAGATGAGGATTAAAACTTTGATTACATTCCTTTGATTTCTACTAATTATGACCATATTTTAGGATTGGTCAAAATTAGCAAGTATAATAAATTAATATACACATGTATATCTAGATCTAGATTAAAGTATTTTTTTTTCATGTATAATTTTTTTGTACAAGAGACATTTTTGCAGTGATTGTTGAGGTTGGAAAAATAGGAGTTAGTTACTATTTATTATGTTGCATTGCGAAGAGGATGAAGTTAATTGAACTTGAAGAAAGAAATGGAATGGTGTTCCATATAGGTTTTCATGCTTTAGATATTGAATTTCATTATATGTGTGTGTGTGTGTGTGTGTGTGTGTGTGTGTACATATCAATTTTAACAAATTTCATAAAATGGTTTAAATGTTGCTAAAATTTGTGGTGCAGGATTAGTTGTTTTAGAGGGAACATATTTTAAGAAAATCAAAATAGTCCAACGTAGGATTCACTTTGTTTATTATCAACCTAACAATAAGGTGTATCAATATAGCCACCTAGTCGTTGCTGCCTCCCTTTGTCTCCATTTGATTAAATCTCAATGTGGACGTTGTAAGTGGAGACTAGATAGTGAGGATCGTGAGAGAATACTACATGTTCTCCAAGAGTGGGTTGAACCACTTGAGGTGGTCTTAATAATATTACACGTTTTCATGTTTTAGGACTTGATTATGATGGATTATAATTTGGTGATATCTTTACGATGTATTATACTTTGGTGATATCTTTATGATGGATTATACTTTGGTGATATCTTTATGATGGATTATACTTTGGTGATATCTTTATATGTTGAGCTTTGTTGATGATACAACAATTTATGTTTGCATGTCTTAAGGGGATATTTTAAATTGATGTATTTAGGTGTACATGTCTTAAGGGGATGTATTAAAATTTATTTCTTAAGGGGATGTATTGAAATTTATGTCTTAAGGGGATTTATTTCATTTTTTGACTAATTGATGTGAATTAAATGACCTTAAGGGGATGTACATTATTTGGGTGATGATGACTTAAAGGGATGTTTTATTTATGTTTCGATAACTTGAGGGGATGTATTATTTGATATAAAGTTATTTATTTTATTTCATTTTTTGACTGATTGATGTATCAAAATTTTAACATGTGAATCAAAGCATGTTAATCAACTAGAGAAGATTATTTTTTGCTTAAATGACCTTAAGGAAAATGTACATTATTTAGGTGATGACGAATTAAGGGAATGTTTTATTTATGTTTTGATGACTTAAGGGGATGCATATTATTTAGGGATGTATTATTTGATATAAAGTATTTCATTTATTGACTAATTGATGTATTGAAATTTAAACATAAACAAATCTAAATAAACAGATCTAAATAACCATCTAAATAAGAATTTCATTTAATTCACATATAAAGTATTAATTAGAGAAGATTAATTTAGGTGATGATGACTTAAGGGGGTGTTTTATTTATGTTTTGATGACATAAAAATATCTAAATACACCTAGATAAATATGTATAGATAAATAAACACATGTCTAAACACTAATTGATGTATTAAAATTCAAACATAAACTAATCTAGACAAGCATCTAATCAAATATGTAAGTGAAGACTAGATAGCAAGGATCATGAGAGAATACTACATATTCTCCAAGAGTGGGCTGAACCACTTGAGGTGGTCTAAATAATATTACATGTTTTCATGTTTTAGGACTTGATTATGATGCATTATACTTTGGTGATATCTTTATGATGGATTATACTTTCTTGATATCTTTATATGTTGAGCTTTGTTGATGATACAACAATTTATGTTTGAATGTCTTAAAGGGGTGTTTTAAATTGATGTATTTAGGTGTACATGTCTTAGGGGGATGTATTAAAATTTATCAATTAGGCTCTACAAATAAGCTCTACAACATTTCCTACCAATTTTGTTTCCAATTCTTGGCCATGATGGATGTTGTTGGGGAGGGCCCAACCCTTCATGATCTAAACCCTCCACCTTTACTGGGGACACTACTTTTATTGGATCTAGATTTGGTTTTAGACTCCCAAGACGCAGGTTGGGGACTCAATGCTGGCAATTATGGTGGGGGTTTAAAAATTTTGGAGTTTAATGTTAACAACACTACTATAGGTCAGATGAATATTACCTTTGAGACTACTTAGGGTGGAAGCATGGGGGAGGTGGAAAAACATGCTAATGAAAATCCTAAGGATGGTAAAACTAAGGAAGTAATAGGGAAAATTGACCCAAAACTATAGAGTGGGGCATGAAAAAATTGTTATCATAACTAATAATAATGTTGAAGATTGATTATCTGATAGAGTTGATGATGAAGAGTGACCAAGATCAGAGGTATACATGATGTTAGTAGAATGATTAGATTAGTTATAGTCTTGTCATTGATGTCAAGCAATTGATTTTTGGTTTATATTATGTTGCCATATCATTTGGTAATGATATAAGATGAATGAGTTAAGGAGAAAGAGAAATGAGAAGATGAGAAGTTGTAGAACTTAAATGGAAAACTGATACAGATCAGACAATAATTTTATTATGTTGATATAATTGTTTTCTACCTAACATATGATTATGTTAAGTCGGTAAAGCATGGTGATAAAGATTTGACAACTCGGTAAGATAAGTTGTTTTGACTATCAAGATGGAAAAGTCACTCGGTAAGGTAAAGGTAAAAAGATAGGTCACACGGTAAAGCAAAAAGGTTTAGGCAATGAGTGATGTAACTGAAATTCTAAGTGAAGAACATCAAGCAAGGAAAAGATATTAAATATGGATGGAATCGATATTTAATGATTAGCTATGATGAGCTGGATGATCATGATGATGAGGAAAGTTAGTTAAAAAGATTTGTGGTTATGAAAATTCAAGATGAAGATTTATGGAAATATCTAAGCGAAAAAAAATACATGGAAAAATTTCTAGAAAAGCTCAAGTTCCTAGGTGAAAAGGAAACGTGTTATCGAGATCTAGATCTGATGAATAATGAATTGAATGGTCAAGATTGATTAAAGGAAAATGTAATAGATGAGATTAAGAGGTAAAAATTGTCTATATAAAGGATGATCTTATATGGAAAAATGGTTGGAAAATTGAATAGTTGAAGGGTTATCAACTATTGTAGAGGAGAAATAATAGAGAGATTCTGAGCAGGAAAATAGTGATTTGATGAAGTTTCGATGCTAGTGGAAGATGAGCGCATTAGGATTTGTTTGAGAAACATCTACATGTCATTTTTATTACTGTTTCTTACTAACATTTGTAACAGATAAATCTCTTAACATAGTGGACTTAACAGACTTATTGTAAATCCTTGAGAAAGGTGACATTCTAAAAGAGTGTTTAAAGACCTCTAACAAGGCCACTCCTACCAGGGTGAAGATCCTAATAGATCTAAGGTAAATCCCTTAACCAAGTCACACCTAACAATGTGTTTTGTAATCTTTAACCAGATTGGCTCTTAATCAGATGTACTTCAGAAGAGTATATTTCTTAGTGGGTGACAATTCCCATAGTGGCTTTTCTCATATCTGGATTTCCACAATAAATATTGGTGTTATACATTATGAAGATTTTATGTGTATGTTTTGTTGATTGATATATTTTATTTACTATTGTCGGTAAATAGAAAATTGTGTAGTTACCGAGCTACTACTGAGTTAATCAGAGAAAAATTTATTAAGGTATTTGTGATCAGGATTACTGATTCACCCCCTCTTCGTAATCCAAAAAAAATGCTCTGGTGGGTCAACCCACTGGCTTGGAGGAATTTGTGCAACCTAATGTGTCATGTGGTGAAAATTGTTGGCATTGTGATGGATTTTGGAGTTGAGATATAGTGTTTGATGCTTATGAATTTGTCATTGATGGAAAATCTATCAAATTTGATGAATAGATTATAGATACCGATCGACTAAATGGATAGGTAAAGTAAAATAAGCTAAATGTTTTGATCAGTTAACAAGAATATAGTAACATAAAGTATTTTGAGTGGAAATCAAGATATAAAGCACATTAGATGGTGTGATTGTTACTAGAGCATTATTTTGGTCAGTCAAGTTTAGTTTATCGACCACGATAGTTAACTCAATGTTTTGAGTGTGTTGGTATTTTAGTGATGTGTTTAGTTTGAACGGGTTGAGTTACCAATTAATTCTTGATGATCAGATGATCGAGGTAGTTGATTATTTGTCGGTACTTGGTTATAAACTTTTGTATTATATTTTGGGCCAACATGTTAGGTATGATTGGTGCTGATTTTCATGAGTTTGGTCAATTTTTTGGGCCGACTTGTGCAATAATTTTCATGTCATAACCAACTAGAGAAAAAAATATAAAGGAAATCTAAATCATGTGATTTAGGGTTGAAGATCATGTTATTGATGGTTACGAGCAGAAACATAGGTAGAAAATTGTTCCAAGGTTCAGAGATTGGATTGGATGTGACAAACAAGCAGTTCCATTCCTAGATTAGTCATTGGTATTATTGCTCAAGGATAACTCTAATATGTTAGTAGGTTAAATCCTTTAATAGGGTGACTTTTGAGAAGGAGTTCTAAATCCTCTAGTGAGGTAGATCTTAATAGGTTTGACTGTACTTCTAACAAGGTACTAGTCACTCTTAACTAGGTAAACCCCTAACAGGGTATTGTAATCTCCTAAAAGGGAAACTCTTTTTACTATAATGAAGAGATTCATGGCTGTCATCCCCACTGTGTTTTTCTCCCTCTTAAAAGGGTTTCCATGAAAAAATAGTGTTATTTATTATGATTTATGGATGCTTGAATTGTTTTACTTCTATTGCATAGTTACACTTGCATGTTTAGTTGTATGGAAGTTGTTTAAAAGAATTATCAGATTCTTGGTTAAATTGGTGCATTACCTATTTTCACTTATTCATCCCCCCTCTCAGTGCCTCTATATACTAACAATTGGTATCAGAGTGAAGTTACCTTGAATAAGCTTAACAGTTTGGGTGAGATCCCTAAGGAGGACATGGAGAGTTATAAGTACAAAAGGCAGCTTTAGGAAGAAAAGAAGGTAATCAATGAATTGAAAGATCAACAGAATATATCTATTTCTAAGAGGAAAGAACTTTGTGAGAAACTGAATGAAATCCAAGACTACATTGAACACCTGTCAGAATATATATTTGAATAATATGAGGAATCTATTACAGATCTGATGAAGGAAAATGAGAAGCTGGCCAAATATAAAGAAAACCTAAGGAAAGAGTTTGAAGGTCAAACAATTAGGATATGTGAAGAGATGGAAGAAAGAAGAACTATATAGGATGCAAGGAAAGTTGCAGAAGAAGCAAAAAAGGTTGTTGAGGATTCCCTAAAGGAAAAGGAGGAAGAGTTGTTCAAGATTGTACAAGAGAATGCCATAGTGCATGAAAGGCTTCATACAAGTGAAGAAAACTACCAGATCCTAAGTGAAAATGAAAGACTAGGGGAAGAGAATGAGAAGTTAAGGAATGAATTGAAAATTGAGAAAGAAGCCAATGAGAAACTAAAGAAGTATAATGAAAGTTCTGAGAAGCTTGATGAACAATTGAAGAGTCAAAGAAGAACCAAGGAACCAATTGGTCTTGGATATACCAGTCAGGGTAATTTTGAAGTCAATGAATCATCTAGACCAAAGAAGCCCTATCAATATCCAAAGGTGAATCTAAGAAATTCTGGTAAGAAACCCTACAAACCTATTTGTTATAGCTTTGGTAAGGTTGGTGATACAAATAATGTTTGTAGAAGTCAATCTATTACTAGGTATTACACTTTTGATAGATATTACTATAACTATCACAAGTATGGTCATACTGCAAGTGAGTGTGGATTTAGCCCAAGCAGTAGATCTAGTAATAGTAACTTTGATGGGAAAGAAATTCAATGAATTTTCCAAGGCCACCAATGAACATGGGAAAGAAATTCAATGTCACATGCTCAGTATGTAGTAATCATAGTCACCTAGCTGTGAACTGTAGAATGAAGAAACAAAGAGGAAATGCAAGACCATGGAGGTCAACTGGTATGGCATGCTTTTACTATCATCAGATTGATCATCTTGCTAGGAAATTTTGGTTCAAGAATCAATCAGCTAAATGGTCAGTGAATCAAAGAGGAAAATAATCGATTAATATTGAGAAAGTTAGAAATGAGATGAAGAATACATGGAAAAAGAAAGAGGATAGTAATGAAGGAAGCAAGGTATCTGATGGAACCACATCATCATCTAGTGTGTAGAATTCATCATCAGACTAAGTCAAAGCTATTAGCTTAGGGGGATAAAATCAAGTAAGATCTATAACCTATCCCCTAAGTTGTGTGGACAAGAAGAATTATCAGCATATTTAGATGCCTATTGATATTATGAAAGTATCTAATGAAGAATCTTGTATTACATATGATTCTATGTGATTGCATAATAGTTTTTATGGCATAGTGATCTTTTTTATGTTCTAACTATTACAATTGATTAAAGGTACTATTTGAATGTTGCATTTATTACTTGGAAATGAAACATTAAAAGGTAAAAATTAAAGTCAATTTGTCATAATGTATTCTATGAGATAAGAAGAGAACTTGTGAGCGATCCTAAGGAAATCTGAAGTGATTGTGGATTGATAGTTGTAATCTTGTGCTAGAATTGAAGCAGTGTTTGAAGAACCCTTATCAACAAACAAAATCAATATTTCTCTATGTTGTGAAGGTTCTATACTATATTTTGTGAAGTAAATTATTGTTGGCATTATGGACACCCCTATATTGGTTGAGATTACAGAGGAACCAAGACTAGTATTTAAGTTGCATCCTTTGAAGATGGTAGAGAATAATCTTGTGGACACATTGTCTTCAATACCCCATGGTGTGTTTCTAACTGAGGATATAAGATCATTTTCCATTGTACAATTGAGGATCTTGGTTCAAATGCTATCTTCAATGCATATACCAAACTATGTAATGACTCTGGATTGAAGGATGAACCCAAGCATTTGGCAAACAAGGGTTTCTACCTAATGATTTCAAACCTGACTGGATCAGATATATGCTAAGTCATGTTCATGATCAGTCCTTATGGTTGGATAGGCCACATAAGATTACCAAGCAGATTATTTATGTAGTTATAGGGTTGTGTGTGACTAGTGATGTACCTATTCTAAGAACAAATCCTATTGATGAGGTCACTCATCTAAAAAAGTCAAAACAAGCTCAACGTGCTATAAGAATTAATGATATTGTAGATATCAAGGTCAATTTTGCATCCATGGTGATCGGTTACAAAGTATATCAATCGAGTTGATTGAGAAGTGTGCCCGGTGGTGGTATTCTTGTTGCATATCAGATGGTGAAGGAGAATGCACATCACGACATATGTGAGGTCATGATAAGTCAGTTCTTTGTGAACATGGAGAGAATAAAGAAGGACAAGAAACAAAATTTCAAGTATGGTTTATTGCTAGAATGTATATTCTTCTACTTGAAAAATCATTTCACTAGTATTGGTAATTTTCAATGGTCAACCGATAGACCTACAATAGTGCAAATTAAGGAATTCATAATAATGTTAGGAAATAACTTTAATGGTATAATTTAGGGAAATTTTAAAGATTTCCAGAAAAAAATGCATGAGAGAGAGAGAGAGGATCCCAACAGGTATAGTAGAGAAGTACAAAGAAGATATATGTTTTGTTGTGGATATTGACACATGTATGTGAAGGCAATATAAACAAGAACTCCTTGGGCTCTACCAATGTGTTATGAGGTAGATGGTGATATTAAATCACTCCATGCTCATGGGTTACTATCTAAGCCAATTGATGCCAGTTGTGTGTGTGAAAATTGTACCTGATCTGTAGACACAACACTTCAGTAAAACATTAGAGGTTAGCAAAAATTGAAATCGTGCAAAATTGAAATCTACTCTAACCAAGTGATTTACTATCTTCTAATAGGTG
Organism: Chamaecyparis obtusa; assembly: GCA_027943335.1. Classification (NCBI taxonomy): domain Eukaryota; kingdom Viridiplantae; phylum Streptophyta; class Pinopsida; order Cupressales; family Cupressaceae; genus Chamaecyparis; species Chamaecyparis obtusa. The sequence goes on from BSBK01003887.1 coordinate 613,522, forward strand.
TGAGATTGATGTTCTCAGATTGCTATTGAGATCAGTGACCTAGACGACACCTAAATGAAGGATTTGAATGCAAAAGATGGATATGGAATGAATGTAATTAATCTATTTTTTTGGTATTTTCTGTGCAATAATAATGAAAAACTGATATGAATCTATGCTAATATGGAAATGCAATGCTCAAAACTAGAAAGATCTCACAATAGCTTGGATTCGCAAAGATGATTCTTTAGACTCCAATTCGACAACGTGAGAATGCAAATTCATGGATGCAAATTTGAGAGAGATGAGCCTTGTTTTTATAGAAATTCAGGGCTTTGGAGGTGCATGGAAGAAAGCCATAAATCACTCAGATTAACTCAGCTTGATTTTTGAATTATCTGATAATAAAGATAATTTAATTCACAAAAACATGCAAAAGCTAAGTTTTAACTCAAAATAGAGTTTAGCTTTAATTGATAATTGATAGTTGTCTACTTTTATGATTGTGCATGTTTTATTTATGAATTAATTTAATAAATAAAGTGATTTATGCTCAACTTAACTGATTTTTGAAAATAAATAATTGATTTATGGGTTAATCAATTATTTAATCAAACTTTTATTAAAAACTATATTATTAAATAATGACAACTTGCTTTAATTAATTAAATAAGAATTTAATCAATTATTCATAAGATATTGGATTTATTGTCAAAATTAAATAATACAATTAATAATAGATAGAATTAAATTTAATTACACAATTAAGTGGCAAGATATTAAATCTAATTAATTAAATATGAAAATATTCAATTAATCAAATTTTAGGATAAATTAGATTTATCGCCAAATAATCATTAAATTAAAGATAATTAAGATAATTAGGAATATTACTAGGAATATTCCCTGATGCAGAATTTAGGATAATCAATTATGATTCGATGATGTGCAAATGTGCCTTTGGTTAGGACTTTGATGGCGATTTCATTTGAATTGTTGATATAGGGGATTAATGAACTTATAGCCCATTTTTGGGGTATTACACCAGTACTCCTAGGTTTGGTACCTATGAAGAAACTTATCTAAAAATTCATTCATAACTAATGGCACATGTGATAGAGAGAAGAGTGAGGAAAAAAGTTGATGATTTAGCCAAGAAGAGCGGTATTAAAAAGAAAATGATGGATAAGATTAGGAAGAAGTTTCTAACAGAGGAGGCAGGGACCTCTATTGCTACTACAGAAGTAGAAGAGGTAGAGGTTATATCTTCTACAATCGGTAGGGAAGAAGAAAGAGAAACTAGGAGTTCCATAGTGCAAAAGGAGGCATTGTCTTCTACTTCTGGAGCACATCTTAAGAGAAAAATCACATCAAAGCTTGAACCTACACTCCTTAAGGAAAAGAAAAAGGAAAAAGAGAAGACACCTATGACTGAATAGAAAAATTACAAGAGAAAGAAGGGAATAACACATGGCTACAAAGAGTCAAAGGGAAAGAGTAATAAGAAGAATACAAATAAGGAAGAAGAACCTCAAACAAATTTTGACAAAGAGCAAGACAAATTGAGGGCCAATGGAAAAATATCAAAGATTGTTTGCATGAAAACTGAGAAATCAGTTAAACCTAAGACTAGAAGAACTTTTACTACTGATAGCATAGCTGAGAACATAAGGTAATATGGAAGTGTGGTTGACACCTATTGATTGTATGGAAAATATGATGATGAAGGTAAGAAAAAGATAGAAGATTATATTGTATACAATTTGCATAAGTTTTACAGAGGACCTAGTGAACGCCATAAAATGATACTTGGACAACTTTACAAGAAGATTGATGCTAGGTGGAGATATCCTCTGAAACAAGATAGAGAAATGATAGAACAAGAATTGATTATACTTAAGCATAAATTGTGAATGGAAGAAGTAAAGATCACAATTGAGGCTATAAGACCTGTATTCAGAACAAGAAGTAAAGTATGCAAAATACTCATTGGTGAATCATAGGCAATTCATGATGAGAATCTTGATATCATGAAGAATAAATTGGATAAAGAAGATGAATATGTGGATTATATTCAAGAGGAGAAACAAACGCAAGAGGATACCATTGAAGAGGTAACAATAAATGAATTTTTCACTACTAAGCAATTGATTTAAGGAATTATTGGTGATATACCTTCTAATAGTCCACAACAAGTTCCTATTGTTGAAGTTGAAGATGTGCAAAGCAAACATGATGCACACAAGGATAAGATTGAAGAGGTGGTAATACCTATTGCAACTGATGTAATTGGATAGATAGATGATGTTGGAAAGAAATATTAGGCTTATGAAGTTGATGTCATAACACATTCAGTAAAGAGAAAATCAAATCTAAGTGGGAGTTTAAGTTACAAGAAGAAAAGAAAGGCTATGGATATTCCTAAGCAAGAAATTGAAGATGAGTTTAGAAATGAGGATGTTGAGGTCATACAAGGACCTATTGATGTTACCAAAATGAGCCCTAGTGAATTAATGAAAATATTAGAGATACTAAAGTTGAAAGCTAAAAGGTAAAAATGTAGAGCTAAAAAGAAACGTGAACATTGTACTTTAGTCAACTAGAGACCTTCTTGAAAATCTTGTACCTAAAGTTGACTATGATCCTAATGTTGCACCAATTGAGAAGATAGATACGTTGATCAATGCTATCACTGAGAAAGTCACTAGTTTGGAGGAAGCCATTGTGAATAGAGAAAAATGAATTATAAAAAGAAGAGGACTAATAAGTTAATGGAGACTATTGCATCAAATAAATAGAAACTTACAGTTCATGTGAACTAGGTGAAGGAAACGTTGAAAGAGGTTGGCAAATTATTTGCTAAAGTTTCTGATTTTTCATTATTTACACAAGATTTGGAGCTAAAGGGAAATGAATCTCAACATGAGCTTAAGTCTTTAATTGCAAGTTTTTATCCCATTTCACATTCGGCTACTACTTATGGATCACAAGTTAAGGTTGTCAATCACAAGATGAAGACATTACAATAAAAACAAGATAAAAGGATCACTACTTTACTAGAGATACATACTTATTTGATTCCTATAGTTGATGTAATGCAACAAAATATTAAAGATTCAGAGGTAACACTTGGGTCACCAGACATGAGTACACTTGAATCTATGCAAGAGTTAGCTTCTATATTACATGGAAAAATTCATGCAATAGAGTACTTGTAGAAGTCATGGGAGAGTTCTTTGGAGACAACCAAAGACAATTTCAGAGATGTTTTTGAAAGGCTGTGATTTATAAGATGATTTTATTTTTGAAGTTCATTTATGTACCTTTGTCATTTCTATTAAAGGGGGAGTGATCGGTGAAGTGAAAATAAAGTTAAGGGTCTAGTTTAGTGATCAAAGGGGGAGTAGTGTATAGCAGTGCAAATCTTGATGGGTATAGCTTAGTTTGAGTTCTATGCATCTATGTATCTATGCAAAATTTATATGATTTTGGTGAATTAGTGAGTGGAAAATTTTTGAGGAGATAATTATTTTCAGTATGTGTTTCCATCAGTGCCAAAGGTGGAGATTGTTGGCATTATGATGGATTTTGGAGTTGAGATACAGTGTTTGATGCTTATGAGTTTGTCATTGATGCCAACTCTATTAGATTTGATGAAAAGATTATAGATACCAATTGAATGGATGGATAGGTAAAGCATAATAAGATAATTATTTTAATAGATTAACATGAAGATAGTAAAAGAAAGTATTTTGAGTGATGATAAAGATAGAGAGAAATTTGGATGGTGTAATTGTTAATAGAGTATTATTTTGGTCAGTCAGGTTTAGTTTACCGAACATAACAGTTAACTCAATGTTTTGAATGTGTTGGTATTTTAGTGACATGTTTAGTTTGAAACAATTGAGTTATCGATTCATTCTTGATGATCAGATGATTAAGGCGGTTGATTATTTGTTAGTGCTTGGTAATAAAAAATTTGTATTACATTTTGGGCCGACATGTTAGGTATGATTGACACTGATTTTCATGAGTTTGGTCAATATTTTGGGTTGACTTGTGGAATGTTTTTCAAGTCTTAATCGGCTTAAGAACATCAATATAAAGAAAAGATAAATCATGTAATTTAGGGTTGAATATTATGTTATTAGTGGTTACAATTAAAGATAGAGGTAGAAAATTACGCCAGGGTTCAGAGATTGGATTGGATCTGATAGGAAAGTAGTGTCATTTATAGATCAAGCTTTTGAGTTCATTACTCAAGGATAACTCTAATAGGTTAGAAGGTTAAATCCTTTAATAGGGTGACTTCTGAGAATGAGTTCTAAATCCTCTAATGAGGTAGATCCTAATAGGTCTGATTGTACTTCTAACAAGGTAATAGTCACTCTTAACCAAGTGAGCCCCTAACAGGGTATTGTAAGCTCCTAACAAGGAAACTCTTTTTATTGTAGTGAAGATATTTTTGGGTGTCATCTCCACCATGGTTTTATCCCTCTTACAAGGGTTTCTACAAAAAATAGTGGTGTTATTTGTTATGCTTTGTGGATTCTTGAATCATTTTACTTCTATTGCATAGTTACACTTGCATGTTTGGTTGTGTTGTGGTCCCACAACCACGCTCCCCTAATGGCCCTTATGGCTTCATGGGCCCCCCTCCTGCTTTCTGCTTGTCTCACTTGCCTTTTGTCTTTAGGGTTTTTGTTCTTAGTTTTTTTTTAGTTTTTGGCCTTATCATCATTTCGCACTTTCAGATGTCTAAAAGTATGAAAAGGCCAATAGAACAAGTTGCACTACAAATCGGGTCTTTCAGCTATCACCCTCTTTCAGACCTTTCAGAGGTTTGAGACCCCAAAGGTTCGACCCTTGCAAGGGAGTCAGCCTTTTTGGTGTTTTGGCCCTTCGAAGGTCTAACACCCCCAAAAAGGATAAAAGGCCAATACGTGGGGTGCCTACGTCAGCAGCCCCGGTAGCCTATAAAGGGTGCATGAGGGTTTTTGAACCCTCACTTTTGCACTCACTCCTCCACCTCCTACCCATTTTTTCACCACTCGTCATCTTTTCATTGCTCTGGTCTCATCTCCTTGTTGGTCATCATTAAGTTATTCATCTCCTAGGTAGGTGGTTTTTTCTCCCCTCTTTTTTGGTCTTAGATTAGGGTCTTTTGCTTTTGGCCTTCTCGGCTTGTCCTAGGTTTAGATTTTGCATCTTTTCAGCCTTTTTAGCCTTGTCCTTAGGTATAGGTTGCTTAGAGTCAGCCTTTTTCAACCTTGGGGATTGTCAAGGTAGTCACCTTGTATCCCCATGATGAGCTTGTGGTCAAACTCATCGTCAGACTCATTTTCAAGTCCGATAGGGAAACCCTAGTTTCGGACCTTCAAGGTCTAAAACTTTCAGAAGCTCACAAACTGACAAATCCTCTAAATGCTGACACCTTTCAGCATTTTGGTGTTGTCGTACACCGAAATAATTTGCACCTCCAAAATGCCGAAGTAGACTTTGCCTCATGTTCTTTGTTTTCAGCATTTTCAACATTTGTGCATGCCAAAAAAATAATGTCCCCAGACCATCGAGCCTTCTATCAGAAGCCTTTCCTTGGCCTTTCAGCCTTTGTGGATATTTCAGCCTTGTCGGCCTTCGGGGGTCTGGTACCTCTGAATCCTTTGAAAGGGCCAATGAGTGGTCAGGGTATTGCCTTGTTTCACCCCTTTCAGCCTTTCTAGCCTTTTGGACCTTTCAGGGGTCTGATACCTCTGAAAGTCCAAAAGGTCAAAGTCAGTTTTATGGCCCCTTTTTAGCTCAAATTTCAATAATGTACTTTGCTTTCTAATTTTTTCTTCCTCCTGCCAGGTTACTGATCTATGTTTCATCCTATCCGTAGGTATGGCCAAGAAGGTAGTAGCATCACCAGCAATGAAGTATTAGTTCAAAGGATACCATCCACCGTCCAAGGTGACTAACTTGCATGTAGGGATAACTGATATAGATATCAGGAATGTGAGTTGGAATGTGTACCTGAATAAGTGTGCTCAATCAGTGGGGTGCTCAGAGGACTGCACTTCATTAGTCCATTTCTCTCTAGTGAATGCAACAGCGCACCCAGTCTCCATCCAGTTGGTGAAATTGATCAATACACTGGCCAATAACTATGTACCAGATGGGTGCATGGTTAAGAACAACATTGGAGAAGTGGTCCTGGACTTGAGGCCTGACAACATTGAAGATGTTTTCCATTTTCCCAAAGGGGTAGATAAGTTCTTTAATTTCAATATCAACAAGGGGATGGAGTTTTACAACAAGGACATACAGAGGGCTCACAACATTGTTAACAATGAGTACTTGAAACAACCATTGCCCAAGAATAGATTGGATAGAATTGATATGAGGAGAGGCTATATGAAAGAAGATATCTAGGTAGCCATAATTATGATTAGTAGGGTATATGGGCTGCCCAAGTCCCATCAACTAGAGCCTTAGATGATCTTCTTAATCCAAAAGATAAAAGAAAGACAAGCGAGGTTCGATTGGGCCTCCATTTTAAGTGATCAATTGGATGAACAACTAATCCAGGTGAAGAAAAATCCCCATTTCTACATGACATCTTATGTCGTGCACCAACTAGCCGCTAGGGCAGTATATCCAAGATTGACAAAAGTTGGAGCCATCAGAGAACATAACACATGGCCATTCACTTTGTACCCTCAATTGGTGAGGAAAGATTTCTACACTCACAATAGCCCTAATTTTAGAATATTCAATGATGCCTTCATTTTTTCAATCATACACTCCATTGAGGGAGATTATGCCAAAAGGCTATCAAAAGAAGTTGCGGCTAAAGTGAAGGCCACTGGGGCTTTCTACATACAATTCTGGACTTTTACTTACATTCGGGTGGCAGGAAGCACCCTGGCACCCAAGAAGCTCCCAAGGTACCCTTCTAACAGGGTAGTTCTACTGGAGATAGCAAGGCAGTTGTCTAATGCCCATGAGCATATCAAGCACAAGAGGAAACATTGCTAGGATTTTCCTATTTCCATCAACCCTCACTATGTACCAGACATGAAAGTCTACAAGTCTTTGACTAGAGAATGGGATGAATTCCCATTGTCAACCTACAATCTGGTGAGGCCTCACTTTGACCCCATTGGTACTTATAGCCACATAATGGGAAGACACTATGTTCATGAGCTGCATATTGAAGACCATTGGGCTAATTGTGTGGATGATTATGAGGTAAGAGTCCATGACTATTGCCAAATGAGTCTAGAGCTAGCACAGGGTGCACTTTTGTTGAAGATTTTGCAGAAGGCGATAGATGTTGACTCGGATAAAATTTTGGATTCCATATACAATACGGATAAGGTGTTTACCAGGGCCATTTTAAATGCGGAGGTAGATCAAGATAAGAATGACAGCATGGATTTCAGAGCCCAACATGTGATCAAGTTGACTAAATCTTGGGTTGCTCATCCTTTCCCAATGCAACCACTTCCCATGAAGCAACTTCCAGAGAAACCTTCTCGAGAAAAGAAGGGAGAAAAGATTGAAACCATAGTTCAAAGAGGTTGCTCCTTTGAAGCCAGAAACTATGTATCAACATGAATGCCCCACTACATATGGTCTGGCCACGCACTCTAAGAAGGTGAAAACCAGGATGACCGGAAGTATTGCACCACCAGAAGCACATCCACCTAGCGACCATGATTCTCCAAGCTTGACAAAGAAAACAAAATTCAAGATCATAGGTCCCAAGCCATCTAGAGTTTCCAAGGGTCATGTATACAAGATAAAGAGAGGCTCAACACCCACACAAATGGATACCCTGGTGGAGGACAATGAAGATCAATTGTATAAAGTTCCCCTTAGTAGGAGGACCTAGTCTGCGAGATTCTTGAAGAAGAGAAGGATAATAGATGATGATCCTAAGGATGTTGAAGGGGCTACACAGGGAGAGCCAATAAATTTGGATGCCCTTGGTGATGATGAATTCAACATCATAGATTTTGTAGGGTTCCATGGTTTCAAGGAATCTAAGCAACAAGCTCCTATGCAGTTCACTAGTCTTTTTTAGTGGCATGGGAGAGGGTCTACAATGGGGACCCCAAGGACAAGATGATATTGAGATAACTGAGGCCCAAGGAGAAACTGCAAAGCCAAAAAGGGACTCTTCTATAGGGGTCACATCAGAAGGAGGTATAACTACATAGGTACCATTGGTTTCATCTATTCCACCTCCACCTCCACCTCATCCTTACACTCCTCCTATCGTTCCAATTCAAGAGCCTCCCACTACTCCACTATCCACTCCAATACAAAACATTATGTTGCCTCAGTACCCTTCTTCATCCCATGTTCCCCTTTTGACTCCACCTCCACCAGCCCATTCAGCCACTCCCCTTGTGTGTCCTATGCCTCCCCTACTCAATATTCCTCCCCAAGTTCATGTGCCCTTGCCATAGGTCCATAGTGAATCAGTTCCCTAGAGCTTGCAAGAGCCAGAGAAAGAAGCAGAAGTCACTGACAGAGAGTTTAGGGGAGAATTTCATATAGGATCCGAGGAGTCAGATGACAACGGAGAGTCACAGGTGGAAGAGGAACCACATACTGAAGAAGATAAGCCACAAACAGACACTGAGGAACAAACAGTTGATGAGCAGCAAATTGATGATGAGGAGGAGCATGAACAAGAAGCTAGGAATGAGCAAGAAATAGGAGAAGAAGAAGAAAGTCAAGAGGAAATAAGGACAGAATGCCTAGCAACTTCTTCCACATTGGCTGCTCCCTATAAGCCATTGAATGCATTCTCAAAGGCCACATGGTTCACCAAAGAGGTGCAGCCGAGGGTCAGAGTATACACTAATGATGAGGTTGACGTGACCATGCTAGGGCATGCTTTCCACCAAATGACACCAATTCCCCAAGCAAGGAGAATGTCTTATGTAACACAAGACCAAACAACAAGGTGGAAAGCACAGGTAGTTGTTCCTACAATGGATGTTGGTGTAAATGAGATCACTCTGGATGATTATGTGTTGGAGGAGGTAGACTTGGGGGAACCAACTAGGGAAGGTAGCAAAACCTTGGCTACTTTGGGCTTGAAGCACGCTCTAGGCTTCATGAATAAAGATGAAGAAAGGATAAAAGCTCTGGAAGAGAAAAACAAAGCTATGAAGAAATTCATTCTGAAGACAATGGGTCCAATTGACCCTAATAACCCTGAAGCCTCATTACAAGCAATTTTGGAGAAGAAGGGGGATATAGATACAAATGTTCCACATTATTTTGTACAGGCTTGTGCTGAGTGGAAGCTAGATTTTGAGCAATTTGCTAGCTTATCTCTTAGGAGAATCCTAAGGCCCTTCTGGAACATTTTGGCAGGAATAACTTCTTTAGTGGAGATCATGAGTGAGGAAAATGGTGTAGAAGAGACCATCCTTAACTGGCAAAAAGTGTTGGATGAGCTAATGATGATAAGAAAGTAGCACTTCTAGGTTTTGATGAAGATATATGAAGGGGTGAAATTGGATAATTTTGAAGAATGGATCCAAGAGATAACAGTAGCATTGGCCATATTTGAAAAGATTCTCAAAAGGTTGAACAAGAGAAGGGATGATAGCACACTTTTTGCAAAGGAGCTGCAGGAGTTCTTTGAAGGCTTGGATCTAGATTTGTTTGATGAAGATGATGATAAGACTATGCATTTAGTAAATGACATCATCGATCAATACCTAGGCATATTCTAAGGGGTGAATTCTAAAGAAGACCTCCAATAGATGTTCTATCAGAAGGAGGAAATTCAGAAAATGCTAAGTCAAGAGGAAGAAATAAAGGCTTTTGCAAAAGAATTGGTTGACTTCAGAGATAGGTAGAAAGAGATCCTTCAAGGGATCAAGATGTCAGACTTTGATGAGGTGCTAGAGATAGTGGATAGGTTCAAGAAATCACATCCAAAAGTGCCTCCCAGCCAGTGAGCCTACGGACCAAGTTTTGCCCAATTTTGTGTATAGGAGATTCAGTTTTGATGCTTAGCCAATTTTGCAGTGCTCAATTTTTGGCATTTCAGCCATAGGGAGTTTTCAGCCACCTACAAGTCTGACAAGTCCAAAATTTTGGAGATAAAGGACTTGACACTTAGTCAATTTTGGGTCTCGAGTTTTTCGGACCAACTGTCAGGATTTGGGCATTTTTATGCACGTCCGAAAGATAACTCCAGTTATCTCAGAGATCACTTGCTAGTCATCTGGGATTCCTTTTTGGGATCGTTGGTGCATGATTTCAAGATCTCTTTTAGTTAGGTCCACGTGGAGAAGCCGGAGCCAAAGATCAAAGGCAGAAACATGAAGATTATCAAGAGCATGCATGAGTTCCAACTCCCTTTTTGAGTTGCTCAATGCCTGATTTATTCAAATATTTGTAATGCATGTGGATTAAATCCATGATAGGATAGCTTAGCTAAGCTTTAGAAGTAGTTTCTTTAATGCAAGCTTTAGTTTAGATTTACTTTCAAGTTCTAGTTGCAGCAAAACCCTAGCTACGAAAATAAGAGTAGAGCTCTATAAATTGTAATAAAATGATGTAATGAGGGTCAACTTGATGATTAATATAGAAAATACAATTGGTGCTTCATTCATGATGTGATTTATCTACTATCTATGTGAAGTTTGTGAATGTGTGAATTGCTCATTCTTTATTTCAAAGAGCCAATTGGTTGTTTAATGATTTTAAGTTTGCGATCTTTTAATTCAATGTTTGCTCGTATTACATTGTTGTGTTGTGATGAATATCTGAGAAGATCATTCTTTGGTGCTTGAAGATTAACTTGTCTCACATGTGCGCACATTTAGAGTGGCTTCATGATCTGATGAGTTTTGACTTATCATACGTCTGCATTTTCTCAATTTCGTTGATGATTGCATCCATTCAGATAAAGATTGTGACATGATCTGATCTCTATTTTGTGGGTTTCTTTATCTTTTTGGTTATTTAATTTGCATGGTGGTGTGATTTCTAGCATATGTCCATTAGGTTTCTTTTCAGCACTTTCTCTGAAATCTCTTGTTACCTTACATTTCCTAACCCTCTTTGCAAGTTACTTTCAGTAGATTAATTAAATTAGATTGCTTTCAATCTTAAATCTAAAAATCGTGGCAAAAAAAGAGATATCTTGGTTTCCTAAAGTTCATTTTGTAGTTTCCCTTGAGAGAAGAACTAGCAAAGGCCTCCTTGTTAACAAATTCACATTTGTCTTTCGTTGAGCTATCCAAGCGATTAAGACCCAGCCAGAAGGAACCTTGAGATTGATTCCATCAATCTTCCAAGAGGGGAAGTTGCTCATGCAAATTCCTAGCTGTTGTCTTCATGTAAAAATGATGCTCAACAGGTTGTATGGAAGTTGTTTAAAAGCATAATCAGATTCTTTGTTGAATTAGTTCTTTACCTATTTGCATTGATTCACCCCCCCTTCTTAGTGCCTCTATATACTAACAAAAATGGCCCAAAAATCAACCTCCTAGATATGGTCATGGATAATATTTCCTCCTCTCTACATCTATTTTTGGTCGAGAGGTTCTTATCTTTCAAACCCATGATTGATATGGCGAGACGTTAGGTAAATTCATGGTGGAAACTTAAAGGGAGTGTTGCTATCTCTACCATGCCAGGGGGATTATTCATATTCAAGTTCATTGAGGAGAAGGACTTCATTTTTGTCATCTCCAATTCATGGAGTTATGGGAAGCACAACCTTACCCTCTTTAAATGGAATCCAGGCTCTGACCCCAACGCCAAACTCAACCGGCTGGCCTTTCTTTGGGTTCTCTTGCCTAGGCTTCCATTGGAGTTTTGGGATGAAAGATTATTTAGATGGATTGGAAACTCATTAGGTCACTATGTTGTAGTTGGTAATGTCACACTCCAAAGATTTGGGTCATTCTTTGTACAATTCTTTGTAAATGTTTCTATCAATAAGTCTCTCCCCAACTTCATCCCCCTTAAGTCTAAGTGCAAAAACTGGACCCAGTCCATTGTTTATGATAATTCCTCCTTATTCTACCAGAGATGTGCCAAACATGGACATGTAATCTCTAATTTAAAATCTCCACAACCTAAATACCCCAAGAAAAAAGATAAGGTATCCATCCCAGGTATTGGAAAGAATACTCAAGGCATAACATCCTCCCCGAAAGTTGTAACTAGCATTGGTGATGTGGATCTTTCTCTTTTTAAGGAGGAAGAATCCTTGGAGGTTGAAAATACAAAGTCTAATTTAGATACAAAGGAATACCTCTTCATTGAATTTATCTTGAATATCATGAAGACCCCAGAGCTTAAAGAACAACCTTCCCCTTAAATGGTCAGGGAGGTGACAACTTTGGAAGAAGGTGAGGTTTACCAAAACATGGATTGCACTAATATAATGAAAGGGAAGGTGGAAATACCAACGGTGGGACTGATAACACCCTCTCCAAGTTCTAATGGGGATTTTATCTCTTTAGTGGCAGGAAACAACACTCTATGTAATAGCAGAATGAGTAGATGGGGGAATCTCCCATTCTCTACTCCCAACAAGATTAATAATGTTGGCCCAACTATACCACTCACCTCCACAACCAATAACAATGCTATGTAGGCCACTAAGAGTATCACCCTCTCCCCAAACTATAATTCTGCTTTAACCTCTCCTTCTCAAACAGACAAAGGGGAATGGGAGGTCTCGAAGATTTGAACTAGAGGGAGTAAAAAAGATAATGTTGGATTGGAATCTAAGCTAGGAAGACTATTTGAGAAAACTATTAGGATGATGGTGATGACCATAGAAATTATTAGTGGGAGGCAATTGACTCTAGAGGTATCTCAAAAAGGTAAAATATGAAGTTCTTATCTTAGAATTTGAGGGTCTTAAATCGATCTCAAAAGAAATATGCCCTGAAACAATGCATATTTGACCTCATGATGGATGTTTTACTTATTCAAGTAGTTAAAATGACATCTCAAATTTTTTTGAATCTTGTTGATTGTATATGGCCATGAGTATCATTTTACTATAGTGAGGTTGATGTCACATCTAGCAGTGTTGCAATGCTTTGGAACCCAAGCAAGTTGGATGGATAAGACTATGCTTTTTCCCATAACTTTCTAGTCATCTTGTTTAAAATGATTAATTTATCTTAGTATATGTTTAATATTTATGCTTCCAACACTAGGAGTGGACAATTACAAGTCTGCGAGACTATTTTGTCCTTTATCTCTAATAATGAGGAAGCTCTTTGTACAGTTTTTGGCAACTTTAACTCTCCTCTATACACTTCAGAGAATCTAGACAGGTTGATTAATTATAATGAGAGCATGGATGATCTTTCTGAGTTCATCTGTAAAAATGATCTCCTCGAATTTAAAATCTAAGGTAACTCCTTTACCTAGTCAAATAATAGGAAGGGACAACATTTGATTTCTAGTCAGGTTAGACAAATTCCTAGTGTCAGCAGGCTAGGATCTAGGTTGTAATTCTACCTTCACTGCCCTTCCTAGAATGGTCTTGGACCACGCCCCCATTCTCCTATGCTAGGAGGAAAAACCTATTTCTAGTCCCTCCCCTTTTGTTATGAGATTATGTGGAACTCTCACCCTAAATTCAAAGACTAAATCCAAAGGTGGTGGAACATCCCTGTAAGGGGAATGACTATGTTTAGGATTTTTTTAAAATTAGAGAATATAAGGAGGGAGGTCAAAGAATGGAGTAAATTCTAATTCAGTGACATCTTCAAACAAAAAAAATAAATTGAGGCAAAACTGAATCAATTGTAGAAAGCCATGGTTGTTGGGGATCAGTCTCATAGTACCAATGAGGAGGAAAACTAGATGAAGAAATGAAAGGAAAAATTATCCAATGAGAAAATTTATTGGAAGAAAAGGTCCAAGATTCAATGGATTTTTTAGGGGGACATGAGCATGACCTTCTTCCATAGATTTGCATCCAAACATAAAAATGAAACAATGCAAAATCCCTACTAAATGATAATAATGAAGAAATTGTGGAAGCAGACAAAATTGGTGGGTGGGCTTCACAATTTTACAACATTTCTATTCTAAAAATATGAGGGAGGATCCCGTTGGGATCAAGGATAGCCTCCTCAACCATATTCCTATAGTTTTACATGATGAGGATATTGATGTTCTTTTGGGCATGGTGTCTAAAAATGAGGTGGAGGCTATGTTTACCATGGGTGCTTATAAATCTCCAAGGACAAATGGTTTCCCGCCTACCTTCTTCCAAGAGTTTTGAGGGGTGGTGAAATATGATATCACTAAGGTTGTTAAAAACTTCATTAGAAATGGAAAGCTTCTTAGAAAAATGAAAAAAACCTATATTGTCCTTGTCCCTAAAGTCCTAGAAACCAAGCATATGACTGACTTTCACCCCATCAATCTTTGTAATACTATTTATAAGATATTTTCCAAGGTGGTGGTGAACAGATTGAAGCCTCTTCTTGACAAAATTATCAATCCATCTCAAAAAGGATTAATCTCTAGTCAACAAATTCTAGATGTTACTATCACCACCCATGAAATAATCCACTCGATGAACATAAGCAAAAAATCTGGTGTGGCACTCAAACTTGATATTTCTAAAGTAAAATGCCCACCCTAGTACCCTAATATTTTGGACTAATAGTATTATTACATTGAGTATTATGGATTATATGTTTTGTTTATTTTGATTAGATGATGAGACATTTTGAGTATATGTTTGGATAATAAAACTATTTTGTGAAAGTAATAAATGACTTACAATATTAGCATGACATATTGTTCATATATTTGATTATACTATTTATGAAGATGACTCATTTCTTGTTTTACATTATGGAGTTATGATTATTGATATTGATATTGTCTGATGTTCTTGTGGGATGAGGAGAGGCAGTCACAGTCACTTGGTATGGGAGATCCACATGATGTTGCACTCTCGCTCCTTGTCTTCCACTATATATATATATATATATATATATATATATATATATATATATATATATATATATATATATATATATATATATATATATATATATATATATATATATATATATATACATATATACATATATATATATACATATATACATATATATATATATACATATATATATATATATATATATATATCTATATATATATATCTATATATATATACATATACATATATACATATATGTATATATATGTATATATGTATATATATATATGTATATATGTATATATATATATATATATATATATATATATATACATATATACATATATACATATACATATATCTACATATATGTATATATGTATATGTATATATATATATATATATATATATATATATACATATATACATATATATATATATATATATATATATATATATATATATATACATATATATATATATATACATATATATATATATACATATATATATATACATATATACATATATGTATATATATACATATATGTATATATATATGTATATATGTATATATATATATATGTATATATATATATATATATATATATGTATATATGTATATATATGTGTGTGTGTGCATGTGTGTGTTTCTCTTGATTAGATGATGCATGATGCAGGTGCCAGGCATCGACTTCACCTAGCTACACAAGTATGAGCATGCCTTAAAATCCTCAAATGTTGTTGTGTAAAGATGTTACCAAGATAATCTCAAGGAGCCCTTGTTGACTTATGCTCTATTTAGGAAGTCGCCTTATTTGGGGGTTTGGGTAGTATCATTATTTTGTGGATTTTGGGATTTATGTTTTAGAGTATGTTTTTATTGTTTCTTTAGGTCAGTTAAGTATTATGTTTTTCAATATTTTAGATAAATCTAATTTGGATGTATTAGATTATGTGATTTAGTTTATTATATATGTGTAAGTATATATGGGTGCACACATATATACTTATGGATATATAAAAATATATATAAATGTGTTTTCGTATGTATGAATGTATTTTTATGCTTGTAGAATAAATAATGTTATTATAAAATAAAAAATAAAATAAATAAGAGAATAAATCACTTAATTAGTAAAACTAACTTACCTAGGAGTTTTGAACCCGAGACCTCCTAGGAGTTAGGGTAGTTAGTTTCCATTGGGCTATGTGAGCTACTTGGGAATTCTTTTCACCTTTAACATAATTATGATATTGGAAAGTGTAAGAATTTGCCTAAATCAAAGAATAAAAAGCCAAGATCTAGAAGCTCAAGAGATAGAACAAGAGAGACAAGATGATCAAATGAATAGATTCAATAATGATCAAATAGAATGCATAATAGAATGCTTACATACAATGTAGGAGTGCCTAAATATATATGCAATGCGATAAGACTACATGATAAGGAGATGATAAGCTATCAACCTCACTAGGTGGAATCACATGTCCACCAAAGGTGGATCATCCTCCAGTGTACATCAAAGTATGTACAACATGTGCAATAATGAGAGGATGATAATGTGATAAGAACACTAAAGGTGGATCTCACACACAAAGAGGTATGTCATGACAAATATCACCATGTAAAGCGGAATTTCTCCTAACCATGTGCTAAAATGAAATGCAAACTCCTAGGTGTCACAATGACAACTAATATGCAAATGCATTATCCTAAGTAAACTTAAGTAAAGTGTAATTAGTACTATTTAATTACACCAACAGAAAGTAAACTAAGTTAATAAAAAATAAAACATTTAATTAAGGCTTACGAGAATTGTTTTAATTATTGAACCAACTATAGAAGTTGGAGTAGTTTCTTCCCGTAAAGCAACTCCTCCAGCCATATGGTTGGATATTAGTATTCATAGGAATTGATGATTTAGGGATTACGAGAAAATTTGATAGATGTGGGGTTCAAGAAGAAATATTGGTAGATTCTCTTAGAGATGATTTTAGAATAGAGATTTAGTTTGGAGTTGGGAGAATCTTGGAGAAGGAAGGAGGTGTTTGGTATCAGAAGGAATTAGAAGTATCTCCTAGAAGGATAGCCATCATCCTAAAGCTTGGAAGAAGTTTTTGGTCCATACGGGAAGCTGAGGATTGCTCAACTTTGAAAGGGTTTTCTCTGCGGGACTCTAGGTAGGATCTGGAACCAGGGAAAATTACCTTAAATGTTTGTGAATATGTGTGTGTGTGTGCTTTTAAATATGCATCATGTTCATTTTTTTTCAAAGTGTCTATTGTTTAAATAATTTGTTGGATTAGGAAAAAAATGTTGGAAAAGTGTTTTGTGAGATTCGGGAAGAATGGTGAAGTACTGATAAAATAACTCTTTTAAATTTATTCCTGGGAGGTTCATTGTTGTCATTATGGATGTTATGGAGTTCTTTCATCTTTATATTTATGGTTTAGGAAATTTTAGGGAAGTTGAGGATGGATTAAGGAAGTCTTGTAAGTTGTTTTCCCTTCTAAATATTTATGCAAATTTTTTATAATGAATTGTTAATACTTTTAGTTTCTATTTGATTGGGGAGTTTTTGTGAGTTTGAGAGGGGTTTTGGATGTTTTACTAAGATATGTTAACCAGGTCCATCTCTGGAAACCTTCCCCAAACACTCTTCATACTTTATTTTGGTCGTATATTCAATTTGGAGAAAATATAGAAGCTTTTGAGTCAGTTCTCATACAAGTAAAGAAGTCTGATCCTATTTAATCATACTAGCCTATGGAGATACTTATGCTACCCTATGGGAGTACTTGTATGAGCCTTTAGGAATACTCATATGGGTATTTTGGGTCATGGGATTCAGTTTGGGCACCTTATGGATTGGGGTTTGGTCTGTATCTTCTAGTTTTGATCCTAATCTCTGTCTACATCATTTTACCTCTTTGAATGTTCAATATACTACAAGAGATTAATCATAAAGTTGTACTTAAGGTGTCTTGTGTTTGACATCCTTGTTATTATTCTCATTTTTCATATGGTTGAGGTTAGGACTCAACCTGAGGGTATGAGTACACAAGAGAGTTTCCTAAACCTATGGATTAGAGCATTTGAAGTGTTTTCATTTATTTTTGGTATGTTTTGGGTAGGGTTCTAGGTACCCTAGGTGAGTATCTCACCATAGGTGTTGGGACCCAAAGTGGTTTCCATGGGATTCTATGGGTGAGTTTGTAATCAAGTGATAACCGTAAAATTAACTTGGGAGGGGGGTTTCAAAAGATAATGAAAGATATATAATGTTAAAGTCCACATAGACCTATTAGAGTACTAAGACCATGGGTAACTGCTAGGGTGGATCCTTAACATAAAAATGGGACTGGAGTTACATGGTTTCCAAGGTGGATCCCAATACACAGGCTATGTGATGACACTCACCTAGATGGTATTCTAGAACCTTAACCTTTTTGTGGTAGCATGGCGATATTTTGCATGTTTTTACCCTTGCTCTTTTGGCATTTGAGTTCAAATGGTTTTGTTTTCCTTAGATTTCCTTAGGCTTTATGAGTACCTTGGTTCTATCTCCTAGCATGGGGGGTGGGACTTCACAAGTTTCACATGGTTGGGTGGAAAATATTTTTTGAGGTACTGTTCGTAGTTCATGTTTTGGCTTGGATTTAGATTTGGATGGTGATGAAGATTTCCTATATTGTATTACTTCTATCTATTGTAATTCAAGATTTAAAGATCTATTGTAAGCCCTTGGGCAATTTGATGTAATTGTATTTGAAATTGAAAGAAAGAAGCAATGTAATTTGGGAGGGGTAGTTTTAGGAATATCAAAAGGGAATGTTTATTTGAAAGTCACAAATGTAATAAAGGAATGTATTTATGCACCTTCTACCCTATCTCTCTTTGAATCTTGAAATGAAAATTGAAAAGTAAAGACTTCAAAATTGCAAGTTTACTTATGTTTTGGAAGTATAAATGTACTATATGTAGGTATGGTTAATTGGAAAAGAAATGAAAGATGAAAGGATAAATGTATTTAAGTTTATGAAAGAAGTAATGTGTTATTTATTTCTACCTCTTTTCTAAAAGTTAAATGTTATGTTAAGTAGGTAAAGAAAATGAAATCATAAGTTAGTTAATTGTATCAGTAGTTTTAATATTTGTAACAATCAATAAGGTAACCTTTAAGGATAGGTTCATATTCATGATTACCGAAAAAATTCTTAGTAATGTTAAAAAAAATTAATTACTTTTCTTTGTACTTTAGACTTGTTCCTTATGGCTTCCTTGGTGGGGACATTACATAAAGCTTATGATAAAGTTAATTAGAAATTCCTTTATGATGTCCTCTTGAAGATAGGTTTTGATTAGAGGTTCATAAGAATCATCAAAGAAGCTATTTAGACTATTTAATACTATGTCATTGTTAATGGGAACCCCTAGGGTTTGTTCAAAGTGGAGAAAGGGCTAAACAAGGGGATCCCTTGTCCCTATATCTTTTTATTATTATTATTGAAGTCATTAGCAGAAAATTCTCCCACCTTACCAAATGTGGGAGAATTCAAGGGGTCTAGGCTTCTTCTTCCAACCCCCTGGAGATACTACGATAGTTTGTCGATGGCTAGGAAATGGAAAAATATCCTAACTGATTATGCGACTGCCTTTGGACAACAATCAACTATGAAAAAAGATTTTTTTTTTTTTAACACTAACCAACAACTTCAAAGGAAAATCATTGGTATTCTGGGCTATCAGTCTACTAAGCTTCTGGACACCTATTGGGTTTGCCTCTTAGGGTCAAGGAGGTGACCCCCATTTTATGGAGTTCAATATTGGAAAGGATACAAAAGAAATTAGCTGGATGGAAAGGTAAAATTCTCAACAGTGCTAGAAAATTATAATTCTTATCCAGTTCCCTTCAAGGTATCCTAGTTTATTTCCTATCACTTTTTAAGATCCCCAATGGCATGGATGATAAATTGGAGAAAATTCAACGAAACTTCCTATAGACTAGAATGGAGGTGAAGGAAAGACTAAGTCTAGTAAAATGGGACATTGTTTGCAAACCCAAAGATATGTGAGGTTTAGGGATAAGGAAGATATATGACCTTAACAAGGCTCTATTAACCAAAATGGGTTGGCTTCTTTCAGTAAGATCTTCAGATTGGTGCAAGATTACGAGAGAAAAAATACTTTAGCAATTTTTTCTTCTTGAATTTTTTACTCTCCCATGACCTCCCTACTGGTTCAAAAATATGGAACAATATTGTAAAATGTAGAGGTCTCCTAAGAGATGGATTAAAATGGAAAATTGGCAATGGGGAAAGTATTCATTTCTAAGAAGATACCTGGATTGGGGATAAGCCTTTAACCTTGGGATATTTGAACCATATAATGAGGTACCTCAAACCCTTGTTTGGTTCCTTTGTGGTTGACTATATCACCCCACAAAAGAGGTGGAAAAATTTGGTTGAAAGCTTTGGAAATGACCTTAACTTGGTCCCTTGGGAAAAGGATATTTAAGAGGCTTTTAAAGGACATTTATATTCTATTGTTTCCTAGGGAGGAAAGGATTTTCTAGGGCCAAGAGTCTATCAAGGTCATTCTCTGTTAAGTTGGCTTACCTGCACTTGGTTAGTTCCTTTAACAACCCAATGTGTTGGAGATAGGTGTGGAACTCTTAGCTCCTACCCAAGATTAATTTCTTCTGGTGGAAATGATGCAAGGGCATTCTAGGGTACTTGGTGAATCTACATGGTGGTGTGTTATTTTGGTTCCGTGTTACTTGGTTGCAACTTTAACCGACGGTCTAGGTTATTGAAGGAAGCTCGGTCACTGAAGGAACTTGGTGAAACCTCTTGTGCTCGGTGGAAATTGTACTTGGTGATGCCTTGGTGCTAGATCGATATGCTTTCTCAGTGATGCTTGGCATGGTCAGTTGTTTCACTGGTGCTCGATAGTTCTAGTTTACCAATTGGAGTTCTCAGAGATTTGGTTGGCCGACTTGGTGCATTTATTGTTGGTAGCTTTTGTTGTATTCTCCTATGTAGATCTTGTGGCTGACATGGATAATTAAATTTTTGTAAGGCTATTTGAGAGTCGACTATTATTGCATTTAATATTTTTTTGTTATAGGAGATGACTTGTCTTAGGAGTTAATTATTTCTTCTAGCTGACTTGTGGCTGAAGATTAGTATTTAAGGAGTGTTTGGGTAGTTGTTTAAGGGCAGTAAGAGACATATTTGAGAAGATAAGATTAGATCTAGATCCTGTGAGATCTTGAAGATCAAATTGTTATCTAATAGTTTGTAAAATAGAGCTAGTGGTTTGCATGCTTGGATATAAGGAGATTGCTTGCAGGCTTGCGGGCTCAAGTTCAGATTTTCCTTAGGGTTTCCATTAGTTGCTAAGTTGTTTCAGAGCTGGACTAGATGGAAGATTGGAGAAATACTTTTGATTGTATTTGGCCCTAACTCAAAAGGCCTTGCAACCATGCATGTTAATGAAAATTCAGTTGAAAACATTGGCTTGTTGTGTTATTCTGCATTGTGGTGTTGGGTTGCTTGTATGGACTATCCTTAATTGGATCCTCCTTACCTATCCTGCATTAGGTGGTATCAAAGCTTGAAGATATTGAGTGTGTAAACCAATCTTCAGTTGATGTTGTTTGCACCAGGACCTTGTTGGTGATTTATTGCTTTGGGTTTTCAAAAATCTTGAAGGATGCCTTCAAGAAGATTGGACCCATAGAGCGATTGTAGATCTCTATGATGCTGTGGAATTGAAGATTACAGAGAAGGTTAAAGTTGATTTGAGATTTGAGATGGAATTGATGAAGAATGTCATGATCACTGAGGTCATGAGAGCTATTGTTGGTGCCTATGGAAAGAGAGGAACAACTGCATCTTTAGGGAATGTGAAAACTCAGAGGACATTGTGTTGACAATCCTTATGAAATCAATTTTGGAAAACATCTTAGTTTGCAAGTGGAAACCCCCAATGGATTGTGTTATGTATGTGGAGCCTAATCAGACTTTTCTACAGGGTCAAGGGGTAGTGCCCCTTGCGAGGATGCCAAGAATGACTTAATAATATTGTAAAGGGTCGGCCATCTATTTTTCTATTAGTTGGAGTATTTTTTCCCTAATTTTGTTATGTCAAAAATACTTGTAAAAGGGCTTAGGGTTTGAGTTTGATTGTATGAGAGATTATTGTAGCTTCCTGTGGTGGTATTGAGTTGCAGGTTTCAGATTGTAATCACTGGATAATAATAAAGATATTGGACTCACTGTTGGTGGACATAGCCCAGGGATTGGGTGAACCACGTTAAATTCTATGTTATTGTGTTCTCTCCTGTTTGTTAATATTTGCATTTTCTACTTATTATCCTAACAGATCGGTCGTCAATCATTGATTGGAAGCTGGCTAGAGAGTGGAAACTACCAAACACTTTCTATATCTTTGACAACTCTAAGAGATAGACCAGGTTACAAACATGAGATGGTCCTCACCTAGCCCCCAATGGTACAAGCTAAATTTTGAAGGCACTTCTAGAAATGAGAAATCGACAAGAGGTGGTATTATAAGGGACCATAAGGGAGGCTTTATGTTAGATTTTTTTTAAAATTTGGGCTCTACTTCTAGTAACCAGGCTAAAGCCATGAATCTTTTATGGGGGCTTAAATTCACCCTCTTAATTGGGATTAAATAGTTGATCATAGAAGGGGACTCCAGGCTGATTGTTGAAGCCATTAAATGTAATAGAGAATCCAGTTGGAGGATTGGAAGCATCCTTATGGACATAAGGGCTATGTAGATGGGGTTGGAGGAATTCAAAATAAAACACATTTTCAGGGAGGGAAATGTTGTGGTGGATTCCTTGGCTACTATTGGTATCGAAAGGGTGGGAGTTCTTTGTTAGAGGAAACTAGAAAACCTCCTGAAAGCTACCAAATCCCTTATAAGCACAGATAAACAAGATTTCTAATAATGACGATACAAGTTATTCTGCAAAGCTGGAACTTCTATTGGTTACTCATGTTGGGGTCGAGGAAGGCAGGAGTTATCCTCATTATGAATTCAAATTCCTACTACTCTCATAAGGGTACTTACGGGACCTACAATCTTACGTATATTAAAAACTTGGCCTTGACATGTCAATTCATGATCTTTCATGATATTCCCAGATGAAAATCTAATTATATCTTTAATTGGGAAATGGTGATGAAAAATAAATGGGATCTTTTTAACATATGGATGGATTCTAGACACTTCCTTCAAAATTCAAAATATGATAAGGCTACAATTAAATGGTGTGACCTCCCACACATTCAAAGGAGCTAGATTGTACCGGTCTTGGGAAGGGCCACTTTGGGCAATAATTACACCCCTTTAAGGCAATTTAGGAGAAAGGTTTTTTACCATTTACAAACATTATGAAAAGGCTAGCCGACTCTATAATTGCACTATTTCTAGTGTAGACACCTAAAATTGTCCATTCACATTCTATTATTAATTTTTATTAATATTTTCCCTTAACATTATAGTCTATTTTTATTAATTAACTATATTATTATATTCTTTTATTTATTTATTTAAATTTATTTAAATTAAATAAATTCATTTTCCCTTGGTATTTAAATTTTATTTAAATACTATAATATATTAAATTATCCCTCCATTTGCCTTTATAAAATTTATTTTATTTAGTTTATTTCTCCACTAGCCTAAAGTTCTTCTAAACCTTGATTAAATTAAATTAATTTTAATTTAATCCCTTTTCTCTTTTTTCTAATCTTGCCTTTATCTAAATATTTCTCTAATCTTGATTAAAAGGTGGATCACCTCTAATTATGTGCACAATCACCTTTTCCAAGGTAGCCACCTCTTCGTCTTTTTTCTCCACCAATCATTTTTAAATTTCTATTTCCATATAAAAGTGAAGTTTGACTTTTGCATCTTTTGCCTCTCAAACCCTACCTAACATCCTTTTGCCTTTTAATCCTAGCCACTCATTTCTTTTGCCTCTTCATCTTAGCCACTTCCCTTTTTCTTCTTAATCTTGACCATCCATTCTTTTGCCTCTTAATCTCCTCCATCCAATCCTATTCAATTTCTATAAAAGAAGACCTCTCTTTTATATGTAGGTTAATCTTGTAAGGGTAATCATCAAGTATTCTAGAGCACTTGAGCATTCAATGAGCACATAACATTTTAACATTCTAACATTTTTTAACATTTCAATTTCTTAGCATAGTTGTTGCACTTTCATTTTTAGCTTAGATTTCAATTCTTGCATGGTAGAATAGTTTTGATTTCATAGCTTAGTTGAAATCTTGCATTTTCATTCTTAGTTAGCTTGCATCGCATTTCTTATTTAAAAAAATTCAAAAATATCTTGCATCATCTTGCTTGTGCACTATCTTGTTCATAGATCTTACATTTGCACACCATTGTGATATTTGGGGCATGTTCCTCATACTTGTTTCCAAAACCCTCATTTTGCATCTTATAGTGTTTGCATTAGATTGCATTTCACTGTGTTGAGAGAGCATACCCACAATAATATTGAAGAGAAAATCAAACAAGGTTATTGGGTGCCCTTGTTTTAGCTCATTGAGGTTGCAGTGAAAGTTACTTATTTTTTTGCATTTGAAATGACCAACATCTAATGTGATTTTATTTGGTGTTTTGGTATTTTTCATTTGCAGCAAATAGGTCCATGTTTTTACTACATACAATTAGATCCTTGTTAGTTGGTCCAAGTCTTGAAGATTTTTTATAATTGGAGTTGGATTCTCCATAGAAAATTGAAGGATCAACTTGGTTGCTATTTTGTAGTGTAAACCCCTTTCAGGCATCAACAAGTAAAATAGACAAAAAAAAGTAGTAAACATGAGTTTGGACAACTTGGTGTGATTGGTGTAATGCTTAGTAGGAGATAAGCTAGGAAATTGAGATATATTCTACTATCAGAAGAGTCCCCATATAATATAGTGAATAAATGTACACAAAATACAACATTTGAAATTATGATTAGATTGCAACTTCTAAGAGGATTAATGGAACTCAAAGACATTAGTACAAAACAAATAATATAGAGGTATAAGAGTTTGTAGGATATATGGAAATAGTACACAATTAGATTAGGGGGCACTTGGATACAATGAACATGAAATACATAAGATATGAAAAAAAGAAGTAGAGATATAATGAATGTGTTATTTGGGATGAAATCATGGTATACCTAAAAAAAGAAAGATTTTTAGTAGGTGCATACAACAAGCTAAAGATGAGGAAGTTTGGTTTATGTGAGATTCTCCAAGAAGTTCCATAAAAGAAATGACTATGAGATTTAGATACTAGAAGCTCTTGTTATATCACCTATATTCAACATCACAGATCTTCATCAATTTCATGAAGGTCAATTAAGTCATATCATAAAAGTTTACTTAGAAGAATAACTATCATTTAAACCATATGATTGGATAAAACAAATCTTGGACAATAGATATGGACACAACACTAGAAACATACATTATGAAGAATATTTAGTTAAGCGAAAATGAATAATGATAAAAGACTCATCATGGATCTTACAAATTGAGTTGGAACACCTTGGATTTCCGCTTAAATTGACAAAGTGCAATACTCACTTTTCAAATAACCTTAGGTGTCTAATGCAATAACATCCCAACACAACTTGTCGCATTTCATTGCAAAATCTTATTTTAGCTTGCAAAAAAAAATATAGTTCTATAATATCTCACATACACCATACCAAAAAAATCAAGAGTTTTGGATTTAATTATGGGGAAGTTACCGTTGTCAGAAAATCATAGTTCATAACAATTAGCACTCAATTCATAAAACAAGGTTTCCAAAGCCTTTTTATGCCTTGTGACATTTAGTGCAACATACATCAAGACAATACAAGAGCAAAGGGACTTTCAACTAGAATCGTATTGAGTTTCTTCAACACCCAATGCTTCACTAGTGTATTTTGGTCAACCTACACATTTCACAAGACATCAAGACTAGAACACCTTATGAAATGGATACTAATCATTCCTAAAACTTGGAGTCGATATAAAAACACCTCTTGAACTCATTGAAGAAAACTAGGAAGAAATGGTTAATCTAGGAGTTGATCTTAGGATAATAATAGTTAGCGAGTCAATTAGTGATAGTAGCGGAGTGATAGAGCGATAGTAATTCTTATCGTCGTATATCTTTGCATATAAACTTGTAATAAACTTATTGTGGCTTGCGAGTCATATCATATTTGTAGTTTACATGTGACTATGTAAAGAGCCTATTGTAATCTTTTCATGTCATTGAATTAATGGAAAGTTGTTTTGATATTCCATGTTAGTTATGTTGCACGAACTCTAAGCTTCTAAATTAAACATTCCTTTCTCTAGACTCTCCATCTATTATTGCATCATATTATATGGCATTTTTGCTTACATTTATAATAATCATTACTAAATACAAAATAAGAACCAAGGATAAAAATATAAAAATAAATCTCTAAGCACGTGATCAATGAGGGGGGCTTGAGGATCTATTTTTTTGGAGAGGGAAGTTCCATGATGTAAAAAAATTGCTACAAATTTGAGAGTCAAAAAGATAGGGACTAGAGATTGCCCCACCAACTTAGACCTTTTCCAGCCACTTGCCATATCAATTTTTATTTTTTATTTATTTATTTGCTCGCATAAATTGAATATGCTACATAAAAAAATTCATAGACTAGTAGCCTCTAATAATTGATAAACTTAAACTACATTACAAAATTTAGGAGACCACCCACCTTTAAATAATTATGTAAGCAACCCCCTCTATAAATGACACCGGCTACGGTGCAACATATTTGCACCAGAATGCCATGCCCCATTCGATGCCTCTGATGCCATGCTTGATACACACTGCTCGAGGGAGTCTGATGGTTCTTTGTCTAGTCAACCTTCCTTGTTAGAACTGTCAGAGCCGTCAGTCCACTTTTAAAGAATTCAATTTAGAATGCAATAATATGTAATAAAAATGTCTTTTCACCTTATATTGTATGAATTTACTAAATCTCCTTCTTGAAATATTTGAATATAGTGTAATATATTTATTAGTCCAGCCTATAAATAGGCTGAGACTTATGTTTTCAATTGATATTCTGCTATTAGTTTGTTTAGAAATCAATGCCTGTACAAAATATCACACATGATTTCTAATGTTTGAAGTGGCTTGATTTTTATTTTGAATTTTTTGAAAATTATTTTTTCTTTCTTATTGGCTGCTCCTATTTTTGCTGGGGGTGTAATTAATTTTGCATTCTAAAAATTAAAAAAAATTATCAAATCAATTAAAAAGTAAGAAAAAAAATTATTTACTAATACAAGGACATGTTCGGACGGAGGCAATTAAAGAGTAGGAAAAAAAAATTTATTTACTAATACATGGACATGTCTGGACGGAGGCATTTTCAGAGGGCAATAGCTACACAACAAAAATATCATATATACCTGTGACTCGTACTCTCAGATCCACTTTTGCAGCATTTACACTTTGCCTGTCAGTACTGCACCATGCCAATTGATAGGAAAATAAAATAGGTATTGGATAAATCATAAACTAAATGGTAAAATATATATGGGAAGTTGGAATAAAAATTAAGTGTCCCCCTTAGTAAGATATGTGTTTTAGTTTATTATTTTTACTCTTTTTAAATGTAATATTCTTCTATTAGAAATAAGGAGATCAAAGTACAAAAAATAACAGAACAGTCATGGCAAATATCAACAAGGGGGCCAAGCCACCCTATGGAGGAGAAGTATCAACTGTACATCAGAGCAAAAAAGAAAGATATTTCATCTAACTGAGAACATCATAATGGACATCCATCCATTTTGTCCAACCTAAAAGACCCTCCATCCAGACAATATTTTCTTGATCTTGAATTTGGGCCAACATGAACAAATCTTCCTTTCTAGAAATCACGTTCTTTCTTATTTCTTTATTCAGCCTATTGCAGGCTTGTTCAAAGGCCTGCAAGTCATCCAAGGTTCTTTACCACTAGTATCCATGCTTCAGCTCATAGAAGAAAAAAGTAGCATGCCCATCATGGAGGAATCTTCTCAGCTTATCCTTTTTTATCATCATAGTCGCATGAACCTGCAAGAAGATTTTAAGGTATGTGAGTTTTTGAAAAAACTCAGTAAGGACCCTCGGCTTACCTTGGTACCTTTCCTCATTCCTACACTTCCAGATCTGCCAGAGAATGTTAGAAGACAATATATTCCATAATAAATTGGTATCTTTAGGAAGACCAGAAATATGACCAGTAACAATATTAAGAATATTAACATTAAAGGGATAAACAATGCCAAACATATTCCATATCTCTTTAGCAAAAATGCAATCAAAAAGGATATGCCTACCAGTTTCAGGCAGTCTGCACAAACTGCAAGTATCAGAGTTAGAGAAGTCTTTTTTAATAGGAAGTTTATCCAACAAAACTAACCATTTGAAGCATCTAATCTTAGGCTCAACAACATTCTTCCATAAGATATCAAAATACTTTTTCCAAACATCAGCATCAAAAGAGGAGTACCAAACAACATTAACATGGTCAATAATATCAGTGTTATGATCAATAATTTTGTAAATGTTTTTAGCCTTAAGTTTAGTAGTAACAATTCCATCAGGCCACTTGCATTTTAAGTGCCTATGAGAGTCAACATGGCAAACAGTAGGAAGATTACTAGAAGCTTGAACAATCATGTTGTAAGTCTTTTTCTGAGAATTCGGGATGTCAAATTTTCTTTTAAGATCTTCCCAATGTATAAGATGATTCTGCTCAAAGAGGTCAATGAATTGCTTTAAACCCTTCTTAGCCCACAGTCTAGCAGAGCATCCTTGGGAGAGGGCTAAAGGTTTACCGTTTAGGTGAAGATTCCACCAAATGGATCTTTCACCATGGAGCTAATTATTATTATGAAAGTCCTTATTGGTGATGAAATTTATAACATGGTCCCAAGCCTTCCATATAGATTTGAAAATAGTGGAACCTTGAACCAGAACAGGAAAATTACCAATGATGAGGTCACAAAAGGGGAGGTTATTCCAAGATCTAGCTTTCTTAGGAACACCCCTCTCAATATTATTTCTAACCAGCACCTTCCAAGGACTGTCACCCTCCATGGACTAAAAGATCCACTTGACGGATAGGGCAATACCCTACAATTTAAGATCCTTTAGCCCAAGTCCCCCAAGAATCTTGTCAGTGTGGCACCAAGCCCATTTGACAGAATGAATCTTATTATTTCCTTTACCATCAGACTAGAGAAACTGCCTGATAGCCTTTTGAATATCTGCTATCTGATAATTGTTAAATAGCCAAGCTGAAGAGTAGTAAATAGTATATGAGGACAAAAATTTTTGACAACCTGAATCTTGCTAGCCAGGGACAGAGCCCTGTTGTGCCATTTATGCAGCTTTTTATCAATCTTCTCTTCAACCCAGGCCCACATGTCTTTGAGGGTTGGCTCAACCGAAAAGGGAATACTGAGGTATTTGGTGATTTTGTTAGGGCCCCCCCATTGAAAATTATATTGAGAAAACCAGCAGGGAGGCTGCCCATCCCAGCCCAAACAAATGGATTTAGCTTGAGAAATTCGGGCACCAGAAATAGAACAAAATAAAGTAAGTTTGTCTTGCATGGCCTTAAAGTTACTTTCTGAAAGTTCAAAGAAAAGGGCGGTATCATCCCAAATTGACAATTTATGAGCTCATCATCATTAGGGAAGTAAATGCCTCTAACTTCGGGAGACAAAGAGTTATCCCTGAGGATATAGTAAAGAGCTTCCGAGGCAATCACAAACAGGGAAGGGGCCAAAGGGCACCCCTGTCTGATGGATCTCCCAAGAGAAAAGGGAGCAGAGAGGGCACCATTAACTTCAACTTGGGTTGAAGCATTGTTCAGAAGCACCTTAATGGTATTGCAAAAAAAAGGGGGAAAGCCAAATGCTTCCAGCATCATAATAATAAATTTCCACTCCACCCTGTCATAAGCCTTTTCAAAATCCAAGAGAAGCATGGCAGAGTATTGATGGGAGCATTTAGACCACTCCATGGCTTCCCAATTAGTGATAAGATTCTCGAGGATATATCTACCCTTGATAAAACTAGTTTGGGTAGCATTAACAATTTTAGGAAGAATATTAACCAATCTAAGTGCCATAATTTTAGCCAAAATCTTATAGGAAACATTAAGAAGCGTAATCGATCTCCAGTTCTTAATAAGAGCCTTGTCACCATCTTTAGGGAGGAGCTTAATGATCCCCCTATTGATTTCTTGACCTAAAGTGCCATTAGACAAGGCCTCAGTGTATAGCTCATGAAGGTCCTTACATATCCAATTAATGTTGGCTTTATAGAATTCAACAGGAAAACTGTCTGGGCCAGGGGCCTTATCATTATTAAGGGCCTTGATGGCTTTTTCAATTTCATCAATAGAAATTTCTTTAGAGAGATCAACAATGTCCATTAAATCCAACTTATTAGGAATCATAGCTTTACAATTGTTCCTAATAATGTTAGCTTCAATGGAGTCTTCAGAAGCAAAAAGGTTCTTGTAGTAATTAACAAAAGCCTGGATAATAACCTCAGGGTTCGATATATCATGGTTCTCAATAGAGAGTTTATCAATGGACTCTTTATTGTGTTTATGCTTAAGGAGATTGAAGAAGAACTTCGAGCCCCTGTCCCCATATTGGAGCCAGTGTGCCCGTGATCTAATCTTAGCACCACAAATCTTAACCTGTTGGTGCTTCCTGAGAGCATCCTTAGCAATCATAACCTGAGAAAGGAGATCTATGTTAGAAGAATCTTTCTGAATGTTGTTTTTAGCAATTTGAAGGTCAGAGGATAAATGCTTTTCAACAAGTCTATAGTCCTTAGCCTTCTTTTGGCCAATAGTTTGAATAAAGATCTTCCAAGATGAGAGATTAGTTATCCATCTATCATGATGAGACAGGTGTTGAAGGTTGACCTTATTGATACCCCTAATAATCTGGAGGGCAGCAAGAACATCCTCATCTAGGAGGAGACTAGAATTCAAAATGAACTTATTGCCTCCAACCTTGTGCTTAATGGGACTGATGCTGAAATTAACCTTAGTGAAAATGGGGTGATGGTCAGACAACGTGGTAGCAATAACATGAACAATGTTCCCTAAGCTATCAGGCGAAAAAGAGAAAAAATGCTTGTTCCCGTAGAACCGGTCAAGCCTTGAATAAATACGAGAGTTGCCTTGCTGAAAGTTGCACTGGGTGTGCCATATACCAGGGTTGATATTCTTGTTGCCAGCAATAGGATCAAAAAGAATTTTAGAATTTAAAAATCTAATCCAAAAGAATTTTTCATTATCTTTCCATTGAAAGGGATTACCCCCAAGTTTATCCTCTTGAGATTCAACCATGTTGAAATCTCCACTGAAAAGCCATGGTATATTAGGGAGGTTTATTAACTAGTTCCAGAGCTCAATTCTTTCCTTAGGATCGTTAGAAGCATAGATAGCACAAATACCAAAACACTTGTTATCATAATGTATAGTAGCCCAAATAGCTCTTTGGCAGGGAGAGCACCCATTATTAGTTATGTAATTTTCCCATTTATGATTAATGAGAAGGGCAATTCCTCCCCTTCCTCTAGTGTGGTTAGTAAAAAATTTAATAGCATCTTTCCATATGAAATTTAAATTGGATTCAAGAATGAATCCAACAGCCTTGACTTCTTGCATCATAAAGAAATCAACATAATGCACAGAATTAAGCAAACGCTTGATGACGAACTTCCTATCAGGGGACTCTAAACCCCTCACATTCTAGGATAGGTAGTTCATTGAGACATATTATTAGGGGAAGAGCACACATTTCCAGTTTCTTTAGCCAAGGCCAAAAACTTATTCGAGGTTTCACTTGTCATTAACCTAGAAGGTTTGTTTTTTGAGCCAGGGGGTCTACCTCTTCGTTTAATGGCTGAAGGATCAATATTATGATCATCTTCACATTCTGACTGGGTGTCAAATTCCATGCTAGGTGATTTATCAGTGTAGGGAATAGCTGGGATAATTTCCAGAGAGTAATCCTCCCTGAGTTCTTGGAAAACCTTCGGAGGAGGCTTTTGATTACTTGCCTTAATCTGGGAGTTAACATTCATATTACCATTTTGAGGCTTATCAGGGTTATTATCCTTGGCTGGGCCAGCCGAAACAGAGTTATGGTTATTAGCAATGATAATGGGAACAGGGGCAACAGTGTTTGGCTTAGAAATGTTATTGCTCTTTCTTTTCTTCCTCTCATGAACAAACACAAAGTCGTCATCGGTATTGAGATCAATCGCAATGTTGGGCTTGGGAAATGGTTGGGAGCCAGAGCTTGGAGGAGGCGGGGGTAAAGACGAAACAAGAGGTGGTTCACTTGTAGTGCCCTCAGGTGAAGGGCAACTGGTAGCGGGAGGGTTAGAAACATCTTTGTTTGAGGTTTGAGACTGATTAGGGTTTTTATCAGACTTCTTCTTAATGATAGGGCAGTCTTTATGGAGATGCCCTTCCTTTCGGCATAGAAAGCACGCGTTTAAGCCCCCTAGGACTTCAATTGGACAGATGAAGGTTTCTCCTAAAATAATAACAGAGATATCCGCAGGTATATCCTTACCAGGAAGGAGCAATACTAAAACTCTAGCGTCCATATGAGGGACAAGTCTTACCGTATCATCCATCCTGATAATTTTGCCAATAGGTTCAAGAAGTTGTGGTAGAAAGCGCCACAGAAATGGAAGAATATTTTTAACAAGAATCCACCTGGGTGCCGACAAGGCCAGGACCTCTTCATGGATGGCTTCTGGTGACCATGCGAGAGCCCTAAAAGAAGTATTTCCCACATTCCAGTATTGTTTTTTTAAAACCTCTTTCTGAGAATCATTATTAAAAAAGAAAATTACATACAAACCCTTCTGGATTTTTCTGTAGAAAGATATATGAAACCCTAACTTTAAATTCCAATAGTTGTGAAACCAATCATCCATAAATTTCCTTGGCAGACATTTATCAAGTTCTACAGCTGAAAAGAAAATAGCAGTGCTTCTTAATCTATCTTTCTCCTTAACAATTTCCTCTAACATTTCAGGATTAGGAACAATTGAAAAGGGAGAAAGGGGAGCCGAGGAATCCTTACTATTTTCGGGGGCTTTATTGACACCAGAGCAAGCACTTTCAAACCTGGCCTTTGCGTTAATGGAGGCAGATCAAGCGACAACCTCAGAAAAAGACTTAGGTCGATCGCTGATGGGAGGGTTGGAAGTGACATTGTCATTTAAGACAACAAATTTGGAGCTTGATGATGGCACCTTACCTGGAATAACTTTGACAGTCTTGGGGTTGGTATTCACCTCGGCCATATTAATGTCATTAAGAGCAAGAGATTGAAGTGGATCTCGTGGATCGAGGGCACGCACAGAGACTCCCAGCTGTCTCCCGCCACCCTCATTGACGTCGCCGGAGGTCACCACCGTGATGGAAAACCTCTCGCCAAAAATCAAAATGGAAAACAATTCGTAGAGTTTGCTATTTTCGCAGAGTTCGCTATTTTCACCAAATTAATTCTCTTTAAATGTAATATTATTAAAATAATTAAAATAATATATTAGTATTTAATTATATATTTAAATTTTTAATCATATATTTTAACATTAAATAACATATTTTTTTAATAAAAAATATTTTATAATATATGTAATTATTTATATGAATTTTGAATAATATTGTACTTTTAAAAAAGTCAAAACAATTACATTATTAAAATTTTCATATATAATTCTAAATTCTAAATTTATATTTATATTTATAATAACTATATTAGAAAATATTATATATAATTTTTATAATATATTATATATAAAAATCTTGCTAATACTATTATTAAACTATTATTATCTAACCCTAATTTTAAAATTGATAACTTTTCATGTTAAACTTCAATTCTTATTGAAATGTCATTAATTTAACTGGTATTTCATTTTTATTTATACTTATAATAAGTATATATTATAAAATATTAAAAAAATCATTAATTAATTAATTAATTTTTTTATAAGTATACTTAACCTATTCATCATCCCAATAAGAAATATTATTATTCAACAATAAAATAATTTTATTTATTTTTAATTCTGTCCCATTGAAATCAATAAATTCTAGATTCTTTTGTACAATTTTCTAATTTACATGTTCATTGCTATTATGTAGCCCCACCTGACTTCTTGTCTCTATGCAAATCATTCATTTTAAGGTGTGCTGACAAATGATAGTGGGTAGATGTCAGAAGGCAGTACACAGTTATGAATGAGGGGGATTCTGTCGGCTGGGTAGCTGGTGCCTTTTCGAAGTGAGGCTTACCATAGAAGGATTGATGAGGAAGAGTGTTAGCAGTCTGAATTTGGAGCCGTAGACGATGGCTATGTTTCGGACGACATGGTCTAGAGTTCCAAATCTCGCTAGAGGAAAAAAGGTTTGGATTCGAGACAACATTTGTGCTCTTTTTAATGGCAGACTTCAATAATTTGAAGCATTTGAGAATTTTGATCGCTGTAGGATTAAGTAAATCAAATTATAATAAGTTATTTGCATTGTAAACAATAAGTATCAAAGATTTGTATTGAAAGATTTAGTAATTAGTGGAAAGTAATATTTTAACCTCTATTTCAAACTAGCCACATAAGCAACATTTTATTTGATTACACAAACTATTTTATTGTAGGTGTTGAGTTCTAAATATGCCTCTTGTCAAGTAACTCAATCTTACAACTAGTCAAATTATCTTTTAATTTTTTTTTAATCATAATTTTCTTTCCTATTAGGCTGGACTCCTGCTGTAACACAACTCTTGTTTTTTATAATTTATAATTTATAATATGATTTAATATATAAATATAATAAACATATATAATATATTTATATATTTAATTAATATTTCTATATATAATTTTAAAAATAACATATATTAAATTATTAATAATATATATTATTACTCATATATAATAATGTGAAATAAATGTTTGTAAGTCCTTTGTATGTTAGAGGGTTTAGAGGGCTTATGTTCAAATTTTATTGTTATTGAGTTTGATTAATGAAAATATTATTTATTAAAGTTTAAATTATTATTTTTAAATGTCAACTTAGTTTAGATTTTTATATGTTTTAAA
Source organism: Chamaecyparis obtusa (assembly GCA_027943335.1). Taxonomy (NCBI): domain Eukaryota; kingdom Viridiplantae; phylum Streptophyta; class Pinopsida; order Cupressales; family Cupressaceae; genus Chamaecyparis; species Chamaecyparis obtusa. Next base: position 648,708 of record BSBK01003887.1, read on the forward strand.
TTTCATATTAAGTTATTCATGATTTCATATAGTATTGGAACAATATTAGAATAACACTTTTATGACCTTTCATGTAACATAATTATCCAAACTACCTAATAACTAATACAAACCTAACATACTTGTCTATTAATATTATTGATAGCTAAATAGATAACTATATTAAACAATAATAAATTATGAGGTGTTTTTATTATAAAATGTGAGCTTTAGATAAGTAGGAGATATTTTCCAGCAAGTCAAATTGTGATATTGCATCACCTAGATGGATTGTGTGGAGTTTGATTCCAAAAACTAGAGAGTTGAATCCTCGTAGCAATATCACAATGTAAAATTTAGTTTCCAATAATTAGTTGATCATTTGAGAGAAAAATGTTAATGAAGTACTATCTCTTTTCTTTTGCAATTGTTTATATGAAGACATAAATGTTGATTTATATCTAACTCAATTGAGAGTGATGTATTTTGCAGATAGCATGTGTTGAGTACGCAACATAATATAATTTTTATGTAAAAAAGTATAAAACATAAATAACTTTTTCTTTTCTTTTCTAAAATAGAAAAGAAGTAAAAGAAAAAAAAAGGAAGTGGATGCCATTTAAAAATAATAGATATTAAATTTGTAAATCATGTTGCAATAAAACAAATATTAATTTTTTTTAAAACAAATTACCTCACCTCATCTTCTTTTTTAATTTAAAAATAATAGATATTAAATTTGTAAGTTGCAATTAAAATATTAATTATTTTTTAAAACAAATCATCTCACCTTATCTTCATTTTTTTCTAAAGAGTTGTTTTTATATTTGTATTTAATAATTTATTTTGGTTATAAGTGTTTATTAAAATATTTTTTTAACAAATTACTAGTGAAATAAATAACATTCTTGCATGCTCTTACATAGAGTGTGATAAACATTTTATTGATGCTAAAAACATATACATAATCAAAACCAGAAGTCTATGCATAATTTATTCAAATGGATTGTGGAAATTAATTAGTTTGAAATAACATTCTTGACAAAATTTTAGACTTGTATTATAGTAAATAAATTTTATTTACAATTTCTTTCCAAATTGTGTTTAGAATATTTGTAAGGATATTAATAGATCAATTGAATTTAAAAATAAAATATGTTATTTTTGATAAAATAAATTATAAAAATTTAGAAACAAATTATATTCACTTTAAAAGTTAGATTAATTTAATAACTGTATTATAATTAATGTAAATATTAAAAATATGATATTTATTTCACCCTTACATCACTAAATAGAAGTTACATAAATTTATTATTTAGATATTATGAATTATATTTATAATTAAATTAATTAACATAAATTTATATTATCAATGAATAACCCACTTAGATATATATTTTAGAGTAGAATATAAAAAAATTATATATTTAAATTAATATGATTACAAAAAATCATTATGATTATAATTATAATTTATATATTAAATCATATTATAGAATTATAAAATATAAAAATTAAATATATTATATTAAATTGAAATGTTGAAATGGAGATTTAGTAAATTCATAATAATTATAAAATAAATATAAAAAATATGTATACTTATAAGGTGAAAAAATATTTACTCATGTGCATTTGAAAGATTTTATTACATGAATTGTTTAAAACTGGACTGACCGCTCTCACAAGAAAGGCCGGTGCCTCTATAAACCCCCTCCATAAAACCCTACCGAAGAAAGCCTTAATCTACAGCCATACAAATTTTTAAAAAAACTTTAGGGCATGCATAATCACAGAGGAGATGTAAAATCACTTATCTTCCACCGACGATTGCAATAGCAAACGGTTTTCGATGTTCATGGTAGTGTTTATCTCTTAACATTTATGATTAGCCTACAGGAAAATCGAGTTCTGCTTCAGCAATAAGCAAGTAACGTTTACGATAAGGTGATTCCAATCTAATTGCCATCTATATTGAAAAACTCGTTTGTATATTTGGAGAAAGCCCAGCCGGGATAAGTTCGTCCACGACCCTAAGTAAAAGGAAGGTCGGTGAAGTGGAACAGAAGCAGCGATGTCTCTAGCATCAACAGTCCCTTCAACTGCCATTGCAGGTACTCATTCATATCATATCCACTACCCCAGTTCGTTTCATAAGTTAGATTCAAAGCCCAAATTCACATACAAAAGCAATCCATGGAGACTACCATCTTCTTCAGTAAGCTTCCAGTTAAACTCCAGCAACATAGAGATAAAAGCAAACACCGAGAACCCATCTGTGTCAGACCAACATAAAACCTCCGTTAAGGAATTTTTGGACACGAACCCTAAAACTCCATCTTTGGCAGACCAACTTAAACCCTTTGCTAAGGAATTTCTAGATACAAAACCCCCATGTAATGATGCCCGCGATCCTAACCCCGGCATAGCAAACTACAAGTCAAAGTCAGTGTGGGTCAATCCAAGCAAGCCCAGAACAGCAGCCCTAACATTGAGCCGTCACGAGCGCAGACAGAACCACCGAAGGAACCCGAAATTTAATGTTCTGAGGCTCCTTTCCGAGAAATTAGATTCCTGTCAGCCAACCCAGGAAGCCATTTTTGAAGTTCTGGATTCCGTAGAATATACACCATTTCCCAAAGATGCAGTTATTATCATCAACATGATTAAAGATTCCGAGAAAGCATATTATTTCATACAGTGGCTCAACAAAAATGAGGAATTTGAAATGAATACCATAGTCTATAACGTAGCCATGAAAACTCTGCGAAAGGGAAGACAATGGGATAGAGTAGAGGAGTTGCTGAAGGAGATGCTTGATCGAGGGATTAAGCCTGACAACATAACTTATTCAACTGTTATAAGCTGCGCTACACTTTGCAATCTCTTCCATAAGGCTGTGGAATGGGTTGGGAGAATGAAAGAGACTGGCTGTGTGCCTGATGAGGTAACATATACGACAATGCTAGCTGCTTATAGTAGAATTGGCCAGGTACAGGAAGCCTTGAATTTATATGAGCGAGGAAGAGCAGATGGATGGGTTCCTGATATCAGAGCGTTTGCTACTCTCTTAAAAATGCATGCCATAGCTGGGGATTCTGATGCTGTACTTAAGGTTTTCCAGGAAATGAAAACTCTGGGGGTGAAGCCTAATTTGATTGCATATAATATAATGCTTGATGCTCTAGCAAAAGCAGGGAAACCAGCAGCAGCTAAATTGCTCTTTTTAGAGATGACCGATGCAGGTGTAATTCCTGATCAGAGAACTGTAACTTGCCTCATAAGGGTTTATGGTAAAGCAAGGTGGGCAAGGGATGCTTTGAATCTGTGGAACATGATAAATAATGAGGGGTGGATGAAGGACATGATTCTTTACAATACATTACTGAGTACGTGTGCTGATTTAGGCCTTATGGAGGAGGCTGCTGCCATTTTTGAAGAGATGAGTCGATCAGATAAATATAAACCTGATCAGTGGAGTTATACATCCATGATAGATCTCTATGCAAAGAGATGTCAGATTGAAGAAGTTGATAGGACACTCAGTGAGATGATGGAAGCTGGATACAAGCCTACAGTGGTTATTTACACTTGCCTTATACAATCCTATGGTAAGGCAAAGAGATTTGATGATGTTGTAAAGACATTCAATTGTCTTCTTGATGAAGGGATAAATCCAGATGACAAGTTGTGTGGGTCTCTCCTTTCAGTTCTCACTTTCTGTGAGAAAGAAGAGTTTGACAAAGTTCTTGGGTGCATTGAGAAGGCCAATCCAAAATTGGGTTTAGCTGTCAAAATGCTGCGAGAAGAAAACATTGGTTTAGAAGTTCTTCAAGAAGAAATTCGAACTATTTTCAATTACACATCATATGGCACGCGGAAACATTTCTGTAATTGTTTAATTGACCTCTGTCACAAGTTTAATTTTCAAGAAAGAGCTCATTATTTGCTTCATCTGGGAACAATATTTGGAATCTACAAAAACCTTGACACTAAGACCCCTTCAGAGTGGTGTTTAAATTTACGCAGACTCTCCTTGAAATCAGCATTAACTGCCTTTGATGGTTGGATAAGCAGTCTATCAAAATCCCTTGAAGATGGAGAAGAGATGCCTCCCTTGCTTGGAATTTATACTGGTCATAAAACTGATTACAAGCAGTCTCCTCAAGAGGGTTTAGCAACTCTCTTTGAATCTCATCTAAAGGAATTGAACTCTCCTTTTGAGAAGAGCACGGAAAGAGTTGGTTGGTTTTTAGCAACACGTGATGCAGCAATTTCATGGCTGCAATCAAGAAATTCATCTATTTTGGCCACTTCTTAGATAAGTTTCTGTAGCTAATATTTCGTGTCATGGGCTGGTCAAGTTATCATTCTGATTTCTTTGTTCTTATATAATAACTGATGGGAGAAATATGAGAGGCCTTTTTTTTCAATTTTTATTTTGACCTGTCATAAATATTTAGCTCTATGGGATCAATTTACAGGTGTATGCAAAATGCTAGAATAATCCTGGAGTAAACATTCTGGTTCATTTTTATTGTTGGAGTTTGGACTATTAACTTTCATATGTTGTCTTGATTACCTGGTTTATAGGATGCAGCATATGTGCTGCAACATTGTCTCTCTTATTCATCATCTTTTCCTGAAAGTCAAGTGTTGTTGTTATACTTTATGCTTATTCATGAACTAGAAGAACACATTAGCATGCCCATTGCACTAGGTCAAGCTATTCAAAATTTATGGAACAAATGTTCACAATTTACTGAGAATTATTGGTATACGATTGTAGCAAATTTGTTTTCCAGATGCATACTTGTTTCAAGACGACTTGGAGGGTGTCTGCAATGATAGGTTTGCTAATCCTCCAGCAGGAATATGGAGGCCATCTTTGGTGTTAGAAGTGGGATTGAACTGATTGATGTGAATGAGCACTTAAATCTTTTTTGTAAGCTATTGTTGGTTTGTTCGAAATCAGATCATAAGTCTGCATCATCATTTGTATATTTGTTTTGGCAATTTGGAGTAAATAGTTTCAATATGGAAGAGTTGTCATGGTTACTGTTATTGGATCACCGCAAGATAATGTATTCTTATTTTAGAGGATATTCTGTAATCCTTACATTTATTCAGGTAAGCAGCTGAGAATTTAATCACTATAGAACTATTCAGGATTCGGGGAAAGCTCTCTCTTGTTTATATATCAGGTCAGTAGAAATAACATTTCTTGAATGTCCTTCAGTTTGAATTAGCTTCCGCTCAATTTGGCATCTTTTACTAAGCTTTCATCTTCTTTAGGACCAACGTAGTGGCTATCATTTTTACTATTGTTATAGAATTGAATTCAAACTCAAAGCAAACTGATAGCCCATATTTTTTCTTTCTAGTTTGCAATTTCAGCTGATAGTACTTATCTCTTAGAAAAGAATGAATGCTTAAATGGTTTCATTTCAGAAATCAAGAACCAGTCTTTGTGTCTAAGGGGCCACAACACTAGTGACTGTTCAAGCTCACACGCTTGGCCTTTGCAGGTTCTGCAAGCAAGTTATCATTTGTGGTCATGCCCTAATTTGTGTTGTGGACCTATTCCTTGGTTGAGGAATGGGTATGGATCAATGTTCCTCCAAGTTTTGAGGAGCTAGGGGAATAGGGTAATATGGCATTGGATGCACCCCAAAATTTTAAGGGGGTGCTAGGGAACATTGAGGTCCCTGCCGTACAGAAACTCCTGTCTGTCATACAAAATACACTAAAATAAAGAGATATTGCAAAGTTGAAACTTTGAAACATTATTTTTAAAATTTCAGTATTACTTGTTGGGACCCGTTTTAGTAGCACAGTCTGGTGCTTTCTTTACTGCCTTGCCTTACTTTGTCCATCATTGATATCTGATTTTCTTCAATCATCCTCTTGGTCAAATATGTGCTTCGAGACATGCTTTGGCCTCTTGTCATTTCTTCGTCATGTGCATGAAGTGCAAAATTTACTAAGAAATTCCAATTAGGAGGCTGCTTGTTTTCGTTTTTGGCCTTTGTTGGACATTTAGACTTTATCTTGCTAACATGTTTTCCCTCCATTCCTTGAAACCCCGCGCTTCCCAACTTCCTCTAAGTCCATTGTATAGTTTAACTTTCAGGTTTTTAGGTATTTCCTTACCAAGTGCTCTGTGACTTGTTTAGCCCTTTCTTTGTTTTCTTTGCTTCTCTAACCTCAATGTTTCCCTTCATTTTGAGTTTGCAGGTTTCTTCTTGCCATGATACCTTTTCATTCTGCTTCTCTTTCCAATGTTGGGATATCTCATTCCTTGGATCATCAAATCCCACTCTTTGTCAGGCTCTTGAACTTTGGCTATCACTTTTCCCTAAAATGATATGCCATCATCCAATTTGAAACCATAAATTTCAATGGGTTCCTCTTTCCTTTTGTCTCCTGTGCTTCGGGTATGGGACTTCCTTGATTTGTGCCATTTCATTCATATATTCTCCTCAGACTTTCAGATTTCTCACCTTCCTTTGCACTCCTTCCCGCAGGTTTTGGTATCTATTACTACCATTGCTCTTGACTCTTCCTCATGGGACTTTGAAACTCCTTATGCTTGCATGCCTATTGGAAATTTGTCTAAATGGTCTCTTTTTTCTTTTTTCTTTTTTCTAAACACATTCCTAATTCTTCATGTCTGCCCCTTGAATTGTTGGTACCAAGTATTCCTTTTCCCAATGCGATGTATGTAGACATTAGAAGTTAGGAAACATGTGCAAATAACAATGTGTTTATGAGTGACATTTCAAAGCTTATGTACATTACTTTGTGCAAATCAATAAGAAGAAATACTATTTATTATGTTAGTCTTGTTAAATTTGTAAAGGTTTAGTTTTTTTTTTGTCCAAATCATATAGCTTTGTATTGTTTCAAACCCTCATAATCTCAAGAGTGCCTATTTAATCCCAACTTTAATGCAATTAATGAATGAATGAATCATGACATGAAGGTTATTTATCTTCAATACAATCATATTTAATTTTCAAACACTAGTTATTGAGCCTTTTGTGAATGTCATAGTTATACAAAAAAGATTCATTAGGTGTGTCTAAAATCCTTCTATTATAGTTTAAATGAATATCTATAATATAGTTTAAATATATGCTATTAGAGGATCATGTTGATAAAATTGGTTTGGTAAGGGTTTCAGGGCTAAGATGGATAAATTATTCAAACCAAAATTTTCTATGAGATGACATATTTGTTATAGCTCATAGGTAATAAAGTAGAAATAGTAATGGGATTAGAAAAATTAACAAAAAGTATCTACATAGAACATTTTGCCAAAATATGATGTATCTCTCTCTCACACTTACACACACACATGCCCCTCTCTCACTCACCCTCTCACCTAATTTATATTTCCTTTTCACCCCCTATGTATATTTCCCTATCTTCCCCCTTCTCTCTACCCTTCTCACCAGCTCCCCCGTCTCTTTACCCTTCTCACCACCCCCCTCTATCACTGTCTCTGTCTCTCTCATCCCCTCTCCCCTTCCCTCTCTCTGTCATGCTCTCTCTCCCTCTCATCTTCCCTCCTTCCCCCTCTCTCTCATGCCCTCTCTCCTCCTTCTATCTCCCCCTCTCTCTCACACATGCCCCGTGCTCTCTCTCATGCACTCTCTCTCCCTCTCATCTTCCATAACTTAGTGGAAGGATGTCATCTTAATATTGGTGACAATAAGGACCCAAATACAGATTGGAGGGACCGACCACTTTTATAAATTTTATATGATAGCAAGTCGCAAATCATCACAGCTATACCGGACAATATAAGTGCGCTCCACAATAATAGTGCACACAGTGAAAGGGGAAAAAGATACATTGCTTCACGAAAAAGGCAAATTTCCGTTTCACATTAAAACAATGAGTGCGCATGTTTTCATGCCTGACCGGAAGGAGTGGTTTATTGATTTGAGTGGGTAATGCGCGTTTAAAAATAGTTGAGCTCTTCTTATTGAAAACATGCGCACTGCCTCACATGTTCATTCACAACCACATTATTCCCGCACTTGGTTTTTTAATTGTTATCACAACTCGTCATTTGTCATATATCTGATTAGCTTATACCATTTAACTCTTTTTGCTCACTGCCTCACATAGAGTTATTTGTTAGATGGCTACGTCTAAGTTGGTGTGTTTTGTGTGCTCTGTGCAATGAATGCTCCCTCTGTCCCAATTTTTATGGCCCTATCAGCAGCCGTGAACTTCAGCTTTAATGAATCAACGAGGTGCAATACAAGTGACATTCTCTGTGTAAGTGACGCCACAATATCTGAGCATAAAATCCATCTTACAAACAATACAAATGCTCATTATAAATTTATTAACAAAACAATAGGCAGGGTTATTGACAACCATATCATTCAGTCGTCTTCTCTTGCCAGTTTCACCACAGACATCCAGTTTGTTATGAAATATTATGATGGAGGAGTAGGTGGAACTGCTTTCTTCATGGCATTTAAAGAAATCGCGACAGTTCCCTACTCTCTTGATTATTATAGCGGTCTTCCTGGAAATGGATCTAACCTGTCACCGAAGACATTTGGTGTTGAATTTTATTGTGATGATTATTTCAAGTGCACTATCGTCACCGATGCTGGTGGCTATCTTCCTTCTGAGGATTTCAATTACACCAAGTGGAGCGAACCGCTAAACAGTGGTGCCTTGTGGAATGCGCGAATAGAGTACAATTATACAGAAAAGTATCTACAAATAGTTTCAAATTCCTCCAATTACTCTCTATCTCAAAGAGATCGCATTCTTGCATTTGGTTTTGATCTCTCTAAATATCTCCCAGATAATCTTGTAGTAGGGATTTCCGCTTCTGCTGAAAATTCCAGTCAGACACACAATCCTTTCGTGGAGCTTCAATACCAAGACCAAAACCATGAATGCATCCATGAGTTTCAATACAAAGAGCAAAAGCAGGAAGACTTCCACGAAAATAATAATTGTGGCAACTGTAGCGGCGCTTTTCTGTTTAACAGGGGTAGTTGTTATCTGGAGTTTGTTTGTAGTCGCCAAGAAGAAAAGGAGATTTAGAAGGAGCAGCAGACAACCAGGTGAAGAAAATGAGATCGAGATCGACATGATTGTAGACCAGGGCCCTCGCAGATATAAACTAGAGGATCTCAAGGCCGGAACTAACAATTTTAGCGAAACTTTAAAGCTGGGGCAGGGAGGATTTGGAGATGTGTACAAAGCTGTTTTAGGAGAAGCAAATGAAGTGGTAGCTGTCAAGCGCATCTCTGAAAGGTCAAGACGGAATAAAAGAGTTCATCTCAGAAGTAAGCATTGTTAGTCGAATAAGACATCGAAACCTTGTTCAGCTCTTCAGATGGTGCTGTGAGAAAGGTCAACTGCGCTTGGTGTATGAATATATGCCCAATGGAAGTCTGGATAAACACCTTTTCGGCAAAGGTGATTCCCCCCCACTGCAATGGTGTCATAGATATTGAATAGCTTTGGAAATAGCTTGTGGGCTGTTGTATGTCCATGAAGAATGGAGCCAGTGTATCGTACACAGGGATGTAAAAGCTAGCAATGTTATGCTTGACTCCAATTTCAACGCAAAGCTTGGGGACTTTGGTTTGGCACACATGTTGGAGCTCAATCGTCTATCTCAGACCACAATATTAGCTGGAACTTTTGGTTACCTGGCTCCTGAGTGTGGGATCACAGGAAGAGCAAGCCCGCAGTCAGATGTTTATAGTTTTGGTGCGGTCGCCTTGGAAATTGCTACAGGAAGGAGAGCAGTAGATCAGAGCTTGCAAGAACATAATATGAGGCTTGTGGAGTGGGTATGGGATCTTTATGGACAGGGCAAAGTTTTGGAAGCTGTAGATGTGAGGTTAGATGGGGAGTTTGACAAGGCAGAAATGGAACAATTGATAGGGATAGGTTTGTGGTGTTCTCATCCAGATCCAGCTGAAAGACCCAAAATGTCGCAAGTAGTGAAGTTGTTGAAGATGGAAGCTCAAGTTCCTCAACTTCCTTCCGCATTACCAGTACCAACATATGCTGTGTTTGAAGAAGGAAATATTTCAGTGGCTTTGTCATTTACAGCTGGTCCTTCTCAGGCATTCACATATTTCACTTCAACCTCTTCTCATGCAACGACATCTTCCACTTCTGTAGCAGTGGGTACTTCAAGTACTACAACGCAAATTTCCTCCTCAAATTCAAGCACACCTCCCATGTTTCTGCACTTTCAAAAGCAAGCATAGTAGGCCTTCTATAGTGTTCCCAACTTGCTTTATCATATACTCTGGATATAAAATCCTTTGTTGTAATTTAGAATATGTTGTTGTAGTTAAATGTCGATAGGTTGGATTGTTTTTATTCATATCTTTAGTGCCTCCTACATAATTTTCTCCATGGACATACCTAAACGAAAGGAGATATAGAGTCTGCCTTACAAAGCCCAACAATTGGCATTTGGATAGATGCTTTCCATTAAATGCCTGGCTGTATAATTTGCTGTTCTAAGTTGATGCTATGAGTGTTTGTTGATCAGTATTTGGCTGATACTATTTGCTTCTACTGTTTCTTTAACTAAAATTTCTCCATTAAATAAACATCCGTTGATTGATTCACTGATCATGAGATATAGCTGCATGCTAGATTAAATTTGATAATCTCACATTACAATATTGAAATCCCACTTTAGAAACCTTGATATACAATCTGTAATGACTGCAATTGTCTAAATAAAGTGTCTAATTTGGCACCAGTGATCAATATTTGTCATAGGGAAAAGCAGAGCTTCCACTGACACAGCTGAGATCTATGAACATGTCCATGATAGTATATGCACGGTAACTGTTTCAGTGACATTCACAATATTTTGCCTATTAATTTCAAAGTCTAGTACATTATTTTTATTTATGTCGTGATAATTTACTGAAACTTCCAACACGTTATCCTTGTTGTTGTTGTTTATTGTTTATAAATAGAAAACATGAGCTCACTTTAGACCAACTGATTCCATCAAAGAGGCTTTTTCCCTCTTCTATAAGAATCTTTTTACTTCAGAAGACAGTGAGGATGCCAAGAACATGAGGAACAAATGCAGGAACATTATTCCTTGTAGGGTCATGGAAGAGGATGCCTCCCTTTTACGTCACGCGTTATTTGTGGAGGAGTTAGAGAAGGCTATCAAATCCCATAAAGATGATAAGCCTTGGGCCCTGATGGCCTACCTATGGAATTCTATAAGGCCAATCTAGAATGGGTTTGTAAAGATCTGCTTAAGATTTACTCTGAGGCTCTCGATTCTGGATCCTTGGGTGACTCTATTAATAGGGGTATTATTAAACTCATTCCTAAGGAGGGTGACAAAGCTCTTATTAAAAACTAGAGACCCATTACCCTTCTCAATGTTTCCAATGAAATTATTGCCAAAGTTTTGGCTCTCCGCCTTGAAATTTTTTTGCCTAAATTCATTTGTTCCACTCAAACAGGGTTTATAAAAGGTAGATACATTCTTGAGAACTTTATCACTAGTTGGGAGACCATGGAATGGTTGAGGACCTCTAGTAAGGAAACTGCGATGTTTTTACTTGACTTTGAGAAAGCTTATGACAGAGTTGAATGAGATTTTATTATCACGATCTTTGAGGTATTTGGATTTCCTTTGGAATTTTGCAATCTTGTTAGAGTTTTGCTTTAAAATGTTGTGGCTCAAGTTGATATCAATGGCTCTCTCTCTCCTCCCATCAAGCTTGAGCTCCTTCCCTTTTTGATATTGCCTATGATGCTCTTTTCTATCTACTCGGAGATAACTCGCTCTCCTCTAGAGTCAATGGGGTGAAGCTTCTTGATGGGGCTGATCTGATTAATATTCAATTTCCTAATGATACTTCTATTTTTCTCTAGCTCACTAAACAGAACCTTGATGCTCTTCAACAAAAAATCCAAATCTTTGGTAAGATCTCTAGTGCACATATCTCCAAGTCTAAGTCCATCCTTTTTGGTTGTCCAAAGAACACCCCTTGGATTGGTTTAGTCAATATGGTTTTCAGTGGGGTGGTCCTAATAATATGAGTGATTACAAGGAGTGGTATTAAACCCAAAATTTACAAAAATCAGCAACTTGATCTTCAATATAAGGAAGAAATGTATTGTCTTCAAATGTGCAAGTAGTTTGTCGTATGTTGTACATGCATCTTTTGTAGAGCCAAGAGAAGTGGATGGTTCCTTTAAATGTGTTCAAGTGGAAGAATAACCACATCTTTAAGTAGACTTGTGATTAATAGGATTTGTGTAAATGAAGTGATGTCTTGAATCTTCCTTGAAGGATCACCTGAAACATAGAACATAGAACAAGAAAAAAAAGGCAACTATCCACAAGTAGAATATCATCTAACATTCAAGTTAGTGAAACTATGAAACTTTTGCATGAGATTTCATCAAAAAGAAAAGAAGCTAACATGAAATCAAGATAAACCAAATGGTCAACAGTCCACTCTCCTAAACATACTAATGCATAAAGGACCACAAACAAGGCCAACTAACAAAATTTGTATCAACACAACATCGATCTCATGGATATAGACAGTCCATTAATGAGTCATCACTGCAAGTGTATGGGTGATCAATCCACAACTTGCATGACTCATGATCTAAGCAATGAAGTATGCAAACTCATCATCACATTAGTAATTTTACAAAGAGAAATGAGAGAGACAAAATCATAATTCAAGTAGGACATCAAGAACCATAATCAAGGAGACATAATAATCTAAACCAACATTAATCAAACAAATATAGACATATGCTAAATAATAATTTGAGCTAAGGATTAAGAGAGAAAAAAACATATTGGCTTCCAAGTATAAGAGATCCAACAAAATTTAGGAAAGAGTTCAAGAACACCATCCTCACCATGAGGAAAAAAATAACCAATGGAACAAGTTGATAAACATCAATTGAAGTAAGTGCATCCTAGTGCAATTTACAAATGAAATAAGTTGATAAACATCAACTGAAGTAAGTGCATCTCAGTGCAACTTACAAATGGAACAAGTTGATAAACATCAACTGAAGTAAGTGCATCCCAGTGCAACTTACAAAAAAAATCAATGGAACAAGTGGAACCCATAAAAAATGCAACTAAATGCAAAACAATAGGTCATATAAAATCTAATAGCACTTAATGCTAAATAATGGAATAAAAAATAATCCATTGGAAGACAATGTTGTAAGATTACTCAATACTTGAACAAATTAAATTTGAGCAACATCAGTGATATAAAGTAACAATTTAATATACTAAAGAAAGAAAGACCCCCTGAAGATGCACCATACCACTTAAAAAGGGATAGTAACATTACGATGAATTGTAAATGCATAACGGGGTTGATTACCATTATTCTCCTCAGAATTAGATGGTTGATTCATGGGCCTTTTATCCTTTTTCTTTTTAAAGCAGGGATTAGCAACATGATCGTCTTTCCCACAATAGGTGCAATGAGGCCTTTGATGATTTGAGTTATGATTGTTATTGTGATTATTGCTACCATTATGATGGGTATTGTTATGATTATCATTATTAGAGGTATTCTTATTATATGAGCTATGATTTTGATTTTGATGCTTAGACATAAAGACATGTTCATAAGATTTAAGAGTACCAAATTGCAAGAACTTAGTTTCCTTTTGACGTAATAAATTTTGAAAAATATCATAACTTAATTGCGGAGCTAAACTAGGAATAGCAAGCTGAGAATGAATGTTAGTAATAAACTGTTGAAATTCTTTAAGAAGACATTTCTTTAGAATGATAGTAATTAATCTAATATCAGTTAAAGTAATATTTACACCACTTAATTGAGTTTTAATAGCATCAAATTTAAGTAAGAATTCATCCATAGATTTGAAATCTGTATACCTTAAGTCTTCCAAGTTGTCTTGGAGTTGAATCTTCCGTGATTCGGTGGAGCTATCATAAGTTTGTTGCAAAATGGTCCATGCTTAATGGGCTTTGGTACAATGTCCAATCAGGACGTATAAGTCGTGAACAATAGAAAGGCCAATTAAACCAAGAGCTTCTTTGTTTTTAACTTTCCATGCATCTATGTCGATTTGAGGAGCAGTAGTAATTGGTTCAAGAGTGGCATCTGTTGCTACTTCTAGCAAATGCTTAAAATGAAATATAAAGGAAACATGTGTCTTCCATTGGTGATAATTAGAATTGTTCAATTTGATTTTAGGAATGAGGGTAGACATGATTTTAAAAAGAATTAAACCCCCTTAAGGAAATGTAAAGAAATTTGATTAAAATATTTTAATAGAGATATTTAAAAAAAAGGCTAACTAGATAAGAGAAGAAATGGATTAAATAAACTTTGAAACACTAAATTAATGAAAAAATAGAATTGTGTTTTTGTATTTAACTTAAAGTTAATGCAAAAAAAGCCCTTAAAAGTGATTTGAAATTTTTTTAAAAATAAATATGGAACGATTTATATGATTAATTGATTAAAAAAGATATATTATTTGAAAGGATAAATTAATAATTACTAAGTTTTCGATATTAAGGAAAACAAGTTTTGAAGGGACCTGAAACCCTGAACAAGAAGGTCACAAAAGATAGGTAGATATAGTCCATAAAGATGAAACAAGTCAAGACCTAAAAATGGGTTCTTCCAATAGGCTCCCACAACCTAGAACAAACAACTCGAGCAAGGCCCCAAGCAAACCCAGCCAAAAGAAAACCCCAAGATTTTAGGATTTTCCTTTGGCCCCCTTTTGATGGGAACGAGGGGTCATATCAAAAAAAGGTGAATATCTCTTGGATTGTTTTCCTTTAACCTTGATCCATCCTTCTTCAACCTTAGCAGCAACATTCTGCCAATCCAGCGAGTCCAAACCTACATAAGCAAAACCCCCAGAGGGGGCAACACACTATCCAGAGACAACCGACAGAGAACCAGGGCTAGGGAAAAGGGATCCAATAGAAGGGCAAGCAGGAGCAGACCCAGAAGCTAACCCTACAGGAGAGCCAAAAGGAGCAGAATCAGCCCCAACACAAGGGGAGGCCACAACAAACGTAGAGGGATCCCACACACCCGTAGAAAAAGAAGGAGAAACAACATCAACAACTCCATCAACATAAGCAGGTCCAGAAAGGGGAGAAGACACGGGGCCAGCCTGCTTAACAACTTGCAAAAAGCTCTAGTGAGAAGACACCTTCACTGTATAGTGCTGAGAAGAGACACCCTATCACCACGAGGAAGTCCTTTTAAGTTTCTGAAGCTCACAATGGTCCGAAATATGACCAGTCTTGAAGCACCTTCTGCATCTGAAGGGGAGGCCTTCATAATCCAAGTGTTGATTTCAACTTCTACCTTTTGGAGTAATGAGTTTGATCTTTGTAGGAAGACCTTTAGAGATATCCAAATCCACCAGAATGCGGGCAAAAGTAGAGTGAAACATATCAGAAGATTTCTCATCTACCAGAATAAAATCATCAATAGCATCCCCCACAGTTTCGAGAAGAGAATCAACCCAAAGATGGAGGGGAATATTAGGCAGCCTAACCTAGATGGACAACTTATTAAATGCTTCAGAAGACAGGGAAAAGTCAGGATGCCAAGGTTTCAGCATCAGCATGAATCGACCGTCCCAGCTGAAATTTTTTTCACAAAGGATAGAATTTCCATCCACATCATTTTTAAATTTCACAACAAAAAACCCTTTAGCCATAGGAAAAATGTGGATTGTACCAGAGATAAGGGGATCCCAGTGCTTGGAAATCCATGAGTGCAGATCAGGTAAACAAGGCCAATGACCCTTGAATATACAGATCAGGCCATGTGAAGAAAACTTAGAGGCGGCAACATCAATCTCAGAAATAGTCTCCTCCTCCATCTCCACAACAATATTTCTGCAGACCGGGAAGGCACAACAAACTGACTTCCCCAAAATAGGCTTAGGTATAGGCATGGGAGGAACACGAGCCAAACCAACAGAGGTAAGGGCTGCAAGACCTTGCAAAGCCACCACAAAAGGCTCGACAATGGCCTCAACCGCAGGTGATGCAGAGGAAGCAACCGCAACAGGAACCCTAGGGACAACACAGGCAACAACACCAGCATCCGCAATGGCAAGGGCACTAGAAACTACAACAGGAGCAACATACGCCAAAACAGAACCAGAAGGAGCCGAGTGGAAACCAACAGATGCCGTTGAAGAACAAGCGGGAGCGGAAGCTGCAACAGAACAAGCGAGAATGAGAGAGGAAGCCGCTAGAGAACGAGCGAGAACGACCATCATTAGGAAAAATTATGCATGTGGTTATTATGCACAATAGGTTCTTCCCTTTTTCCTAATTAATAATTACTAAGTTGAATTAAACGTAAACAAATGATTTTTAAAAAATAATCAAACAGTAAATATAATAATAAACTGAAACGAAACAGAGAATAATGCTAATTTGAGAAATCTGGCAGCCAAGGAATGATTTCTATGACGAATATGCAAAAAATGTTAGTAAAGAACCTTGTGTTTCTCCCAAATGAAGGCAAAATTTGGAAAATTGCTCGCATGACAACTAAATTGGAGGGTTCTGCACAAAAACCAAATCACAGATTTTTTAGATTCTCTCTTATCTATCCATAAAAACGAATGCAAAATGGCTATGCTGGAGTTTAGACGTTTTTAAAAAAAGAGACAAGAATACAAAGAGTTGTAGCTAGATAAATGAAATAATAAACAATAGACAAAGATATTTAAACCAAAGATATTTAATCAACAAACAGAGATTAGATTAAAGAAAAAAAGAGATAACAGTAGTTAAAAATAAACCATATATATATATATATATATATATATATATATATATATATATATATATATATATATATATATATATATATATATATATATAGATTAAATGTTCAGATGAAGATATAAAATAGATCCTGTAGCAACACAGTCAGACAAATGCAAATAAAAGATATTAGAATTTTCTTTTAAAAACTTGCAAATAAAATATTAGCCTCTATTTTAAAAAAAACTAATGCAAATAGAGTGATTAAACTAGTTGATGTTGCTTGCATACAAAAATAGAGATGAATAAAAATAAATAATATAGAGACAAAATAGATTGAATGAACAATGATAGCACAACGATAACATGATAAATATAAAAATAAAATCAGAATATGCCTGCAAGAGAAGAGATTAGAATAATAGAAATAAAATATGGAGAGACGCATGCAATCAAAATGAGATAAACAAGTCTGCAAAGAACTTTCATTTAAAACTAGAATAACTTGAAGATTTGTAAATAACTATAACCTACAAAAAGTTAACACAAAATATGCAAGAAAAAATAAAAAACCCTTGCGGTTTCCCAACAGAGGGTGCAGATAGATCTTAAACAAAACTTAAAGTGAAGATTAATATACTTAAATCTAGTCGTAAACCATCTAGAACTAATTATAAAACCATATCTAAAATAACAAAGGATAAAAGAAAGAGCTGGAACAAAAATTAGTTTCCACAAAACAATGAAAACCCTGCAACAATAGTTAGATAAACAAAGAAGAGGCTTGTTCCTTCGAATGAAACCTTCCTACAACACTCAAAACAAGGATTAAACCTACTCTCACACCATGTTAGAAATATTAAAAAAATGAAAATGAGCAAATGAAAGAATCCAAGAGAGTGAAATAAATGGAAATATTTTACCATAAACCAAGAATGAGATATTGTTTCAAGATCAATCACCAAAACATGAGAATGCTCCAAGAATCTAAACAACGAGCCAAGAGATTTTGGAGGGGAAAGCAAATAAAACCCCTTGTGAATATAATATGAATGAGACAAAAAGCCTAAAAAGAGAGAGAGAGAGAGAGAGGCTCATTACAATAATGAGAGAGCTAAGTTAAGAATGTGAGAAGAAGTGAGGAAAAATTGTGAGAATAATGTATCAAGTGTGTGGAGAAGCATCTCTTAAGTAGAGATGAGTGAAGGAGTTTGCATGTAACTCACATGTATCAAGTGTGTGCCAAGTGTGAGCATCCTCGTAAGGAGGAATAAACTAATTTTCTTATTAAAGGAATTACAAGAAATGAGTTGTCCTCCCACTTGGACTAGAGGACAAAATTACATGTAGAGATTTCATAGGAATATCTTAAATTAAATAAGAGGAGGATACCTTGGTTTATCCTCAAATTAAATAAAAATACCAAGGAAAGATTATAAATTCTAACAGTAAGCAATCTAAGGGATTGTTATGTGATGCGAAGTGTGTAGATCTGGTGTTAAGATTTGGAGAAGCATTTGTTGCGGTTTAGGCATGATCAAAGGAGAGAAGAAAAGTTACTGAGATCAATTATATTTGGTATTATTTTATTTGGATAATACATAGATCAGTTGGACAGTGTGTTCGGTGATCTTGCTCTTGAAGTTGTTTGGACAGTGGGTCATTTTGTCTTCTATAACTCCTAATAGGGTTGAAATCTCCTCACAAGAATTCAAAGTCTCCTAACATGGACTGATATGTACTAAATGTATTTTCATAGACTCCTAATAGGGTCTGTATGCACCCTAAAATGGTCGCCTAGATTTTGGGCCCCATTTATTTGATTTATCAATCCTGAATTATTTTTATCAATAATCAATATTTTCAACATTATTAAGTTCTTAATCAAGTCTTAATTTCGATCATATATTGGATTTTTATCCTTGGGCTAACCATTTATCCTAAGTCTTTATTTAATTAAAAGGAATATTTCCTCCCTTTTTGATGAAATAAAAAGCCCCACTTTTCCTCTTATCCTAAGTTGCACAAATAAAACATTATTCTTATTTCACAAAAAGGAAAAAAGTACTTTTTGTCTCACATGAGGCTCAAAAGTCAACACTTCACTCTCATTGGAGGATACTTGTGCACATGGATTGCTCCTCTTTCAACCTCCACCGCCGATTAAGACTTTTGCCTCTTAATCTCAATGGTCCGTTCCTTTGCATTTCTTATAAAAGGAAAGCTCTCTCCTCCATTTTCAAATCATGTTTTGAATACTAATTTTATGCTGCAGGAATTCTTGGAGACTTTTTGGAGCTTTTGGAAACCTTATTGTTCTTAGTCTTTCATTCTTGCATTTTAGCTTTCATGGCATCTAGTTTAGTTTCCTTTGATGCAATAGATTTAACTCACATAGCTTCACAAGAGGGATTTGTAACACTTGTTTTTTCCATTTCATAGCTTAGTTGCATTGCATTTTCATTTCCATAGACTAGTTTGCATTGCATTTTCATAGTGATTCTTGAGGATATTGGCACTCTTGCCCTTGTCCTCATTCGAATCTCTCATTGTGTGGTTGACTAGCAAGGTCATAAGCTTGTAGCTCTAGCTGAGAGCAAATACACCATAGTCTCTTGCAACTCCATGCATAGAGAGCTATGAGCCGCTTTGTGAGGCCTCATTCTTGAGCAACCTTGCATGTAATGGTTAATAGAAGTGCACCTTTTTAGTGTGTACAGGGTCCATCCTCTCATAAAGAATTTTCATATTAGTACATTTTTTGTGGGTACCATCCCCATCGGGGTTTACTCTCTGATCAAGAGTTTCCCTAGTTAACAAATCTGATGTCATTGTGTATGGTTATCTTTTTATGGTTGTTGTTTATGTTGATCACATGTTTCAAATATAATATGGTTGATAAAAGTTATTTTAATCAGATAACTGATTCACCCCTCCTCTCAGTTATCTTGGTGGACTTTACTTTCTAACAAGGTATGCATAAAAGATTATCATTTAACCTACCCTTCCCTGATAGATTCTACATTTGGCACCCTTCAATACAATTTTCAGATTAAAATAAATAAAAATAACAACAATCACATTTCTACCATATTTTCATTTAATAAGAAAATTATCCTTTTTTTGAAAATGAATATTTAACCAAAGAAACTTAATATCATTCATTTTTCACATCATGAAGAAATACCATTGTCATCTTATAAATCATCATCACTCAAAACATTTAACAATCTCAATTATCACCACTATCATAAAACAAGTGTATATATATATAGTCCAAAGAAGAAGAAGAAAGAAAACTTTCACTGTCATTCTGGGGTTATAAAATAAAACATATTAAATTTAAATAACAACTATTCCAATTGGTAGGAACTCTGGTTTGTTCCTTTGTTTTGTTTGGTGGGGCACCACAGTTGTTTTGATCTTTTATTGCTATATCTTTTCATGCTATTGTACAAGGTTTCAGGTCGGGTCCTTTCAAAACTTGTTTTTACGTAATCAAAACTATTCCGATTTCAAACTATAACTGATTCTATTACAAAGAACATTAACAATTTGTTGTGTATAAATGAATAAGTTCCAAAAATATACTACATACATGACAGATTATTAAGATTATGAAGATAACATCATATTAAGTTGGTATTTTCTGAGACAAAAGTTAGTATCAAATTTTAATGAATTTGAAAAGGAAGAGAAAATTGAATCCCACCATCTTAATCTACTTTCCCTAAAGAGAATGACATTGCAGAGGTGTTAAAAACATAGTAAACGTTTTTCCTCGAGAAGGGAAATAGTTTCAGGAATTTTTTTAAAAGTCCTTTCACATAAACATGAAACACACTAAAATGGATTCCAAGACAACTTACACCCAATTACGCCTCTTAATCAATTGAGTAAAAGAAACAATTTAAGAAAAAGATTCAAGAAAACATTTTTATAATTCTCCTATTACATTACATAAGACATTCAATTAGAATTTTGAGGTGATTATGAATTCCATAAATTTGGTAACAACATTTAATTAATCCAACATTTGTACAGATGAAACACACAAAATTTGTCCTATTGCAACTAGCTTTCGAATATAATTATTAAAAAAAAGAGACTTGAAGCTTATGTATTTGCAAGGCAATCACAACACTTAGAAGAACGAAAGATCACATAAACTATATGCTCTCAAGACAAGAAAGAAAAGGCCTTGGTCTTTCATTATTACAGAATTGTTTCCCAATCAAAGGGAAGAACCCCTACCTAGTATCACTATGTTGAAATACCCTTTCCCTTCGATTTCTTGATCTTCTTTTCTTCAAAAATTCCTTTCCTTGCTCTTTTTGTTTCCAAGAACGACTTCCTTTTCTTTATAACCACTTTCCTCCACCCCCAAAGGTAGTTATGAGGAAGATGCCTATCTTTTTTTTTCTTTTTAAATTCTACTGTTATCATTTGCAAATAGATATATTGATTTATCTTTAAGTTTTTATATATATGGACTACAATTTCCATTTTTCAAAATAAAAAAAATAGTTTAACAAGATATACATATACTTTCTAAAAGGTAAATAATAAATTTCTTATAAAAACTCTGTTAAATAGTTTACACATCTATGTACTTATTTGCTCAAAATAAAACATTATTAACAAGTACATCACATATACTTTCCAAATTCTACATTTAATTTTTCATTGTTAATAACATAGTGAAGAGAGTTATCAATTTCAAACACATATTCGATCGAATTTAGAGTAGGGTGGGAGACAAAACTTTTAAATCTAACATGTAATGCATTCATCTACAACGACATGTTGTGTGCTAGACCCATTATAACCAATCACTACCGAGGAGTTAACCCCCTTTACCTGGGCCACACCCCTATCTTCAACTTATCAACAACTCAAACCACTCAAAACCACATCAGTAGGTTAGTACTTGTAGTGCCTCTTCCATTTGCTTCTTGCATGGCATCCTTATGGATGCAGCTTTGGCTTTATGTAGTGCCTCTTCCATTTGCTTCTTGCATGACATCCTTATGGATGTAGCTTTGGCTTTACGTAGTGCCTCTTCCATTTGCTTCTTGCATGACATCCTTATGGATGTAGCTTTGGCTTTATGCTTGTGGTGATACCTCTATGCAATTAGATGAGAACTCTTTTGTGGTACCCTGGTTTTCCTCTGGATGCCTTCGTGTGGCTTTACGTGATTGATGGTTCTTACTTTATGTTGGATGGTTATATGTTTATATTCCATAATCATGTTGGAACCGAGAGGCATGTGTGCCTTCTTAACGATTGAGATTATGCAGTTGCATTGACAAGTTGCTTATTTTTTTATGCCTAGTTGAGAGAACCATTGCGTTGTGGCTGGTCGCATACCTGGTTTGGGATGTTGGATCTTTTTAGGCTATTATTGTGAGTTATGTGGACTTACTATACTCTTGGGTATTTGGATCTGAGTTAGATTCTTGTATGTGATTTTGTAACTATTCTCATGTTATGATTGTATATTGGCATTATGAGATGCACCTGGTTAAAATCCATTCATATGTTCCCACTGATATCATTGCTAACATAAAATGTTAGATTATACTGTCAGTGATGATAATCTTTGCATGATATTAAATGATGATATCTAGTTTATTTTATATATTTGAGGATATTTGGTTATATTTATCTTGATGTGATTTCATGAGATTCATTGATGTTGGTGTCAATGATCATCTAGCTTTTGTGCCTTGCCAACATTTATTTGATATATGTTGTTTAAATGCTTTAATTTTAAATGAAATGTTTATTTATGATGTTTATTGAGGATTACATATAAAAGAAATGGTTTCATAACATTCAAATACATGCAAATGATTATGTCGCTAAAACATCCTTTCATCAATTGCATTTTTATTAAAATATATATGTGCTTCGACTATTTATACTATAAGTAGTTACACTCAATGTGTGCATGTTTTAGTGAGCACGTACTAGACATTGACTCCACCCGGTTTCACAAGTCTGAGCGTGTATTATCCCTACTAGTGGCACACGATATAGTTACATTGGTTGTTCTTGATTTTTGCCAATATTGTTCTTGTATGGATGATGTATCCACATTTGATATATTACACCCTCGATTACTGTGTGGGTAAAATCTGAATTCCCTTACATAAATGTGATAGACCAATTTCTATATGTGCATATAGAGTATCTGTAGTTGTTGCGGTGAGATATAGTATAAATGTTGATTTTAATTATTCTAGTTAATTTATGTTTCCAACAATTTTGTCGTAAGGGCATTCGAATTAAATAGAATTGATTAATTTGATTTAGGTTGAGTTTGGGATTATTTTATTTGGTTTTAATTTTTGGTTAAGTGGTTTTAATTTAACTTTTCCTCTTTGGACCAAAAAATGACTTTATAATTGAGAATTAGAACTCATTTTGTCACTTATGCATTTCTGAACTTCAAAATTGCTCAAACCCTCTTTGGGGGAATTGAGTCATTTGCTTGTTGTGAGTGATTGCTCTGTTGGATTTTTGTGGGTAGTGGCTTGTTGGAATTGTGCCAAGATTGCTTCACTTTGTTGAACTTTTTAGTTGATTCTGTGGGATTTTCAATTTTATCTCTTCGTTTGAGTGTTTTTCGTCTTTGGAGAGGTAGGAACTCTCCTTCCTCTCATTGTTCTTCATTTCTTGGCTCTTTATGTATTGCATTTAGTTTGTGGGTTGAGATTTAGTAAATCACCCACCTCCTCGCTTCATTTGAATGCCCGTTTGGGCTTATGTATTTACAAGTTTTTAAATGAATGTGAAAGTAATGTTATGTTGTCTGAGTCTTTGGGAATAGATGAGTTTTAGATTTGATGGTGGTTTTGTAGTGTTGGGCATATTTAGAACCAAAGGGTATGTTTACTTTTTCAACTTTTGAAGTTTCATTATTAAAGCTTTTTCCATGGCCATCAATGATAAAAATGGCTTGGGACTGGTTTTTGGTCCAAGTTTCGTTTTGTAAAAAAATTGATTTTATGGTTTTAGTGATTGATTATGTGGGATAATGGACTTCATGTATGAAATTTTGTTTGTGAAAGGTTTCAAATTCGTCCTCTCAATTTTATGACCATTTGAGCATAATCTTTTACATGGTTGTTCCTAAGCGATGTTGTTTTTGGATTTGATTGTGTATGATATTTTTGCAACAATTGAATCTAGAAACAACATCACTTAATTATATTGATTGTGGAAATCTCTCAGCATTGATGATTGTTCCTTATCGCTTTGCAGGGTTTTATATTTGTGATTTAAGCCTTGAGATTGAATTTATGGCCTTGCATTATGGAGCGCACCTTGGGATCATTTAGCGATCCTTACTCTTGGCCATGATGTCAATTGAGTGTGTGTGATGCAGTTATCTTATTTTATTTTATGTTGAAAATGACATTTGGGTCATACCATAGTATTGATCTCCCTTTTGTATAACTATGCTTTAGAGCTTTATGCTTGGTTTCCGGTTGTGTGATGTATGTGGATTCTATCGGAATATTAGTATCTTGTGTGCTTTTATTTCAGACCATCTTGGGATCCATGCTCTTGGCAATGATGCCAATAGGGTGTGCTTGCACACTATCTTATTGTGTTGGTTTATTGGCTTTTCATTGCATTGTTTGAGTTTACAAACTTGATTTTATGGATGTTGGTGCTGAGACCACATTCTCAACATTAAGAATCATGCCTATTTTGATGAGATCTTGAGAGACCAGTACTCTTGGGTGATTCCAATTGAGTGCTCCTTGATTCACAAGTGAAGCAAAAACCTTGATTTCTTTATGGTTGTGTTTATAGTGCTTGCATTTGCATTATTTATTGATTCACCATATGTCTACGTCGAGACCACCTTTGGTATGTGGATGTATGGTGTTAAGACTACATCCTTAATTATAATAGAGATATGCCTATATGAGATGATTCGAGTGACTTGTGCTCTTGGTTTGAGATCAATCAAGCTCACTTCATCTATTATATTATTATGGAGTCTCTTATTGCATTGTTACCTCATTGTTGTAACAAGATGATTGGTTGGTATAGAGTAGTGGATGGAGTGGCTCTACAAGGCGGGTTGGGACACAAAGGGGTCACTAGGGTAACCCTTGGTCGATTTCTTAATAAGAATTGATAACCTAAATAAATAATGAGGTAGAACATAGTGACATGATTAAACTAACACGAGTATCATGGTCATCTGAGTGACATTAAGTCTATATAACCATTGCCATCTGAGTGACGTTGAGTTGACATAGCCATGGCCATTTGTGGATGTTGAGCTAACATAGCCATGGTTTTCCAAGTGACATTGAGTTGACATAGTAAAGCCTCATTGATGAGAGAAGGACTACTCAAAGCCACATGGATCATCATGTGTCATGTGATGACATTCGATTCTTGAGGCTCGCCACCATACCTTTGTCTAGGTTTGAGTAGTGACCCTGGTGTTCTTGTATCTTGGCATCTGTTGTCTAAGTGATTGCATTAGGATTATTGTTCCACCTGATTGAGTATTGCACTTGTATGGCATGTGTGTGAGCCTACTTCCTTCTATGCATTATGTGTGCTTGAGCCTCGTGATAATCACTATGAGCATGGTGGGGTGGGCATAAGGGTACCACATGGTTGGGTGGCATGACACATCACTATTGGGGACTAACATATTTGTGGAAGAATGGATCTTTTGGCATAGTACCAAACATAGTGTGCTCATCTCTATCCTTATGTATTTAATTCCATTGATTATGCTTTTATATTACCATGCTTAGTAGATTAGTTCATTATGTTTATATTGATCTTATCGAGTGACTTTGGCCTTCATTATATGTGTTTGATACTCTCCAGTGTGGAGATCATCTTTTTTGGGTCATACATTGTTGTCAACATTAGTTTTTATACATTTTTCCTCCTAGGAAGTTCTACACATTCATTTGTTGCCCCTGCACATTTGCATTCTATTTATGTGTGTATGTCCTTCATTCTTGTGCATTTATGTTTTGTAACTGTACATATGTACCTGTAGACCTATGCTTTATGATAATTTGATGTTTTGTAGGGTCTGGGTGAATTAGGGTTAGAGTTTTGGCTACCCTTTATCCTTGTGATCATTTCAATGTATTCAATTTCTATTTTTAGTCATTGTATGATTTGGATTAGCTCATATTTCGATTGGGTTTAAAAATGAACCTAGTGTAGTCAATATTGAGGATAGACTTAGTCTCCTCAACTGATGACCGTGGATAATTTTTCAGTCCTATCTCGTGAGGTTCATAGGACATTGTCTGAGCTCTTGTGAGGTAGTTTGTAGAATGTGAACATCCATCTTATGTTTGTGATTGGGGTTGTTATGGAACCCTTGGAAGTGCTCTTAAGACTTCCACTTGTGCACAACTGTTTGACGATCATTGTTATGTTTCACTCTTGTTTTGCATTGTTCCCTATGTTATGCATTTATGTTAATAATGTTCATATTAATGTTAAAAAAATTTTATTAGTGCATATATTGCCCTATGTTCTAAGGGTTCATTGGTCAGGCATTATAGTACCAAAATCCATAACAGTAAACTAAATATGCATCATAATTCGATCCATTTATCATCATAAACATCTTTACATGCATCATTAACATCTTTCCTTTGAACATTCCATTAATAAATATTAAACATATGTCAAATTAAGATAAACATGTGATTCAAAACCTGACACCATCGTAAAATTAGTTGAATAATCAATGACATAATAAACACCATCTCATAAAAGTATATTCAAAAGAAGAACTCATCATCAAATAGTCATAAAAGATAGATATATTGTAGGAAATAGGCAACAAGAAACTGAGAAGGGGAGGGGGGGGGGGGGGGGGGGGTGGGGGGTGAATCACTTGTTACAAAAATACTTAAACTTTAAACCCTTAAACCTTTCAAGTGTAAAACCATCAACCATATAAACTGTTATTGATTTGCAAAATGTAAAGCATGTAAACACAAATTAGAAAACATCAACACCACATAGCACATAGATTTTTATTGTGGAAACCTAGATTAGAGTAAAAACCATGGTGGGGTTTATACACACAATAGGACTGATTCCTTGTTAGAAGTATAGCTTATTACAATATAAGAAATGCACTTTCATTTAGGGACACTACCTAGATTTCACTACTGAATTCACCTTGGGCACCCACCCTAAAGAAGTCACATTGACTTACAGTTACAATTCAAAAGTCTCACTGACTTACAAACACTTTTCAAACACTAATCTGATAATTCATGAACTGTATAGTAGCATCTCACTATGCCTCAATTAATTCCTTTTTAGTACAGTCAGATCCATTGCTGCAATTATTTTTTTTCACACCACAAACAAGCAATTAAGTCTTTAGTAGATCTTTAAAGTGCTTCACTATCATACACTTGCTTATGTAATCTCAAAAAGACTGGCGCATACACACGACACATCAATCAATCCCTGATTCACCATATTTATCAATAACTAGGTCAACAAAACCTAATCCCTAATTATCCATCTCTCAGTGCAAAAATAACCATCAAGATCCCTGCGCACTTTCCAAACATCCCTTCAATCCATCAATAACATCTCGAGATCATGATCATAATCCTAACAAGTTTTATCTATCTCTTATAAACTATTTTATAATCTTTCCTTAACATGTCGACTAAGATCACAAAAACACAACTTAGATTCATTAAATTTGGCCACCTTGATCAATGTAAACTGTTGCAAATTGGTAAACGTTGTCCTCGAGATTCGTGACATGGCTGCACGCCTCCTATGTCTTCTATAA
Source organism: Chamaecyparis obtusa (assembly GCA_027943335.1). Classification (NCBI taxonomy): domain Eukaryota; kingdom Viridiplantae; phylum Streptophyta; class Pinopsida; order Cupressales; family Cupressaceae; genus Chamaecyparis; species Chamaecyparis obtusa. The sequence continues at coordinate 676,337 of BSBK01003887.1, forward strand.
GTCTAGTGGTTGTATCGAGAATTAACATGTCGATCTTTTGGTGTAACAACAACCACTACTTGTAACATAAACTGCCAACTCATTAGACACAATCCTAGATCATCCTAAGACATCATTAAGCTCAAACAAACAAACAAATACATTGCATTCATCAGATCAATCAACATCTTATGTTAAACTTTCAAGAACACTGCCATCCTCTACTAAAATACTTGTAAATGCCTTGCAGATCATCAGAATCACAAACCCTTTGAATGGTAGACACATTTCTACGACCTTAACACATTCATAGCTGTGCAACCAAAGTTCTTTTCTACAACATGTGCGTGAAAGCAATCTCTGCAACTATGTAGCTCTATAACATTGACAATCAATAAAATAACCAATCCTTATCTATGACACCATAACTTGATCAAATCATCATGTCAACAACTCAAATTTGACATGAAGTATGTAGAAAACCTCTACATCATCCTATGAGGTGTGCAACTCCTCATCTTCAATAATCTTCTGCCACAATTCATCTGAACATTCTACATTACTGGAAAAAATGCATATTTGTCAACCAAATTTCATAAAAGATATCAAAACCATCCGATCTTCACACTAGACATGCAAACAATATAGTATACATGTTGACATCAATGACAACACACCCAACTTTCCAACAACTTCCCTCATTTGTATTGATGACAATATGTGATGGGAAAAACAATAAAACATAGCAATGTAATAAAAAACCAACAATACCCACAATACCTCATTATCTTTCAAAGTCTCTCTAACTGTTCTCTACTTCATCACCTCTGCTCTCCCTAGGAATATGCTCTCCTTGGCTCCAATTTGATGACATACTCTTCTCTCCATCAATTTCTCCCCCTTGGATGTGCACCACTCTTCTTGACAAAAAATTCTTTCTTATGTGCAAGTATATATGAACTTACTTCTCTCATCCAATCTTTTCTTTCTTATCTTCTCTTTTGCAAACTCTTCTGATCTGATCTTTATTTTTTTTCACAGCTGCTTCTCTCCCCCTTTGACATCAATGAAAAAGGTGTATCATCATCTCTTATATAACTTGCTTTGTCACATCAATGTATGCTTCCTTTTATTTCTCTTCTTTTGCTTCCTTGTCATACTCTTCTTTCCTTCTTTCACACACCTCCGATCCTCTCAACACATCCAATTGCTAATCAAACACCAAAGACTTAACTCATTGATTCTTGCAATTATGTGTATCTCTCCTTCTAACACTCAAATTTAGATCAAATAAATTTTCCTTACTGTGCTTACTACTCCCCCTAAGTAGTAACCTCCATACATCAATCTAGTTGTAAGATTTCTCTTTGAAGTATACTGGACTGATGCAATCCTCCACATATAAGTTTTGACCAAGAGGGGTAATGACCCTAACTTGCCTCCTAGATACTCAAATATATCCTTTGGCAATGGCTTTATAAATATATATATGTTATCTATTCCTTTATAGGCACATACTCCAATCTCACCTCTTTGTCATTCACCTTCTCTCTTAGAAAATGATACTTGATTGATATGTGCTTTGTCTTGGCATGATGTACAAGATTCTTAGAAATATTTATGTCACTTGAATTATCAGAATAAATTAGAATAGGTTCATAAAACACAATGCTAATGTCAGATAACATCTACTTCATCCAAATGAGTAGAGTACAATTACTAGCAACAACAATGTATTCTACCTCCATAGTAGATAAGGAAATTGAGTTCTACCTTTTACTCATCCATGGGATCAATTTGTTACCCAAAAAGAATGTGTCACCACTTGTGCTCTTCCTGTCATCAACATCACTTGTCCAGTCAATGTCTGTATATGCACACAAGGTGAAATCATTATCCTTAGGATACCACATTCCAAAGTCTATTGTCCCTTTCAAATATGTAAATATCATTTTTACTGCCACTTCATGATAGTGTCTATGATCAACTTGAAATCGTGTAACAAGAAACACTGCATTCATGATATCAAGTCTTGTATGAGTTAAATATAATAGTCCACCAACCATTGATCTATACCTTGACTAACTAACCTTAGGGGCCTCATCATCTCTTGATAGCTTGCATCATGTCACCATACGTGTTCCCATACATTTTGAGTCATCCAACCCAAAATTTCAAAGCAATTCCCTCACATACTTGGCTTGAGTCATGAAAATTCCTTTGTCATATTGAGTAACTTGTAGGCCTAGAAATAATCTCATTTCTCCTATCATGACCATTTCAAACTCATTTTGCATCTCTAATGAAAACTCTTTACTTAACTTATCATCTCCATGAAAGATAATGTCATCAACAAAGACTTCTACCATACGAAATTTCTCATTAACAATTTTAAAATCCAGATTACTATCTGCAATACCTTTGGTGAATCCGAGTTTGAGCAAATACTTGTCCAATCTAGAATACCAAGCTCTAGGGGCTTGCTTTAGTCCATACAATACTTTCTTCAATAAACACACCATATCGGGTTCTTTTCTCAAAGTAAAACCATCGGGTTGCTTTATGTATACCTCTTCTTCTAACTCACCATTTAAGAATGCTGACTTGACATCCATCTGATACACTCTGAAGTTCTTATGGGCTGCATATGCTAGAAATAGTCTAACTGCTTCCAACCTTGTTACTAATGCAAATGTTTCTTCATAATCAATCCATTCCATCTGAGAGTAAGCTTTGCACACCAACCTTTCTTTATTTTGCACAACTTCTCCTTCATTTAGCTTATTTCTGAATACCCATTTAGTACCAATAACATTCTTGTCTTTAGGTCTTGAACAAGAACCCATGTGTCATTTTTCTTAATATGTGATAACTCTTCCTTCATTGCTTGAACCCAATGATCATCTCTGCAGGATTTTGTTACATCCTTGGGTTTAGTGTATGCCATCAAGCATATATGATCTTGCACAACTCTTCTTATTGTTTAGACTCCTTTGTTCATGTCACCAATGATCCGATCTTCATTGTGGTTCAGTCTTACATACCTTGGGAGTTTTCTTCCTTGCCTCTGATTTTTGGAATTCTTCTTCTTCTTATCCACTTGTATAGGCTTCATCTTCTACATTTGTTGTGATACTTGGACTTAAATTCTGTACTTGTTGATGTTGTGTCTGATCACTACTATCCCTTTAATGTTCATACTCACTAGGTCTTGTCAAATATTCAAGACTTTCATCCAGCTTGACATTTATTCTTTTTATTAACTTCTTAATCCTTTTGTTATAACACTTATATGCTCTACTTTTGGTGGAGTATCCAAGGAATATACCTTCATCACTCCTTGCATCAAACTTTTCTATATCTTCATCTCTCTTTATGTAATATTTACTACCAAAATTCTTAAGTACTTAATAGTAGGCACATGACCACACCAAAGTTCATAAGGTGTCTTACCAGTTCCATCTCTGACCTGCACTCGGTTAAGAGTGTATACTACAGTGCTCACAACTTCTCTCCAAAACATTTGCGAAACATTCCTCCCTAACATCATGGTCCTAGAAGCCTCTAGAATCTATCTATTCTTCCACTCTACTACACCTAGGAACATACAACTATCTCTTGATTCCATGCATCTCACAAAATGCGTTGATCTCATTTGATGTAAACTCTCCACCTCTGTCTGATCTTAGCTTCTTCAATTTCAGACCAGTCTCATTCTCCACCATTGACTTAAAAGCCTCAAACTTACCAAAAGCTTCTGACTTCTCCTTCAAGAAGGTCACCCATAACTTCTTTAAATTTAATCATCAATCAGTAGGATAAATTATTTGTCTCTTTGCAAACTTCTAATCTTTACAGGGCTACACAAATCATTATGAACAAGATCAAGCAATCTATTTGAATTTTCTTTCGTATAGTGAAAAGTAGCTCTTGTTTGCTTACCCAATTGGCATTCCTTGCAAAAACTATTAGCAGGGTTCTTCATCTTAAGAAAATTTCTAACAACAAAAATAGAACTTATAGCAACAATATTGTCAAAGCTCACATGACACAACCTCTTTCAAAGAATAACATGCAAGTGTATTTATGTACCAAAACTTAAATTTGCATATCACAACCTATTTTGACATGATTTTTACCACTCTAATCCTCATAATCCACCTCAACAATGCTATACAAATCTAAAGAAACCAGTATATTGTATTATGTAATTTTTAATTTTTTTGTATGAAGAATACGGAGAACTAATTTTCATGGTTATTTTACTTATTTTTATATGCATATAATAATAAAATATTAAAGAAAATCGAAACCAGCCAATTTGGAATGCAATATCAACCCAAAAAAACAACCCTGCTTTTCAATAGAAACTAAGCTCGGCGAGTCGTTAAAACAACAAATTAGTCGTCAAAACTTTGCGAAGGATAGGGTGTTTCGATAATGAACAACTGTGGTGCTTGCGGAGAAGGGAAAAACGCTGTTAAGATAATAGGAAATTCAGTACTGGACAATGTCTCTGCATTCACTACTCACTGTCACTCCAGACGCAGGTACTTGCTTTTTAACCCACTATCCCATTACTTCCCAGTTCAAACTAAATTCAAACTTCAAGTTCACATGCAAACCACAGAGACTGGAATCTTCTTCAATTATTTCCCAAATAGCCTGCAGCAATGCAAAGACTGAAACAGTAGCTAAAAACCCATCTGTGACAGGCCAGCTTGAATTCTTTGATTCAGAAAATTTAGACGCAAAAACTTCTGTCAATGATGCCCAGGACCTCCACCAATGCTTGCCACAGCACGAATCAAAATGGGTCAATCCAAGCAATCCCAGAGTATCAGTTTTACCAAGGCAACGCCTCAGGCACAGCAGGAACCACACATGGAGCCCTAAAATTGCAGCTCTTTGGGCTCTTGCAAAGAAACTAAATTTCTCTGAGCCAGGCAAGGACATAGTTTTTGAGGTCTTAGATTCCTTTGAAGAAACCCTAAATCCCAATGATGCCTTGATTGTCATGAATAATATCTATGACTGGGAGAGAGCCTATTATTTCTTTCAGTGGCTCAACAAGAAAAAAAATTTCCAAATGGATACTACGACCTACAATGTGACCATGAAAGTTCTCAGAAGGGGAAGGCAATGGGATAGAGTAGAGGAGCTGCTACAGAACATGCAAGATCAAGGGATAATGCCTGATAACATAACTTACTCTACTGTCATAAGTTGTGCGAAGCTGTGCAATCTTCCCCATAAGGCTGTAGAATGGTTTGAGAGAATGAATGAGAGTCAGTGTGTGCCTGATGAGGTTACATTTACATCAATGATAGATGCTTACGGTAAGGCTGGTAAAGTGCAGGAGGCTTTAAATTTGTATGAGCAAGCAAGATTAGATGGCTGGCGACCTGATATAAAAGCGTTATGTGCCCTATTAAACCTTTTTAGTGTTTCTGGGGATTTCGATAGTGCACTTAACACTTTCCAAGAAATGAAAGCATTGGGGGTTAAGCCTAATTTGGTTGCATATAATATAATGTTTAACATGCTAGCTAAGCTAGGGAAACCATCAGTGGCGAAAACTCTCTTCAATGAGATGACCAGTATAGGACTGAGTCCTAATAGGATAACTCTAATCAGTCTTATTAGAGTCTACAGTAAATCCAGGTGGGTAGTTGACACTTTGAAGGTTTGGAACGAAATGAAAGAGAAGGGGTGGAACAAGGGTTTGTCCATTAACAATACATTATTGAGTATGTTTGCTGATCTAGGCTGTGTGAAGGAGGCTGTCATGCTTTTCAAACAGATGCGGCAATCAGACGATTGTAAGCCTGATAGCTGGAGTTATACATCCATGATAACTCTCTATACAAGGAGAGAAGAGATTGAAGAAGCGAATAGGATGTTCAATGAGATGAAAGAAGCTGGATTCAGGCCTAGTCTGATGGTTTACACTTGCCTTATACAATGCTATGGTAAATTAAAGAGATTTGATGAGTTTGTGAAGATGTTTAATGTCCTTCTTGATGAGGGAATCATCCCAGATGACAGATTCTGCTCATCTCTGCTCTGGATTCTCACCTTCTGTGAGAAGGAAGAGATAGTTAGGATTGCTGAATGCATTCAAAAGGTCAATCCTGAATTGGGTCTACTTGTAAAGATGCTGCAAGAAGAGGACATGGACTTACATGTTTTCCAAGACAAAGTTCAAACCGTCCTCAGAAAAGCATCAAACACAGTACAAAGATCATACTGCAATTCTTTGATTGATCTATGTTACAATTTCAATTTTCAAGAAAGAGCTCACAGTTTGCTCTATCTGGGAATGCAATTTGGACTCTACCAAAATCTTCATACAAAGTCTCCTACGGAATGGTGCTTAGATTTACGAAGCCTTTCCTTTAAAGCTGCAATAACTGCTTTTGATGATTGGATAAGCAATCTATCAAAAGCTATGAAAGCTGGAGAAGAAATACCTCCATCGCTTGGGATCCAGACAGGTCGTGGAACTCCCAAAAACTCTCCTGAACAGGCTTTAGTAGCTCTCTTTGGATCTCATTTAAGGGAAATAGAGTTTCCTTTTGAAAAAAGCACAAGAAGAATTGGATGGTTCTTCACAACAAGGGATGCAGCAATTTCATGGTTGCAATCAAGGAGGTCATTGCCAGATGATCCGCTATTATGATTTTTACTTTTCTTACTACAATGAGTAACTGTTGAGAAAAATATGTGGCAGCTTTTTGCGATTTACCTTGTGGATCTGTTGTAAATAGTGCCCTCTATGGAATCCTCCTGCTATACTGGTAGGATGCCAGATGTGTTAATTATCTTACTGTGACATTTTAGTGCATTTCCATGGATTGAGCTGTAGATACTAGCTTTTCAATTGAGTTAAATTTTCCTATTTTTCTGTTATAAAGGTGGAGCATCTGTGATGTATGATGGGATGACTCTCTTCATCCTCTTTTTGGTCAAAGAAAACAATAATTGTTCTTTTCTAGTTGCTAGCCATGAACTAGCAGAACAAATTAGCATCCACTCGGATTATGTCAACATGTTCAAATTTCTGAATATAAATTCTGAATTAAGTATATACTTTTGTTCTTGTAAAGGTTTAGTTTTACATTGGCATCCTTGCGATGTTTCAACTTTTCATAGATGTGATTTCAATGGTCTTGATGCAGGCACATCCCTGAGCATCGTGGAAATGTAGTGTCTATGTCTAAGAAAGTGGAAACAGAGGTTTAGTTTGACAGTTTGTATATGTGTAAGTTTGTTTCTAACATTCCATGGTAGAAGAAGCCAGTGCACTTAACGGCATCGAAGAAACTTAGATTGTGAAGGGTCTACAGGTTGACAATATGTTCATTTAGAGTTGATTTGCAACAGGTTATTTTGGGTTTGTGCTAAGGGTGAATATTTGGGAAGGTTGTGATAATTGTTGGAGGGGTCTGTTGTAAATATGGAGATTTATCACTGTTGGACCACTAGAAGTTTTTTTAGTCAGCAGTATATTTCATGTGATTTCTAGCTTTGTGCCACCTCGAGGCCAACACAAATCATTTGGGAAGATAAGGAAGGGTATATATATGTGGTTTCTCAACTTTCAAGTCATTTGCAAGCAAGCAAGGTGTTGGTGTGTGTTTTATGACACATACAACACAGAATAAAATACCAGGGGTACTCTATTCTCTCTTGAACAAAATCCTCTAATGTGCTAAATAGAGAAACTGTGTGATCACAAAGACTAACTCCAAGGTTCCAAATGCATGTGATTTTGCTGTTCAGGATAGACTCTCAAGGTAGGATGATTTGCTGAAAACCTCTAAGGGGACTTATGTAGTTGTTCAAGATTTTATCCTTCAAATAATTTTGCCTTTGAGCTTTTGGATTCTACTCGTATTGACACTTTAGAAAAAAAGAAGGAAAAAGATCAAGGGTTGAAGAAGATTATTCTAACTCTAAGCTAGACCTATGAACTTCTAGAGACAAAGTTTGCAAACGTGGAATCTAAACCAATCCTCGCTTTGCCAAATTTAACAACTACACAAAAATGGTGCAATCTTCTAAGGTATTCTAAAGATTATCACATTACACATGCTCATCAACATTTGAACAATGAACACAATAGTGGAAGTTAAGTTTTCTATCACAAGTTTAGACTAACCTTGCATAATAGTTGAAAATCATCCAACTATCAAAGGTATGAACATATTGATTCCGCAATAAACATTCTCATCACATCCTTCATTCAATTTAACAACTTGAAAATAAAATCTACTCTAAGTGAGAGACAAGAAACCGTGCAACTTGCAAAAGATACTGAATTCACCAACAATTGAACAATGAATTTACTTAAAAAGTGTTTTATGGAACAATTTCTCCAAATCTCCCTTCACAAATGAGAGGAGTGGGCTTTATAGAGGAGTTCAAAAACAGATGAAGGGCTCAGATCAAATTAAGATTAACTGCCAAGATTTAAACAACTATACCCTAATTAGGGTTTACAATAATTATGTAGTGGGAACCAATGAAAAATGAACAACTTAGATGGAGCTTATCTTGATGGAAGAAAAGATTAGGTTCATTGAACTTGGACACCTTGTTCGGAAATTATCTAATTGGCGGAGACAAGTGGTTGCTACCTCAGCATGCTTATCTCTTTGAGTGAAGTTAGCTTTGAACAATTTTCCTTCAATTTTGGGAATTTGAGATTTTGGAAAAAAAATTCACAAATTGCATCATCTTTAAACCTCCTTGAACTTGGAGTTTTCTTCCTTTTTGAATGCTCTTCTTCATCTTTGATCCAGAATCTTGGACTTCTTGGTGTGGACTTTGAAATTTGGAAGATGGCTTTGAAATCTTCTTGGAAATCCCTCCTTGAGTTGACATCTCAACACTTGGCAAAATTTTGTTCATGACGATGAACTTGCTTCGATTGCGAAAACTTTGGGTTTGGAAATCAGTTGGAAGTTAGAAATTGAATTGAACAACATTTCTCTAGTGCTTGTGGAATTTCCAACACTTAGCCAAATTTTCTTTGCTCTTTGAATTTCCTTGGCATGGAATGAGGATTTCATTATGTTTTTTGTATTTTCATGCTTGGAGGGTGGAATTTGATGCGCTTTAAGGAATCTCCCACACTTGGATAACTTTTTCCTTGCCTTTCATTAGCACTTCTCATGGCGACCTCTTGGCTTTCTTCTAGAATTTTCCTTGAGTGGACTTGGTGCTACCTTGTGGGTTTTGCCATGCCTTAAACAAATTTCTCATCTTTGAATGTCATTTTTCCTTATACCATTTGAATTCCTTTCTTTGATCTTGATCTTTGGAAATCCCGAGTTGTTTTGTCTGCCCTTGATTGTTCACTTTGCATCAGACTTGAAAAACAACATTGGGAAAATTGTCAATAACTTATTAAAATGACTTCGCCAATCTTACCTTTAATTTGGAAATGGCCTTAAGAATTTTGGAAATGATGAAGTCCCGTCCTTGAAAATGCACTTTCAAGTTTGATTTTCAAGAAATTTCCCATACTTAGGCAATTTTCACCATTGCTTCCCTAGTGATTTCACCCTCTAAAAATCCTCTCTCCAAAATTCAAACCTCTCTAGAAACTTATACCTCTTCTTTTCTATGCATAAACTTAACATTTTCCCTTTGAAACTTGGCCTTTTCCTCTTTCCTACTTGTGATTTTCTTTGGATACTTGGTGATTTCAACCTCAAATGGCTTTAGACTTCACAATTTTCAAACTTTTTTTTGGCTCCAGAGAGTGAATTTCATCTCTTGGTCTGCATTCTTCACCTAGGTTGTCAACACTTAGCCAAATTTTCATCACGAGAGGATGGACTTTGCTTGTGCTTGTCGATTCTCTCAACATTCTTTGGCAGATTTCATGCAGATTGAGGCATTTCTCAACAGTTAGTCAATTTGAAGTCATCCTAAGCTGGGAGGACTTTGCTTGTGTTTGTGGATCTTCTCTCAACTTTCTATTGCAGATTTCACATGGAAATAGGAATTTTCCTTGTTTTTCCTTGAGTGGATTTGACATTGAATTGAGGATTCTTCTATGCCTTTAGTGAATTCTTCATGTTGGATCGGACTTTTTGTCAACTTTTGGAAATCTCCACGACTTAGCAATTTCAATGCCTTAAACGTTTTTTCATCTCTTCAAGGTGGACTTTGTGTTGAAATAAGGATTTTCAAACACTTAGACAAATTTCTGATTGTTTTCCTCTAAACTTTCAAAGTCCATCTCTTGCTTTCCTCTTGATTTTTATTGTGGTAAAATAATGAATGTGTTATTAAACAATGATCATGAATGATCTATATATACAAGATACAAGAGAATGTTTCTATAACGAACAAGAGAGAGGAAATAGAAACATTCTTGTAGAGTGAAAGAGAAAGTTTCCATAACGAACAAAAGAAGTTTATGGAAACATTACAAAAAGAGTGACCATTAGAAATAGACGAAAGAGAGATAAAATTAGAAACTATCTATTGTCGTAATACCCTCCCTTAATGGTCAATCTATCTTTAAAAAAAATAAAAATTTGCATGTCCTCAGAAAGCGAAAAGGCAGCCTTGGGTTGATCAGAGAGGTCTGCAAAAAGAAGGCTCTGCTTTTATCGGATGTTTCATGGAGATCCTTCAATACTGTCCAGATCTCTGCAGCTGTCTTGCCAGACGGTATTTGAGGCAGCTGATCATCAGTAACTGAAAGCTTAATGAGCATAACCGCTTCACGATTACGTTCATCAAACTTGTCTTGAGTTGCATCGGTTGTGGTAGGACGAGTCTCAGTACCCTGAACAAGCGCCTCAAGGCGACGGTACTCGAAAATCGTCAACAAACGCTGCTTCCAGGTGTCGTAATTTTTTCCGTTGAAATGCTGACTGCCTTCCAGCATAAGACTGGTGAGAGATGCCATAGCACGTTTTTCAAAGAAAAAACGTGAAAAATTAGGAAAAGGCATGAACTTCAAGGCAGATTAATGGAAGACCCAGAGAATTTGAAGAGACACCCAGTGAAGAGCTCAAAAAACCCAGATAGAATCTGCTGGCTCGAAAATCAAGGCACAAAAAACGATGCACCCCCAAAAAAGTGAGACTAAACCAATTGAGATCTACAGAAACCCACCAGGAAAATGTTGACAGATTTTGGATCTGCTGGCTCGAAAATCGAGCCACCCAAAAAAATGTACAACCCAGTTGAGCTCTCGAAAAACCCATATGGAATTTGCATTAAAAAAATAATTCCGACTTGAACTGAAAGGTCAAAACCCTAGTCAAAAATGTAGAAACCCTAGACGGGTGGGTGAGGAAAAACAAATGCAAATTTTGAACACACTCGGGACAAAAAGCTTCGAAAATCTTGAACTAATAATTTCAAAAAAGAAATTAAAGATTTTTGAAGAGGCCAGGAATTTGCTTTGATACCATATTGTGGTAAAATAATGAATGTGTTATTAAACAATGATCATGAGTGATCTATATATACAAGATACAAAAGAATGTTTCTATAACGAATAGGAGAGAGGAAATAGAAACATTCTTGTAGAGTGAAAGAGAAAGTTTCCATAACGAACAAAAGAAGTTTATGGAAACATTACAAAAAGAGCGACCATTAGAAATAGACGAAAGAGAGATAAAACTAGAAACTATCTATTATCGTAATAATTTTCCTCTTGAATTTCCTTCCAAATTGTGGTGGACTTCAACTAGGTTTGAGGAATTTTCATGGACTTGGCCTATTTTCATGTTACCTTGTGAATTTCTTTTACTTCCTTGGGCGGACTTGGGTATGGCTTGAGGAATTTCTTGACACTTAGTCAATTTTTATATTATCAAAACCTTGGCGGACTTCAACATGCTTTGTGGAATTTACCCATACTTAAACAAATTTCAATCACCCTAGGCTGGGCAAACTTCATGTAGAGTTGTGGATGATCTTCTTAAGAGGTCAAACTTGATGTAGATTTAGGATTTGGACAAGTTTCAAGTTAGACTTCATGTGTGTTTTGGAAACTTCCATACTTTCGACAAATTTAAGCCATCCTATCTTGAGTGGAGTTCACTTGCAAATGAGGATTTTTGGACTTCCAAGTCAGACTTTTCATGCCTTTCAGAATGTCTCGTGTTGGAGAAGTCGGACTTTGCCATGACTTAAGGATTTTCCACAAATTCTTGGGCAGAGTTGGGGTCTTGATGAGGATTTTCAAGCTTGGATAGTGAAAAATTTGTATAAAATATTTTCCTTTCTTATATTTTAAGTTATATTTTATATAAATACTGTCAAGATGATTGAGAGTGATTTCAAATCTCTATGAGTTATAGTGGAGATTTTGGATTTTGGAAGATCCTAAAATTCTTTAGACTTAGCCAAATTTTAGTAATCAGCATGCTTCCATTAGTGTCCTTTTCCACAACTTTTTTGACTTTTCCAAGATAAATTTGATACTAGAACAAGAATTTTCCAAGATTTTCACAATTTTGAATGCTTTTCCTCATTTTGAAATCTAGAATTTTTCACCACCATTCATGCTTTTTCATGAAATCCCAGTCGAACTTGAAGTCGAAAACAACAATTGTAGACTTGGGCTATTTTCACTTTTCTCAGTTGCAGACATAACCTTTTGGACTTCCCAAAATAGAAACCTCTAAAAATAGAAATTAAAAAAGAAAAAGCAAAAAAACAACTGTTTAATTTTGAAAAGGCAAACAGAAAAGCAAGTTCCCAGATTGGCCCCAAAATGCCAAAAATAGAAACTTCCAAAAAAGCAAAAAGTAGAAAAAAACAACTTTTCCTAAAAAATAGGAGTTGTCAGAATTGACCTCAAAAAATGTTGATCTTTGTCCCTTGGCCCTTCTGAACACCTTTGTGGCATCAAAATATTCATTTGGTCATGCTTTTTCTCTTTTACTTTTTGATGACACTCTTGGACTTGGATTGAACTCCTATACTTCACACTGGCAAGAGACCGGAGACTGAAACAAAAACACTTAAACAAAACCTTAAAAAGTGAAAACCTGGGGGTCCCCATTTGCAATTGTGCAATGTGTGATTACGCCACAGCACAAGGGAGATTGGGAAAGGCTAGAGGCATAGCAAGTAAGCACAATACTGGGGCTGAGGATTGAGAGGCTGAGTGAGGCAGCGAGAGCAGCATGTAGGAGTTTTAATCTTGTGCTAGAGATCATTGGTGGCTGCTTGTGGCAAGTCAGAAATGGTGCTTCCAAGGTTGTGCTAGTGTGTGTGTGTTAGAATCCATTATGGCAGATTGTAACTGTTTTTATGGAATCGATATAATGATAAAAAATCTTTTGGAGGCCAAGTTTTTCTTTCATTGAGGGTTTTTCCAAGATAATTCTTGTTTTTGGTGTGAAATTAGTGCCTGTTGGTTGGCATTTTAGTGTGGGCTGCACTGTTGGACAGTTTTTCATTGGATCTTCTGCCTGTGACTGCTTCAAATCGTTTGCCCATTCCTCCAGCTGAAACTGAGATCTCAACATTAGAATTATAAGTTAGAATAGGCTGAGTTTGCGATTAAGTTTTTATTATTTTGGTAAAAAAGATAAATCTATACTAATCTGGAAAGCTGAAAGAGTTACATAAAGATTTTCATAGAGCAATAGCTGTCATTAAAGGTCAGAGAATAAAAATCCAAGGAGGTTAGCCATATATCAATCCCCACGAAGCCTCATATGAGAACAAAAAAACTAAATTAAGACAACTAGAACACAAAATAATGCTACAAGCCCAAATCATGATGGTGTGAAAGAAGTTTTGAAGAATGGGCTGAAGAAAGAGATCCCCAATCCATAACTTTACAGCTACCCCCAACATCAGAACCCCATTGAGCCAAACGGTCCGCAACAACATTCCACTGATGAGGAACACGAATAAAAGAAATGGAATCAAAATTTTGTGTTAGGGAAAGAATTTGTTCCGCACGTAGAGTCAACCTCCAAGAAGGTTAAAAAGCTTTTCCATTATTTAAAAGGGAAGCCAAAACCATTGAATCCATCTCACAAATAACATTTTTCCAACACAACTCACAAGCTTTCTCCATAGCTACGAAGACAGCTTGAGTCTCCATGTTATTATTGCTAGCAATCTTCATAGCTGATGAAAAAAGAAGTGAACTAATCCAGTACCATCCCTTCCGATCCCACCAACCCTGCAGCTCTTGAATTACCTCGTGAAGAATCATCATTATTGTGATGTCCCCAATTTATGGGTGGGTCCACATGCTTTAATATTCTAACCAAATAAATAAACTATAAAATAAAGAGTAAATAAATTTATTTTTTGATTGGTAATTTTTGATATTTGTATAAATCGTGAACAAATGTATTATAATAAAGTACTTTGCCATTCTAATCACATGTAAACTTCAACACGAAACCATTACTACCCTCCCTGACACAAACAACCATACCCCTGACTACACTATAGCCCATTACAAAAAACTTCCTTCAGCTGCTTCGCATGAACATTGATGAGACTTCTCCTACACAAAAAATTTGAACAGGGACCTCACCAGACACCCTAAAACCACCCTAGATCCTTGAAATTAAAATGGGTTTCATCTCATCAGTAATAATAATTCTGCACACCCTGACTAAACAAAACAGAGAATCAAAATTTGAACCACAAAGAGACCACACCAGCTAGGGTTTCCTTGGTTTCCCCATGGGACTGTTGTACTAGCAGTCCCCCGATCCGTACTTGTCCTTCTTTCTGTGCTCCTCTCACTCCACCGCTCCTTTTCTCGCTACGAGTCATGAGCTTGCAGGAAAACTTTCAAGGAGTCCCACCCTAATTGGGCCTCTGCACGACGTTCTTCTTGGAAACTGTAAACATTCCACACCAAGAATGGCTGCAATGGAGGCTTCTCGCCAATCCCCATGGTGAGCATGTAATCCCACTCTCGACTCTACCATTGCCAAAATAATTGTTAAGCCACTGCACTATTTCAGGTGCACACTCCATCACCCTCAACGTCTCCTCCTTGGAGCCCAACTCTAGAGCCCAAGCCATAATAGGCCAAGGCTATCTCTATATTTGAGCAATACCTATGCTTGGTTCACAAAAAATCTTTGCCTAGGACAAGGTGGATAATTTTCCAGAAAAGGGGTCATCGATCTTGAATACCCCCTCAAACATTTCTCCAAAATCTTGCCATGGAAGCACAATTGCTGCTTTGGTGATACCAGCGCAAAATTCCCTTCCATGGTGTTTTCCACACTGCTATGTCACAATGTATAGTCTCCAAGATGAAATGTGGTAGAATTACCTTGCCGGGGTCTTTTAATTGCTTTAAGCGTATGCCACATAACTCCCATCACATCACATTATAACTATTACCTCCGCCTGCGTACTATAATTCAAAATCCTCACTTGATTGCTTGAAAATCCTCAAAAATCTCATCCACATTATGATTCATTAAATGCCACGACGATATTTGATAGGGTATTTGCCAAATGATTGCCACTCCATTTTAGGTGAGAAATTTTGAAATCATCAAAGGTGGCTAGAATGAGTTTAATTCTTTAATGAATTTATTAAGGTTCCATACACACGCTTCACCTTTAATTATTGCATTTACAATAATTAGCGAGTCCCCTTCTAGGTGGATACGAGACGTGTTTAACTTTTTAGCCATTAAGACAACATTCAAGGCTGCCTGACCTCAGCCTCATTGTTGGTTCCATCACCAAGACACTTTGCTCCTACAACTAGAAGCTTCCTTGATCAATCCCTTGCTACGAACCCTACACTAGATGGGCCTGGGTTTCCCTTAGATTCTCTGTTGAAATTCGACTTCATCCATCCTAGTTCTGGACATTCCCAATGATCCTTCAAAACATAATAGTCGTCTGGATTTACCTAGCAAGCCCTATATTTTATCAGAGAGCAGTTGGGTTGAAGTGCTTTGTCACCAAGGCTGAAATGTATTATAGATGGGTTGGTTTGGGATGTTGCATTACTCACTAATTCTGAAATGACTCTTTTAATATGCATCAAGACACTATTCAAACTCTTAGACTTATCCTGAAAGATTCGGCAGTTCGTCTCTTCCACACTTCTAGATAACTGATGAAGGACATACTTGCCAGATACTTGAGAAAGTGGATGTCGTTTGAACTCTAAACCAACATTAAAAAAGTTCCAATAGTGTCTCTGGCAAAGGACAATGCTACCCCAAACATTTAGTCACAAACCTCTAGCATTCTTGGGTAAATTCACACCGCAACAAGAAGTGGTCTAGATTTTCTTCATTACTATGACAGAAAACACATTGAAACGGTCCTGCAAATCCTATCTTCTTCAGTCTTTCCCCTGTTAAAATCCTCCCACAAAGGGCCAACCAAGAAAAGGACCTTTCTTTTGGCAAGCAATGTTTGTTCCAACACAACACTAAAGGCCATTCCTCTATGTTGTAGCCTATTTTAGCTGAGTAGTCTCTCTTTTTTGAGCTGCACCATATAATTTCGTCTGGTTCACCTGTGAGTTCCACCGTGCGAGAGGATAAAATGCCCTTCAGAATTGAGGCATTCCCTTCATCCAGATTTAACTCCACTGATTTCCACTTCCAATCTGTCCTTCCTCTATTGATGGCTCCGAAATGTCTGTAGCCCTTTCTCCCCATCTATTCACCGTGACCTCTTTCAAAAAATTGAAATTTCTTGCCTGTTCAATGATTTCGTTACCATCCCAAGAATCCATAACTTTGCCATTTCTCTATCTCCGAGCAACCACAAAATATGTTCTGTAATCACTGGCCTGTATGATAGTAGGAAATTTCCAAAGGGCAGAACCTCATGGGGGATTTTGAATGGTCAAGATTCTCTGGTTGTCACCATTATCCAAATATTTAGCTTGTAAAATTTTTGCCCATTTCTGATTTGGGTTTTGTACATACTCCAAATTAATTTTGTGCCCATGGCTTCATTCATTATCTTCCAATTTCAAAAGCCCGTCCCCCCCACAATTTTCGGTTTGCAGATCTTGTCCCATGCCAATAATGGAAGTTTATCTTGGGCCTGACTTCTGTTCCAAAAAAGCTTACACATTTTTTTTTCAATTAATCAAATGACTTTTGAAGGAATTTTCAGATACATCATCAAGAAGATTGGCATTGTTGAGATTACTGATTTCAACATGAGTATTCTTCCCGCTGAAGTAAGCCACCTACTCTTCCACCCTTGCATCTTTCCAATACAACTATCCACCAAACCATTCCATAAATTTGGTTTACATGCACCAGCAAACAAAGGGATGCCAAGAAACTTACCCAGTAATGAGCCTGCTTTAACATTCACAATTCTTGCAATCTCTCACCGTAAGTCAGGGCTGGTGTTAAAGAAAAACAGTTCAGATTTCTTCCAATTTATCTTTTGCCATGGCACCGCTATATCTTTCAAGAACAGGCTTCATGATTCTTGCTTCTTGCATTGTTGCCTCTCCCATTAACAGGGTATCATTTGCAAATTGGAGATGAGAAATAGGGTCTATCTCCCTTGCTATTTTTATTCCCTTCCAGGTGCCAGCTCTTCTACACTTGACAATAATTCTGCCCAAGATTTCTGCTATGATTATGAAAAGGAAGGGCAAGATTGGGCCCCCTTTCCCCAGTTCCCTTGAAGCAACACAAAAACCTTGAGGACTCCCATTCACTAGAATAGAAAACTGGGGGGAGCAAATGAAACTTTGGATCCAACAAACCCATTCTGAGTAAAACCCAAAAGGGTCCATTACATTCAACAAAAATGTTCTGTCCACTCTTTCATAAGCTTTCCTAATTTCTAATTTTACAAACATTTTCAGAGTCTTACTAAGCCTAATGGAGTGAATCGTCTCATGAGCAATATTAATGCCTTCCACTATAGATCTATTTGGGGCAAAACCACTTTGTTCCTTAAAAATTATTGACTCCGAACCCTTTTACAATCTGTTTGCAGAAACCTCAGAAATAATCTTATAAATTGTATTATAGAGGGATATGGGCCTAAAATCATCAAAATACTGTACCCCCTTCGGGATTAGGGCTACGTATTGTTGAAATCCTTCAACATGTAGCTGTCCCTTTTGGATCCTTCAACAACCTCCCAAAGCTCCAACTTTAGTAAGTCCCAAAATTTTTGGAAAAAATGGCTTGAAATCTATTTGGACTTGGAGCTTTGTTTCCCTCCTTCAAGAATATGGCCTTTTGAGCTCTTTTAGAGTCACCGATTCTTTCAACATTTTGTTGTCAGCATCAAAAAGCAATTTAGGTACAACTTTGAGAATCTCTTCATTGGCCTCCTATTGTGAGGTTTTCACACCATCGCCCCATTACAAATAGGGACCCCCTCTTTTTGTTTTGGCGGTTAGTCGTTGCCATTAGTTGTTTTGTCTTAGTTGTAGCTTGGCAGCATTCCGAGGTCTCGATGGTTTTAGAAGTCCAAGTCTTGGGCAAGGTCGAAGTAAAAGGATTGTCTGGGGTATTAGTTGAAGATCATATTTCAAATCCTTAGTCAACTTGTAAGGCTCTTGAATTAGAGAAGGGAATGTAAGTGGTCTTACAAATTTGATCCAACTCCCTTGAAGGATATCAAGTTTCCAATCAATACCACACAAGGCAACCAAAGGAAGAAAGAAATTGGGATTAAGAAGGATCAAGTGAAGGCATGTAGTGCATGGAATTTGGGGAAGGAATAAATTGACTTCAACACTTTGTCATTTTGAGAGTGCCCAAGTCGAGCCCCTATTTCCGCTCAAACACTTGGAGCCCCACAACACTACATCTTCCGCTCCAAACTTGTTCATGTTGATCAAGCCCCATGGTTGGACAATTTCCGGCCCACAACATGATGATTTTGATCTAGCGAGCCCGATCCCAACAACAAGGCATTTTCCGCAAAGGGTTGTATAAGCCTGAGAAGACCTCAAACTCTGCCTAACATTTGTAACATAAGCCCCAAGACTAAACAATTTCCGATCAGATCATGAAGGAGCCCCACAACACTGCATTCTCTGTTCAAGTACTCAGAGCCCAAGGACAGATCATTTTCCGCCAAGCAATCTTGCCGAAGAACATATAAAATTCTGACCTGGTTTGCTAAGGACCCCAAAGACTAAGCAGTTTCCACCTTCATGTAATGCATGGACCCAAGAGATGGGCAAAATCCGAAAAATCATGAGCCTCACAACAAGACAATTTCTGCTTCAAGGTAAAGGAGCCCAACGAATGAACACTTTCCAATTGAGTCATGTTTTGAGTGAGCCTAAGACACCTTGAAATTCCACATAAGTAGTGGCTCCTGTTTTTAAACCCCAAGCCAATCAAGATGCCTTTAAAATCTGAGTTCGAATGTTTTAATTATAATCTGGGCATGTTTGCAATCATGTCAGAATTCAATTGAAGCCAAGTAATCATGAGGAAGAAGGAGATTGACTGGCAAATGGAAAAAATTGGCTTGCAAGGTGTTAAACCAAATGATCAGTAAAGGGGGTGAAATCAGATCTTGAAAATTTTAACAAACATAGCATTTCCTTCGTATTTAGACTAAGCATGGAATACAACCAAGTTTGTGGTGGTAAAACAATAAAATTAGGCAGCCTGTTAGGCATTTTGTAAAGTAAAATTGAATGATCAAAACCTTGAAAATCAGAAATATTTAAAGTATTTTAATTTTAATTATACTCGCTGTCATGAACTCAACACATTTATCTTCTTGTTGTACAAGGTGAAATGCATGAGGAGCTCAAGCAAAGGGAAACTTTCACTTCAAGATTTCAAATAAGACGAAGATAAGGATGTTCTTCGATGCTAAGGAAAGCAAGGAAACTTCCAGTATCAACAAGTTGCAAGTCATTCATCAAGAGCACAAGCGAGATGATGTTCGAGATCAAGGGTCAAAATGAAGATACAAATCCAAGTCCAAGTTAAAATCCTCAAAATGGAATTCAAAGAACAAGTTGCACAAAGAAGATGAACAAGACTACAAATGGAGGAGATTATCAAAATCTTGAATTTCCTTTAGAAATCCAAGATAAGTAGAATGATCCAAGTACATGAAGGACCTCATCACTTCTAGAGATCAAGGTCATGGAATCAAGATTTCAAGTACAAGCAAGTTCAGGCCGTTTCACAATGAAGAACTTCAAAAGAATGGTGAAAGTTAATAAATATGAAGCAATTTGGGAATATGAGCCATCACAATCAATTGAAGGCTTGAAAATGTTGAGTATCAAGAGATATTACTAGAGATGCTAAGACTTCTTTATGATGATGGAGAAGTGGAATTGATCAAGTTTACAAGATAAGCATGCTGAGGTGGTGTCCACTCATCTTCAACCAATCAGAGGATCCCAATTCCACGTGTCTAAGTTCATTCAATCAAATTGTTTTAAGTGTACATGGATACATTTAATGTCTTCACCTAACCTATTTTCTCATTGGTCCATCAAAGGAATGTAATTTTCTTATTGGCCCACAAATTGGTGCCCAATTGCAATTGGTTAGCATTTAATGCTTGTAGCTGATTGTTGAATTAGGTTTGTGTTCGGTCAATCTTAGTCATTGATCTAAATCAATTTGGGTTGTTCATTGTACTTAGGCTCCTTATAAAAGGCAAGGCCTTCTCATTTGTAAAGGGGCGAGATTTGGAGAAATTGTTGCTATAATTGCAGATTCATTGTTGTTATCATGGTGGATTACTTGTGTTATTTTGGAGTATTGCATGGTTTCTACATTTCCTCACTTAGATTAAAATTTCTTTTATGTTGAGTAGAAGTAGCTAAGTGGATGAATTGAAGATATTGCTATTGGTGAATTAAGGTGAAACTATGTTCATACCTTTTGGTACTTGTTGATTGCAAGTAATAGTGTAAGGTTGGTTTGAACTTATTGCAAACACTAACTTCAATTGGAAATGTTCATTTGGATTGCACCGTCATTGGGTATTTGAATGAGTGTTGACAATATGAAAAATGTCCACACATCGTTAGATGATAGCACCCTCCTTTGAGTAGTTGATTTGGTGAAGCAAGGAATTGGTTTAGTCTCATCTCACCATCAATATTGTCTTGCATTGATAGAGTTAGATTAGTTTCCTAAACCCTTATCTTTTTCAACTTGTTTTGTTAGAAGTAGTTGAAGAGCCATCATTGCTAGATCATTCACATTTGCAAAGTTGATAACTTATCCATTGAATGAATAGCGTAAGTCCCCATGTGGTTACCGGCAAACCACATCATAAAACTGAGTCATGTCCAACAAAAATAGGAACCTTGGAGTTGCCTCTATGATTAATTTTGCAATCTTTAGCATACATGGCGTCTTTGTTCAAGAGAGGATTTGATATTTGGTGTTTCATCTTAGAATATTAAGTGTTTCATCCTACATGTTGGAGTGGTCACAAAACTCATATCAACACCAACATCCCAGAATCTTCTATTGACAAGAGAGATGTGAAAAAAGAACCGACTTCCTTGTTGATGTCCGACACGTCCTGTAGCTATTGCCCACTCGAGTTTTTAATGGAAGAGATTCTATTAATTGATCTTCTTACTTTCACTTAATTTTGGAAGAACTTCATGTTATGATCACTCTCCTTCAACCAATTCTCCCCAGATTTTTGCTTCCAATAATTTCTTCTCTTGCAAGGATTTCAGAATATCTTGCATGAAGATCTTTCTTTGTATAGAAGTCAACCTGGTTCATACCCTCCCTGATAACTTTATAGTTGAGAGCCTCCAATTGCTGCTCTAAACTCATTTTTTCCTCAAAAATGTCGTTGAAGTGGGTTTTGTTCCATTCTTTAAGATTTGTTTTGATGTATTGAAGCTTTTTGAAGAATCTAAAACCTTTCTTTCCTTCCCATTGTGGAGCATTTCTCCACCAGCTTGCCACTAACTCTCAAAAACCTTCCTCCCAAAACCACATCTCAAATTTGAAAGGGCATCTCATGGGCATTGCATCCCGTTGTAATAGTAAAGAAACGAGAAAGTGATCAAAACCTGAAATTGGGAGAATAAATGCCTCATATACAAAGGGGAGGGATTCTTAATAAGTTCAAACCAACCTTACACTCTCAGGTTCTCTCCTTTGATTCTGTATGTTGTAGTGGAATAAAACTCACATCAATAGACCCATTATTAAGAATCCATTGTTTCTCATTACCATTCTCACAGATAACTAGAGAAAAACCATTAGGTAGAGTTTTGAGAATGCAGTGCTTACCCCATTGTTCATTGCACCACTCACTCACTCGAGGAAAGGCCAACCAACCTCCACTCCACTTCATGAAAAGGCTTTTTCTTTCAACATATTTACTGAATCTTGCCATTTTGAAGAATCATCTCGAACTAAATTTTCTCTATTCTTCATCGTCTCTAGTCACTCCTTGGGTTTTTTTGATGGAATAAACAGATTCTGTAGACGCCACTCCTTCCCCCATAGTCTTTTAAAACCACCATTATTAACATTGGAGATTCTTGCATAACCCCAACTGTTCTTGGCATTTTCGGTTCAACCTTTTGTAAACTATCTACTTGTTTGTGCTGGTTGCTTTCCTCTATTTTGCTGATCCTCCCACGCCATGCGTGCTGGACACCATGTTGGAAGCTTTTTTCGCTGTTCCAAATGCCATTCCTGGCCCTGTAATTCACCCCTATCTCGATTGCCATGAAACTCTAGGCTCCCTCCTCACTTCACCATTTTTTCACCTGTTGCTTTTCAAAAAGTGTTATAGTAAATAAAATTATTAAATAATTAAGTTGAGGCTGACTTTGATGAATATCTTTAAATAATTTAATAAATAAATAATATTATGTTGCATGAGACCAGCTTGCAAGGCTTATTTCTTGTATTGCATGGGCTGACCTGTTTGGTCAATTCCTATAAAGGTAGGAGGTGATTCCATTTGAAGGCATTAGGAAAAGTTATAGTCATTGCCTTGGGCATGATTTTCTATTCCTGGGACGAAATCCTCAAGGAAGCATCCTTAGGTGGGATGACACCCTTACCTGATTGCCTTTTCTTTTGTGTAAGTTTAGTCCTATGACATTCCGCCAAATTCATCTGCATTTCAAATGAATGATCCTAGATCTCTTATGGCATCTACACATCATTGAATGAGGGAGAATTGGAGCAACTCATGAAGGCACAAACCTCATGAGTATTAACACCATGGAATAAAAAATGCTTAGTATCTCTTGACGGGAAATGGCATGGTCAACCTCATTCACGGGAGCCTCCACCACTTTCTCAGTTGCTACTGAGTATACAATGCCACTTTCAAGATGCTCAATCGTTCCTCATTCCATTAACCTAAGTGGAGCCATCAACCTTGGAGGAGAGCTTGTAAGTTGATTTTGATCTGTATTTGCAACATACCAAGATTTGAACTCTATTTTGAGAACTAAGAACAGTTGATGCTGTTAATCTGCATTTCTAAACAATTATGTTCTTGAGGACTGAATAAACTAAGAATTATGTTGAGGTATTGGAAATACTATCGAGGGAAATTATTATTTAAATTTGCAAATCTACTGTGCTATTATGTTTCAAGGGTTTTGAGCAATTTGCAAATAAATCTAAATTTTTTCATGTATTCTCATTTGATATCAATGGATATTAAATTGGAAAATTTGAGTGGATATCTCAGTGGTATCAAAGCTCCCTTCCACCTAGCCTACGAGTATTTGGTTCATGAAAACAGTAACTTGAGTAATTGCAGAGGGAGGCCATGAGTTCTATAACATTATCTCTGTTGCCCCAATCCAAAATGCTAAAGGAAGAATGGCCACTTGAAGGATCTGCTAAAGAAGTGGCAAGATATTATGGTGAATATATGAACTTAAATCCTATGTTACACTATGAGTTCTATACCATTATTTCCACCATCCCAAGCCAAATTGCTAAAGGAAGAATGGCCACTTGAAGGATCTGCTAAAGAAGTGGCTAGATATTATGGTGAATATATGAACTTGAACCCTATGTTACATAGGGACATGACCCATGTCCCTAGACCCCCTATCTCATCCCCGAGTCGTTTTGGGGATAGGGGGACATAAAGGAAATGCCCCCCATCCATCCTTGATTGCAAAAAATTGTCAGAAACACCAGGAAATGTCCCCACACATTTGGGGATGGCTAGCCATCCTTGCAACGGCTAGGGGATGCAGAAATGTCCCCTGGTCATCCTCGAAACGGCTTGGTGTCACCTCACCTTTAGACAATTTTTGGCTTTAAAAATTAAAAATAAAAGAAAAAACGCTTTTTAATTTCTTTTTGCCAAAGCAGCAACGTGGGGGGCCCACAAGGTTTGAATTTGTGTTCGCGGACGATAAAACTTTGAATGAAGTTTGACATGGGATCAAATTTATAAACCATGGTTTTGATGTTTGAGACTATTGTTATAATGCTGTAACTCGTGAATCTGTGATTTATTTACATATTGTCTTGTTGTTATCAATTATTGACATCTCTCTCTCTCTCACACACACTATATATATATACAATAAATTGTATATTGTCGTCCCCTTGTCCCTATCCTTGAAATGTCGTGGAACATAGCTTAAATCCAGTCATCCATCAAGATATGACATTAATTGAATATTTTGAGTTTTAAATGATGTGTTGAGGGAGAAGAAGATTTGGGGAGCAGTCTTGCAAGGAGAATTTCGGGATGGAACGATGGGATCATAAAAGGTACACATTTAAGGCCATCAAAGTCTTTGACGAATATTTAGGGATGTCTAGTCACATCAAATCTATATTTCCTTTTGATGATTATTTGACATGTTTGGATTGGATAAATCCAAGTGAAAGACATCATAAGACAAATGAGAAAAGAAGAGAAATATTCAACAATAGCAAAGGTGGAACTTGAAATAGTGAATAGTACAAAAGCACAAGAGGAGGTCAAGAAAGAAGTGGTGATAGTAGAGCAGAAAGAAAGATCAAAGTCTCAAGATGTCAAATAGGACCTCTCAATGGTAGAAGAATGTAATGTCTAGGCAACATCAACCCAAACTTTAGGTATGGACATAATTGCATTATGTGTTGATGCGTAGTGTATGAGGAAAATTGGACCATGCGATACGATGCAAAATATTAGTTGTGTTGTTGTGAAGATTGGTTTGTTTGAGATTGAGCACAATGAAAAGGAAGTGTAGGTTTATTTAGAAACCCCCATGATTATACACGTTGATTACATGGAAGTGGGCCAAGAATTGTTCAAACTCCTTTACTCCAAGAGTGATAAGATCATTGATGGAGTTTGGATGAGAGATGTTTATCTTAGAGTAGCGGAGCGGAGTGTTAGAGTAGTGATTTTGAGATTGGTATGGGATCTTGGTATTTTGTATTGGGCATATAGGTGCAAAAGGTAGTTGATTTGGTATACAAGTGTGAATTGCTCGAGGACAAGCAATTCAAGGATGGGAGGATTGCGATGTCCTTAATTTATGGCTAGGTTGGCCAACCTCAATATTTTGAATAAATAAATAAATTATTAAATAAATAATAAATAAAATTATTAAATAATTGAGTTGAGGCGAACTTTGGCGAATATGTTTAAATAATTTAATAAATAAATAATATCTGTTGTATGAGGCTGACTTGCAAGGTTCATTTCTTATATTGCCTGGGCTGACCTGTTTGGCTAATTCCTATAAAGGAAGGAGGCGATTCCATTGGAAGGCATTACAAAAAGTTATAGTCATTGCCTTGGGCACGATTTGCTATTCCTAAGAAGAAATCCTAAAGGAAGGATCCTCAGGTGGGACGACATCGCTACCTGATTACCTTTCCTTTTGTGCAATCTTATTCCTATGATATTTTGCCAAATTCATTTGCATTTGCATCTTGAAGTGAATGATTCCAGATGTCATATCTCATCTACACATTATTGAATGAGGGAGAATTGGAGCAGCAAACAAAGGCACGAACCTCAGGAGTATTAATGCCATAGGACAGGAAAGGGATTAGTACCTCTTGATGGGAAAGGAAGCCATCGATCTCATTTACAGGAGCTTCCAGCACTTTCTCAATCGCTGCTAAGTATACAATGCCATTGATGTATGAGGTTGTAAACCCCTTCAATAATCACCTGAAACACACTTCAAATACTCAAAGCAATCCGATTTACTACAGAAAATAAGATGAATTCAACATCAAAATTATGCAAGCAAAAGTAGGGAAAATTCTTATTGAAACTTGCAATATCATTACACAACAACATGCCAAGCCTATCGGCTTCTTATTTCATCATTCCAAACTGATTTGGGTTTGATCATA
The DNA here is from genome assembly GCA_027943335.1 of Chamaecyparis obtusa. Taxonomy (NCBI): domain Eukaryota; kingdom Viridiplantae; phylum Streptophyta; class Pinopsida; order Cupressales; family Cupressaceae; genus Chamaecyparis; species Chamaecyparis obtusa. The sequence continues at coordinate 702,613 of BSBK01003887.1, forward strand.
GACCCGCAACAATGTGTATTTACAGCAACAAATGGCTTCTCAAAAACCTTCCTTCAAGCTCTCGTCCAAAACTGCACCTGCAACAAAAACGAGTTATTCAAGCCTTTGAAACCCAAAACTTCACCCAGCTTTGCTCTCTTGCCAAAATCTCCCTTTGACCAAAAAAAATCTGTCCAAGAAATGTTACGCCCAACATAAAGAGGCACCCCAAAAAGCCATTAATTACAAAAACCAATTGAAATTTCCTATCTTTCAAGCCATTTTGGGATTCCACTCACAAATTTGTTCCATCCCACTACTATCATTTTGGGAGTCTTTAATGAGCTGGTCAAAAGACATAAACACTTAATGTTTAAAACCTACTAGAAGCAAATTTGAAATTTCAAACTTGAAGCTTCCCCTCCGCGTGGTTACCCTTGCAAGACACCCATGGTAGAAAGAAATTAGAAATGTGACCTTGTCTCTTCTCAAGAGGAAAACCAATGCCTTCAACTTCAGCTTTTCATCACCAAGACACGTCTTTAGTAGGTCGTCCAAGCCATTTTACCAAATCTTCAAAGTACTTCTTGTTCCTTGTGCTCCTAGTCACCCTGCTGTCCAAAATTTCCTCTATCTCCTTTTGTGAAGTAAATGTTGGAATGTTCAACTATGCTCCTGTTACATCTCCTTGAAACTCACCTTCATGATAATCTGTTAGATCTGAAGTATTAAATATGGGAGAAATATTAAGCTCATTAGGTAACTCTACTTCATAGGCATTGCTTGAATCATGCTTACAATATTGCAAGGCCCAAATTTCTTGATTTTTAACTTGTTGTAAGTACCAACTGGTAATCTTTCTTTTCTCAAACTCATCATAACTTCATCCCCCATATGAAACTCCTTGTCTCCTCTTCAAATCTGCCTTAGACTTATACTGAAAATTCATTTTGTTGATATGCTTCTTTACCTCTTCATGTATGCTCTGCATGTGTTCAATAAAGTCCTCTGCATCTGTGCTTTTCTTATCATTTCTATCTTTCTTAAATCTGAAACATCTCTTGGGCTGCTTACATAAACAATTTGGAACAGTGTCCTATTTGTACTCCTATTAACCAAGTTGTTATATGCAAATTCAGCTTGAGGTAGAACCAACTCCCACCCATTTGGCTTTATCACCAGTTAGACTTCTTAGCAAATTGCCCAAGTTTCTGTTAACAACCTCTGTTTGGCCATCTATTTGTGGATGGTAGGCTGAGAAAATCTTTAAATCATTCCTTAGTTTCTTTCATAATGTCCTCCAAAAGTAGCCAACAAACTTTGCATCTCTATTTGAAACTATGCTCTTCAGTAGACCACGAAGCTTCACAATTTTATTGAAAAACAACTCTGCAATATGAATTGCATCATTGGTCTTTTACGTGGAATAAAATGAGTCATCTTGGAAAATCTATCTACCACCACAAATATAGAATCATGACCCCTTTGCGTCCTTGGCAAACCAAGAACAAAATCCATACCAATCTCTTCCCATGGTCTGTCAGGTACAGGTAATGGCTTATATAAACTTGTGTTTCAACTAACACCTTTTGCTACTTGACATATTCTACAACCTTGATCATATTTCCTTACTTCTTGCTGCAATTGAGGCCAATAATTACTCTCTCCAACAAGTGCTATAGTGTAATATCCCCAAATAGGGAGACTAGAAAATGTAACAATATCTGCCTCTATAACAATATCAATGGTTCCCTTCCATGCAGGGTATAGGAATAGTTAAAGCATCAAAACTCTACAACAATACAAGGTTTAATATAACAAACTTAATTTGGAATTTATCAGCCAAGTTAGGAATACGAAATAACATTTATTTATTTACATTCTGCTTCAGACATAAAGGGAAATGCTAATTGAAGTTTTAATAATATGTAGCTTTCCTGGTGCTAATGTGCATCAATAACAATATATAATGGAGGTTCAAACTTCCCTTGCATACACGGTTCGAGAATAAATCATTGTGTTGAATTCCTCCTCACATGTGTGTATGAATCACTGTACCTTTGTAATTTACCCGCGCTAGGCCAATTGAATACAATTGTTTGGAATAGACTTACAAATAGTGGCAATATAGAAATCACTCTTGACAAAACTTCCCTGAACCTGTAGCCAAAATAATAATACAGCATGCGCCTAGATAGATGTAAGGAATCTAACGATATAGAAATAGTAGGAGCAATCAAAATCTTAGTATTAATTCCTAGGGTTGGAAGTCATTGGAATTAATTATGATTTTCTTCATACAACTCCATGAGCTCATCAAAACCAACAACTTCAACCTGCATTTCAATCAACAAATTTTGTTGTCTACTCAAAGCATCTGCAACCTTGTTAGACTTCCCACTTCTATGTTTAAAAAAAATGTATAACTTTGTAAGAACTTTGCCTGTTTCATGTACCTTTCATTCAACTTCCCTTGACTATTCAAAAAACAAACTCCTTAGGCAAGAGATAGTGTCTCCATTTCTTAAGTGCATGAACAATAACATAAAACACTTGATCATAATCTGAATACTTGTTTTTAGCATCATTTAACTTCTCACTAAAGTAAGCAATGGGTTTACCTTCTTGGCTTAAAACAGCCCCAATAGCATCACCACTTGTATCACAATCAATTTGAAATACCTTGCTGAAATCAGGGAGTGCTAACGCAGGTTGTTCAATCACTTTGGCCTTCAAAAAATCAAAACTCTTTGCTGCCCCTATAGTCCACTTGAACTCCTTATCTCCTCTCATGGTTTGAGTTAGTGATGCACATATACTACTGCAACCTTTATTGAACTTAATACAAAAATTTGCTAATCCATGAAATGATCTCACATTTGTTACAGTTCTAGGTTTTGGCAATTCTAAGATAGCTTTCACCTTCTCTAGCCCATCTCAATGCCATCTCTTGATACAACAAAACCCAAATATATCGATTCCCTCTTCACAAAGCTGCACTTCTTGAGGTTAATCGGCAAATTTTTATCTCTAAATTTCTCAAAAATAAATCTAACATGCATCAAATGTTCTTCTAGTGTCTTACTAAAGATCAAGATATCATCAAGATAAACAATTACAAATCTGCCAAGAAATGCTTTCAATACCTTATTCATCAATCTCATAAATATACTAGGTGCATTAGTTAATCCAAAAGACATGACTAACCATTCAAACAAACCTTAGTCGTAAAAGCCGTCTTCCATTCATCTCCTTTGATTCGTGTATGATGGTAGCCACTCTTCAAATCAATTTTGGTGCTAGGAAATGGAAATCTGTACTTTATGGTAATCTTGTTGATAGCTTTTGAATCCATGCACATTCTCCATTCTGCTTTGGTGATAATGTTGCAGGTACTACACAAGGACTCAAACTCTCCTTGATCAAACCTTTCTCCAACAAATTTGCAATTTGTCTATTGATAATCAACCCTTCATTTTTTGTAAGAGACATTCTATGGGCTGCCTTGTTTGGCAAATTTGCTCCTAGAATTGAATCAATTTGATGGCTTATCTTCGTCATTGGTGGGAGCTTTTCTGACACATTATCTAAAACATCTTTCAACTCTTGCAACAAATCTACTATCTCCATAGGAACATCTTCCACATCTTAACACTTAGTCTTAGGATCAAAGCAAAACAAACTTTCTCATGCTTCATACCTTCTAAGAACTTCCTTGCATCAACTGAAAACTCTTGCATTACCACAAACTTAAACAAATTTTTGTTTTTGAGGCTTTAAATTGACGGCTTACTCCATCATTGGTTAATGTGTATGTATTAACATAACCATTGTGCATTGCTTTCCTATCACAATGCCAATGCCTTCCTAACAAAAGATGGCATGCATCCATAGGAATATTATTTATATAAGATTTCATCAAAATAACCTTCTTTAAACTTTACTAAGTATTGTCCACTGACCAAAAGTTTTTGATCATCTTGTACCCATGCTATTCTGTATTGGATTCAGGTGTCTCCTTTTCTCTCGCTTCAACTTTCTCACCATTTCTTCCAATACAAGGTTGTCCATTCTTCTACTATCTATGATGACATTGCAAACCTTCCCTTTATACTTGCATCTTATCTTTAATAATCTCTTTGTTTGAGCTGGTCCATTGTCTTTATTCAATAGTGCTCTTCTTGTCATTAGGATTTCCCGCCTGCCTCTTTTGAATGTGATGAGTGTGCATCTTCTTCATTGATGATTGCTGTTCTATTCTGATTTTCTGATCTCGTTCATGGTCTTCCCTCTTCACGAGGGCAGTCATATGCTTTGTGACCTTCTTCTCCACACTTAAAAACTTCTATCCAGTCTTCCTCTACCTCTTGAATTTTGATCTCTAGGACCATATGAATCATCATATCTCTGATTTTTGCTGCTTCCTTGGTCTTCATTTATTTGATTTATCTGATTGTTATCATCATTCTTGTAAGATCTTCCTCCAGTTCTTCCACCACGACCTCTTCCTCTTTTTTTACTTTCATACCTTTTGTTCATTCTTTCCTCAAATTTTAGAGCAAATTGATATGCATCTTCCATTGTGTAAACTCTTACCAAAGCCATCTCTTCTTTTATGCTCAGCCTCAAACCATTGATTTATTTCACTACCTTCTCCTTAGTAGCTTCAGCATGTAATCTACTAGGATGAATTGTCTTTTCATTCTCCACCATTCTATCCTACTTTCTCCACCAAATTGAAGAACGTCCCTTGAATCTAGTTGTTGCAAATCTCACTCTATTAGGGTCTTCAACCTCTTCAAATTCAAAATATTACTGTGTCATCGATCTAATTCACTAGCTCTTTAGGATTCAAATTCCCACTGAATGTAGGAATGTCAACTTTTGGTCCTTTTCCCATTTTTGATAATGCCTTCAACAAAGAATCATTCACAATTGTTGCTGTCAATTCATCTTCTTCACCATGTGTATCATTAGCATTTTCTGTAGCTTCATCCTCTTCACTCTCAGGTTCTCTCCTTTGAGCAAAACCTCTTATAATTTCCTCTTGTAAAGCTTCAACTTGCCTTCTCAAGGCTCTTAAATCTTCACTGCGGAGATCAGAAGGACTTGTACCTGCACTTCTAACTCTACCTCTATCCCAACCACGTCGGGCTCCTCTTGCATACATTTTTCTCAATACCCACAAGCTCAATCCTGGTGCAAATTGCATCCCTCCGACGAATTTGTTTGCATGCTCAAAATACCTTGCTTTGATACCACTGATGTATGAGGCTGTAAACCCCCTCAATAACCATCTGAAACACACTTCAAATACTCAAAGCATTCTCATTTACTACAGCAAATAAGATGAATTCAACATCAAAATTATTCAAGCAATACTAGGGAAAATTCTTATTGAAACTTGCAACATCATTACACAGCAACATGCCAAGCCTATTGGCTGCTTATTACATCATTCCAATATGATTTGGGTCTGATCATAGGCCTGCAACAAAAATGAGTCATTCAACCCTCCAAAACCAAAAACTTCGCCCAGCTTTGCCTCCCTCTGACCTGAAAAATCTCCCTAGGAAATGCTACACCCAACATGAAGAGGCACCCCAAAAACTCATTAATTGCAGAAACCAATTGCAATTTTCTATCTTCAAGCCATTTTGGGCCTCCACTCCTCACGGATCTGTTCCATCCCACTATTACCATTTTGAGAGTCTTTAATGAGCCGGTCAAAATACTAAACACCCAAAGTTTAACACCTACTAGAAGCAAAATTGAAATTTTAAACTTGAAGCTTACCCTCCTCCATGTGGATGCCCCTGCATCAGCCACTTTCAAGATGCTCAATCATTAATTGTTCCTCAGCTTGAGTGGAGTTGTCGACCTTGGAGGAGAGCTTGTTAGTTGATTTTGATCTGTATTTGCTACAGACCATGATTTGAACTGTATTTTGAGAACTGAGAACAGTTAAAGATGTTAATCTACATTTATAAACAGTTATGTTCTTGAGGACTGAATGAACTGAGGATTATGTTATGGTATTGGAAATACTATTGAGGGAAATTATTATTTCAGTCTGCAAATTTACCGTGCTATTATATTTCAGAGGTTTCAAGCAATTTGCAAATACATCTGGAATTTTTCATGTGATCCTAATTTGATATTGTGCATATTAAACTAATATTTTTGAGTGAAATATTTCAATTATTAACTTTATAAAATCCCAAAGGAGGAAGAGACCATTTACCAGCTCTATTCACCTTATTCAAAGATCTAACCTAAAATTAAGATTTATTGAGAAAGTCAATTGTCCAAATATTACTTTTGAGAAATTAGATTATCTGAAGAAGAAGAAAGAATAACATCTAAAGAGAACTTGACCTTAAAAGATTCTTTCACTAAGCTTAAGACCTTTTGCAAAATATACCTAATAAGATTTTGATAACCTGCAAAGATTCGATTATTTCTTTCCAGCCAAATTTGCCGAAGGATGAAAGTAGGTCCTATATCCCAGGAAACCAAAAGAATAGAGGCTGAGGCATCAGGGTGGCCCTGAGTAGCACAAAATTCAGATATAGAAGAAGCATGAACAAAAGGATGATTCCAAATATACCAGTATTGCCTCCACAAGCCTCTTTTTGGCGTGTTATTCTGAGTGAGGTATTTATTATGGGAAAGAAGTCACAGAAAATGATTACACTTCAGTCAACAATAAGAATTCCATATATTTTTCAAGGAAAAGCCTCATATCCATCCTGCTCCTGAAATAAGATTTTATAACCATTTGAAACTGAATAAGCTCCTTTTCAATCATACCCCCAAGCAAGAGCATCAGCCTATCCTAAAGAACAAGAAGACAATCTGCCAAAATAAAATGGATAGCAGCCCAATCATTTTGATTACCTATCACAGATCAACAACTCGTGTCCTCCCAAGAATACTTCTGCATTAGTATGTCTGTATTTGCTTTGAGGACAACTTAAAAAATGATAAAAAAATATTTGGGAGGCTAAGTTCATTGAAGATTTTCCCGTGATAAAGCTTGTTTTTGATGTGAAATTTATGCCGTGTTGGTTGTTTTCTTTAGTGTGGACTAAACGGTTTGACAGTCCTTATTGGACCTTCTGCTTGTGACTGCATCAAGTTGTTTGTCCATTCCTCCAGCTGAAACTGAGTTTTCAAAATTAGTATTATATGTTAGAATAGGCTGAGTTTATGATTAAGTCATTATTATTTTTTTTCACAAAAAGTAAATTTATACTAGTGTTGAAAGCTGAAAGAGTTACATAAAGATATCCATACAACAATAGCTGTCATTAAAGGTCAGAGAATAAATTTCCAAGGAGGTTTGTTATAGATCCGCCCCCATCAAGCCTCATAAGAGAATGAAAAAACAAAATTAAGACAACTAGAACACAAAAGAAGACTATCACCCCAAATCATGATAATCTGCCAAAATAGAAGAAAGAGCAGCCCAATCTTTTTGATTACCCTACACAGGGCAACAACTCATGTCCTGCCTAAGAAAAATTCTTCATTAGTATGTCTACATTTGGTTTGAGAATCAGTCTAGAGGATCTGTCAGGGATACTGCCAGTGAATCTGTGTGATGTCGTTGAATTTGTTAGATAAAAACAGCTTTTAATTGAAACGTAGAGTTAGACAGCTTGTTGGATTAAGCCCTTTCCCTTTTTCTTATAACAATACAATTTCTTGCAGACGCATAGATTTGAATTGATTTCAGCTAAACATGGCATCGTTCTCTTGAGGGAACTTGAACTGCCTGTAAGTGTTGTTCTGACTGATCTCCAAGAACGATTAATCAGATTATATGTAGTCATCTGGGATTAAACTAATTTTGAGTTAAAAGCAAAAATCATTAAAAAGAATTCTACTTTTAGTTTGAAATTTCAGCTGCTGTTTTTTCCTTTGCAAAATTGACTGCATGGTGTCTACATTTGTAAGAATATGTAATTGGTATCTGGGTTCAATGGGCTAGAACAACATTGACGGAACATTAAATGGCTTGACGATTGTAGATTCTAGATCGTATGTAAGTTTGAATCGGGTATGGATCTGACAGAGGTTCAGGAATGAAACTTAAGTCCTTGACTGACGACCTATCTTGTCTTGAAGCTTACATGGAAAGGGAAGTAATGATGGCTAGATACCAAATATGACTTCATTTTTAAGGTTGGTCTATATGATTGGGATTAGTGGCCAAAGAGAGTGTCCCAGTTGAGAAGTAAACATACGGGACATAGTAGGTTCTACAACACTACAACGAGGCAAAAACAATGTGGCCCAAAATAATGTGTCATTATCCACTTTAGGGGAGCACTGCAATTCTAAGATGATTATAAATTAATAGTTAAATTCTTTTGATATAGGATATTTTTTCTTTTAAAAAGTTACAAATTCAAGGGTTTCTATCAGGTTAAGATCAATAGACCAACACTTAACTCTTTTGATATAGAAGGTTTTTTTTAAAAGAGTTATAAATTCAAGGGTTTCTATTAGGTAAAGACCGACACAACAAATTAAAATAGAGAATAAGTTTAATTCAAAACTAGTTGATTTAGCAAATGTTGATTTTGTAATTCACTTCATTATCATTTGATCTCTAAATTTATCAAGGGAGAATACTCGAAGTCAAGTATTCATTGGGTAAAACTTAGAGGTCTAAAACATCAATGGAAAATGTTATCATTTGTATATATAAATTAATGCATGAAGAATTATTACTTTACTCCATATAACAATAGGTCATCATTTCAAGCTGACCATAAATCAAGATATTATATAATCATTCATATTAGTGAAACGACATTTCATTATATTTCTTATAGTGTGAATATAATTTCTTAGAGCATCATCAATCATAAAATTGAATGGCCTATTGAAGTTCAAAGCAACATGGTTGTTATTACTCCTTTATTTACATCAACTTATGTATACATTGCTATACATTGAGGATACAAATGATTCCTCATAAAAATATGATTGTTGTCTCTCTTTGAAAATATAGTCAACATCCAATTGGTATTCAATAAATCTATCTCTAGGAGCTAAGCAAGGGCACTGTTGTTGACACAACCTTTTGGTTTTATCAAGCTTGTAAACGATCTCACCACCCTTGAGCCATTAGGTGTCTAAGTGCCTCACAAGAAAGGTAATTGATATATGGGTAATATAACCATGTAGTCCTTTTCAAAACACATAAGGCCATGCTAAGTTTGTTCATAAGAAACTCTTATAACATTAAAAAAGATACATTATCTCCTCGCAATTCTTTCTAGGGTACAAATAACAAGAAGACCCATTCCCTCTAAAGACCTTCCTACATAATTAAATCTCAAGATGGTGAGTAGTTGCAAGATCTGACATCTTAGATCCCCATAAATAAGGTTTTAGTTCCTAGATTTCATTGGTCCAAGGCAAGTTCAATTTCCATATGTTCATCATAGACATGTAATGTTACCCAAAGAGGTAAATACTATCACAAGATGTCATAGTTTTTTGAAGACTACATGAGTGTCTTCACGACACATTACAAACCAAACTTAACATAACATAAGAGAAAACATAGTATCAAGTTCAAGCACATAATAGACAATACATTGTAGAAAGCAAAGCAATAATTCATCCATTCAAACTTATACTAAACAATACTCCATTGGAACATCAATGCAATATTTTATCATATGCATTAGTGGTTCCTATTGATTCATTCACAACAAAAGAAGCAACCACAGTCACAAGTATACACGAGGAAATGATTTTGAATTAGAGCTTACCTAGGTTATACTAACTTTATGAAGTGAAGATGCCTCCAACTATAATACTTGGTTGAACTCTAAGCCCTTCTCAAATTGGCACAACAAACTACCAAAAGAGCATAGTTTATAATAATTAAATCACACTATGAAGAATTGTTCTCTACACATGGGCATGAAGATCATCCTTGAAAGTTTTACTTTAACCAAACTAAAAACAAGTAGGAGGTATTTTCCACAATGTGTCAAATTATGATATTTATATCAATCAATTGCACAATTTTTGAATCATTCATTAACCCATATTTCATGAGTAGTGGTTCATGCAAACTTATGTCTCATAAGAAAGAATGGTCCACTTAACATTTGTTGTACTAGGTGACACTCATAGATGTGAAGTATCAGGTCTTCCCAAGAGGTTGCCACCCCAAAAAAGTATGCCGTTGAATTCTAATATAAATATCAAAACAAAATAACAACCCTAATGCATGAAATTTAATAAGCTTCTTCCTTTTTTCACTTCTCTCCTTTATCAAAGTAAAAAAAGTCCTTTAAGAATTTTCCTCCATTATTTTGAGGGAATGTAACAATTTGTTCAAGGAGTCTCCTTGACCAAACTTCTATGACTTCTCAATCAATTCTATAAAACCTGTGCCCACGTAAATGAGATCACCCTTATTAGGGTAAATTGATGACACATTCCAATACTATGCGTACCTCTATTTTTTTTCTAAAGGGGTAAAGGCTTTGCTCAGAGTCATAAACCAATGTGGTCACAAACAAGGGACCTCATCTGCCTAACCCTAAGTTAGTGTAAGGTCCAACCATTCTATGATTCCATTGTAGGCCTATTGAATGTTATTCTTATGTTGTGAGAATGTTTGGGGAATTCTATATGTGTAAATTATAAAACAAACCATGCTTAGTGTATTGAGATTTGATGTGATTAAGATTATGTAGTGTTGATATAACGTGAATAATCATCTTTCTTCAAAGTGTGGTTATGTTTATATTAAGTAATACACTATGTAGTAATCTACATGTCATAAACTCCATGTTTATGATCATGATGATAAATATATTGGCTAACATGTGCTTTGGCTATGAGTTCAAAAGTGAGATTTAATGTGTGTTATTAAGGGATTTAATATGTGCAACCAATGGAAGGCATGCAAAGAACATAATCATAGATCATTATCATCTCATTCTAGCTTAATACTGAGATTGTCATTGCAAATATGACATTTTGGTTGTCATTGATGTCAATTGTTGATTCAAAAGCTTATGTGTTGCTCTCCTCATGGTTCAGATTGGTCTAAAAGCTATGTATGATGGAATCAGAAGTAGTGTATTTGGCTTGTAAGTTTTGTGGTGATTCTTCTTTGGGCTCAAAGCTAATTTTGTGGCTCAAAAGTTTTGTTTAAGGGTTTTATGTTTCTCCAGTGGTGATTCTATTTTGGGTCGGAGCTAATTTTTACATGCAATAATGTGCGGTATTTGAAGAAGTTTATTGAATACTTTTAGAAGGTGTGCCGACTCGGTGTGGATCTTCACACATCTTCTTTTCCTACCACTAATGATTTTTGTTTAAGGATTTTGGCCAGCCTTGTGCCCACGCATTACACCCTCCTTTGGGCCAACCTATTGTGTGATCTGGATGGTATATATGAACAATCTTCATGAGCATTTGTGAAGCGATGATGGGATGTGATGGTATGATGTTGTGTGAAAGAGAAATGCAAATAACACACTATTGAATAGCCATTCTAAGGTTTGGATGTTGGATAGTGCAGAGATGAAAATAGATTTAGATGAGTATTCACTGTGAATTGTAATCCAACATATCAGATGCTATTTTTATCAATTCAATTTCTCTTGGTCATCGGATTGGATTATGCTTCTTGCTTTGAAAAGGTGATCTTCAGATTGCAAGTCATCTTTTTGTATCTTGTTGTATAAGTAATGAACCTTAGTTTTAACTCCTAAGTAGTGAGCTCTTTGGCAATGAGCCTAACACTTTGCAATCATAAATTTACATATATTGCGAGATAGTTCTCAACACGATTTTTCTTGTTTTGTGTTTTTAACATAAAAATCTTGGCGTTCTTGTGTGTATGATTTTACTATTTCTATTGCATTCTTCCATATATAATGAAGTGAATAAATTAAATAAACAAGTTAATAATTCTCATCAATTTTTAAGGTTATTTTAAGTTAATGCTAATTTTTCTCCCCCTCTCAGTATCTGAGTGTGTTCAACAATTGGTATCAAAGCCTAGTTCTTGAAGAGATAGTTTAACCATCGTGGTAGATCCGAGATTTGAACACTATGTCTGGAGAGGATCTGAATGACATAGATTCAATGGAGAAACATGTTTGTGATGATGTTGATGGCATTGTAGACATGGAACGAGAATTGTAATCAACTTTGGTAGATTTGAGTGAAAGTAAATTTAATTGTAAGAAAGATGAAGATACAATTACTTCTCTGAGGAAACTCCTTGATGAAGGAAGGCTATGGATGAGCTTGAAATGAAGTTGGATAGAAAAATAATAGATTGTACCAGACTTGAAAAGGAGGTTAAGATGCTAAGGAAGGAATTGGAAGATGTAAGAGAACAAATTGACAAAAGGTCTTAAACTAAAAGGTGGTAGTGAAATTCTTGGCAACTTGCTAAGTGCACAAAAGAAGAATAAAAGCAAAGAAGGACTTGGTTTTGAAAAAGGTAAAGAGAATGTTAAGGATGAACTAGTGAACTTTAACAAAGACCAACAAAATTTTATTCTTGATCGATGTAGTGAGTAGAAGCTCAGAAGAATTCAGCCTGGCCCATTCAGGCACTCTTTTAATGATAACTATTTTTCATGTAACCAATTTGGTCATAAGGCCAGTGAATGCAAAATCTAGATAAGATATCAATCTTTTCATGATAGATGTTTTTGAATAAGGTAAAAACAAGTTTTGAATGCAACTTGAAACCATTTACAGCATAGCAAAAAGATAAAGCATTAAAGTTTTTCAAAATGAGACGCCTGCTAGAAAGAATAGAGCAGGATCCAAAAAAACACTAGATACGATAACAAAAGCAAAGAAAACAGATCTAGCAACACTACTAGCAACACCCAACAACGAACATGACAAAACTAATTGCTTATCATTTTGTCCGCCTTCATCTTCAGCTCCTCCATCTTCTGGATAGCATTTTTTAGGTCCTTCAGCTCCTTAGGCTTCTCAGGGATCTTCCTCTAAATACGCCCTCTAGTTCTAGTACCTAGGCCTGCATTCCCAACACTGTCATCAATAGTAATGGTTGTGTTTTTATGGTAGATGCTATGCTTGTATTAAGTTTGGATATAAGAGCTTCTTAATGTAGAAGTAAGATGATATGGAATGGATATGGAAATTGGAAATTCCATGAATTCTTAGTTGTGAAAAGGAAGAAGGTTGGGATGAAAGAAAATGATATTAGAATTGTTCCTATGGACAAGGTATGTTGTCCCCTGACTCAAGAGGCCCAGAGAAAAAATGTACAAATACTTAATGCAATATTTAGAAAGTAGGAAAGAATGAATTTAATTATGGGTGGAGATCCAGAAAATATCAAAAGAAGACATCTTAACCTAAGTAGTTGTAGTGGTGGTTAAGTCATTGTATTCTCCTCCAAAGATGACAAATATTGGATTTACTATAGGTGAATCTAACCTAGGTGCTTTGAGTTTGGAAAAGGAAACAACTAAGTGTTCATAAGCTGTACTGATTGAACAAAGATATAATGATTGAGGAAATTATTGAAGACATTATGAAAAAAAATCACCCTGTGTATAATGAAGACCTTGCCATTGAATTTGACATTGAAAGTGCAATGGAAATAGAGGGTGAAAAATAAATGAATAGAAAATATGTGACAATTGAAGAAAGGAATGCAAATGAAGTGAGTGCAAAAGAAGACAAGAAGGAAGAAGAAAAGTCAAAAAAGAAAGTAAAGGAAGAGAAGGTTGAAGAAATGGATGAAGAAAAAGTAAAAGAAAAAGAAGTTGTTCAAACTCCTCTAGATAAGGAGAAATAGAAATCTAAGATGGAAATTGTTGTGGTACCAGAAGAAAAATCTGAAGTGTTACAAACCCCTATATCTCAGGGAAAACTTGATTTAGATAAAATATCTCCTTTGGACATATTGGAGTTGGTTGTAGTGTTACAACAAAAGATGAGGAAGAAATGCCCAGTATTTATGGATTTGATTGAAGATATGTTGAAGTTTCTCAAAGAGAGACTTATAGGATTCAAAGTTGATCAAACATCGAGTTTTGAAGAAAAGCTTAAAAGTTTTACTGTAGGAAATGAAGAGTCGGGATTCCATTCTTGAAACAAAGCTAGCTGAGAATATTGAAAAACAATTGATGAATGATAGATTGAATAGATTGAAATTTAAGTGTACAAAGTCACTTGAACAATTGAAAGGCGAAACAATTTTTTTTGAGAAAATATTAAAAATGCTACTAAAGTGTATAAGTTGTATCATTCTTGGCCAGGAGGTACACAAAAATAAAGTTTAGATTAACTGGGTTGAATATGAAATAATGAAAGTAGCCAATATGTTGGACTCGTTGATGGATGAAGATGGATTTTCTTGTTTTGAGTTGAAAGTGTAGTATTTGAAATTGGATAAATTGGTTGATCAGATAGAAAACATGAAGAGGGAATTCTCCAGATTAAGGGGTATCATTGGCATGGATCTCACTACTATGGTGAATGTCTTGAGAGATTCAAACTTTTTTGTGTGCATCAATTGTTGTTCCAAAGACTTGTTAGAGTGCAAAAGAGCCCATTTTATAACTAGAAAGTCAGATAAAACTTTTGGTCTCTATTAGAGTTGATTGGTCTTCTGATTGGGCACAATTGAAATTGGTACATACGAATATCATTTCTCTAGATCTGCAAAGTATACAATAAATTTTTTTCTCTTTCATATTCATATGTTTTGATGAAGGATTAATATAGTAAAGGGGAGTTGTGTGTATTATACTTACTCTTTGTGTACCCTTTGTCCTTGATGTCAAAGGGGGAGAGATTTTGGAATTTTAATTTTTTTGAGAAAGATCAGTTTTGGAAAATGTTGGCACAAGTGTTTCCATCAATGAAAAAGGGGGAGATTGTTGCAAATATGACATTTTGGTTGTCATTGATGTCAACTATTGATTTAGAAGCTTATGTTGCTAAACTCCTAGTCTAGATTGGTCTAAAAGCTAAGTTAGATGGAACTGGAAGTAGTGTATTTAGTCCAAAAGTTTTGTTGTGATTCTTCTTTGGGTTCAGAGATAATTTTTTGGTTTGAAAGTTTTATTTAAGGATTTTGTGTTTCTCCAGTGATTCTATTTTGGGTCTAGAGCTGATTTCTACATGCGGTAACATGTAGTTGTTTGAAGAAGTTTCTTGAATATTTTTGAAAGGTGTGTCGACTCAGTGTGGATCTCCACACACCTTCTTTTCATTTTACTTATGATTTTGGTTTAAGGATTTTGGCTAACCTTGTGCCCACACATTACACCCTCCTTTGGTCTGACCTATTATGTGACCAGAATGGTATATATGAACAATCTTAATGAGCATTTCTAAAGATATGATGAGATGTGATGGGTATGATATTGTGTGAAAGAGAAATGCAAAGAACAAAGTGCTAAATAACAATTCCGAGGTCCAAATGTTGGATTGCATAGAGATAAAAATAGATGGAGATGCATATTCACTGTGAATTGTAATCCACCATATAAAATTCTAATTTTATCAATTAAATTTTTCTTTGTCATCAGATTGTATTGTGATTCTTTCTCTAGAGAAGTGATCTTCATATTGAAAGTCATGTTTTTGTATCTTTCTCTATAAGTAGTGAACCTTAGGTGCATGTCCTAAGCAGTGAACTCTATAGTGTAATAAGATATATATATATATATATATATATATATATATATATATATATATATATATATATATATATATATATATATATATATATATATATATATATATATATATATATATATATATATATATATATATATAGTGAGATATTTCTCATTAGGGTTTTTCCCATTTTGGGTTTTCCACATAAACATCTTGGGGTTCTTTGACGCAAATGAAGGAGTAGGGGCCAAAGATGGCACACCCTAACCTGATCCACCTTGGTCAACAACACGCGAAAGCAACAACATACATAGTGAGAGAGAGAATGCATAAAATTTCATATATTATCTTCAAATTGATTCATACATGCCGAGCTATAAGGCCTTCCCGGTTACGACCAGATATTACAATCAAGTACAAAAGTCCTCAAACATGCGAGGGTCTGTAGATAATCTCTAAACTTCTATCTTCTATCTTCTACCAAAACTAACTCCCAAAAACTCCCCCTAAACTATAACCAAACAACTACATTTATACAAGAGGCTACCGAACTAAGTTGGCCTTTAGATCCATAATTAACAGAAGGAACGGTCAGATTTGGGACCACACGCTTCCCAATGATGGATACCAACATTAAATCCGTAACCCAAATTAAATGCACAAGTCGACCTCAACATGAACTCAAAATAAACAACTCGGTAAGCAAGGAAACTGAGCGCCAGACAAGGATCACCGAGTGCCAGGGAAATTCACCGAGTGCCAGAGAGATAACCAACCAACACTGGCGAACAAAGGAAACCGAGCAACACCAAACCAACTTGGTCAAAGAAAAAACTGAGCAACACAAACAAACTCAAATATGTTTTTGGTGACACAAGATTGCCAAGGACTTGAGATGCTCTTGCATTAGACCCCTGGAGTTGTTTGAAAATGATTCTCTGAATCATGAAACAAGTATGATCCGAGTTGCATCCAACTCAGACTGTGAAATCCATGAATTGTCTTCAATCGGTCTATTCTTCCACTTTACCAGATATTCCATATATTGTTTTCCTCTTGTACTTTTGCCAATTCTTTGCTCCAAAATATGCTCCACTTCTTCATTATGCTTCTTAGGATAATCCATCGATACTGTCATGTCTTCTTCAGGTTCATGAAATTCATACATATCAGCAATGTTGAATATAGGTGATATATCCATGTCATCAGGTAACTCAACTTCATATGCATTTTCATTGTCAAATTTTCTCAAAATCTTGCAAGGTCCAAACTTCTTCATCTTCAGCTTCCCATAAGTTCCAATAGGAAATCTGCCTTTCTTCAAATGAACAATCACTTCATCACCAACATCAAAAGTCTTATGTCTTCTTGATCTATCAACTCTGTCTTTGTATTTCTGATTACTCTTTTCCAGTTTAAGCTTCATATCTTCATGCAATGTCTTCATGTACTCAGCAAATTTTACTCCTTCAACACTTCTCTTTCTTTCATAATCAATGTCTCTCAAATTTGATATACCTCTCGATTGTATGCCATTTACAATCTCAAAAGGTGTTTTTCCAGTACTCCTATTCACTAAATTATTGTATGCAAACTCTGCCTGGGCCAACATAGAATCCCAATTACCCAGTGTGTCTCCAACTAAACATCTCAAAAGATTACCCAAGCTTCTATTCACAGCTTCTATTTGTCCATCGGTTTGTGGGTGAAATGTAGAACTATATTTCAACTTGGTACCCAACTTTCTCCAAAGAGTCTTCCAAAAGCATCCAACAAATTTACTGTCTCGGTCAGAGATAATACTCCTTGATAATCCATGCAATCTGACAATTTCCTTAAAGAAAAGATCTGCTACATGTACTGCATCTGATGTCTTTCTACAAGGTATAAAATGTGCCATTTAAGAAAATCTATCCACAACCACAAATATAGAATCATTACCTCTTACTATCTTCGGTAAGCCAAGAACAAAATCCATACTGATGTCAATCCAAGGTTTCTCAGGTACAACAATTGGTGTATACAATCTAGTATTCTGACTAACTCCTTTTGCAACTTGACAAACTCCACAACTTTTCACAAATTTTTGAACATCTTTATACAATTGTGGCCAAAAGTATTTCTCCTTAAGCAAATTCAATGTCTTATCAACACCAAAATGTCCAGCCAAACCACTACTATATTTCTCTTTTATCAAATTAGTTCTCATTGGTCCTCTCGGTATACACAACTGAATACCTTTAAACAACATACCTCCTTGCATAAAATATTCACCTATTTAGTACTCTGTTGATCTTGAATAGGTGCTCTGCACTTTCTCCACAGCTCAGAAAAATCAGGATCAAATTCATAAGAATCTCTCATGTCATCAAAGCCTAGAATTCCAATTTTCATCTCGATCATCAAAGATCTTCTTCTACTCAATGCATCAACAACTCGGTTAGTGACTCCATTCTTATGCTTTATCACACATGTATAACTCTGCAAATACTCAACCCATTTCATATGTCTCTGATTCAACTTATTCTGACTACCCAAATATTGTAAGGCTTTATGATCGATATACAACACAAATTCACTCGGTATCAAATTATGTCTCCATTTCTTCAAGGCTTGAACAATAGCATAGAATTCTTGATCATACACAAAATATTTCCTTTTTGCATCATTCAACTTTTCACTAAAGAAAGCAACGAGTTTACCTTCTTGACTCAACACAACTCTAATTGCACTACCAATGCATCACATTCCACTTGAAATACCTTATTGAAATCAGGCAATGGGAAAACATGCAATTCATCAACTTCCCACTTCAGAATCTCAAAACTTTTATTAGCTCCATGTGTCCACTTGAATTCTTTTTTGTCTCCTCTCATAGTCTCAGTCATAGCATTACAAATTGAACTGAAATTCCTAATGAACTTTCGGTAAAAACTTGCCAAACCATGAAATGATCTTACCTCACTGGCATTCACAGGTGTAGGCCAATTCAAAATAGCTTCAACCTTTTTAGGATCCATTTTCAAACCATCAGCTGAAATCACAAATCGCAAATACATAATCCCCTCTTTCATGAATGAACACTTTTTCAGATTTATTAGCAACTTTTCTTCTTGCAATCTCTGCAAAACTTGTCTAACATGCAACAAATGTTCTTCTATGGTCTTATTGAATATCAGAATATCATCAAGATATACAATCACAAACTCAACCAAGAATATCTTCAAAACTTCATTCATCAACCTCATAAATGTACTCGGTGCATTAGTTAAATCAAAAGGCATAACCAACCACTCATATAAACCTTCTTTTGTCTTGAAAGCAGTCTTCCATTCATCACCTTCTCTGATTCTGATACGATGATACCCACTTTTCAAATTGATTTTGGTAAAATACTTTTCTCTAGTCAAACTATCCATTATATCATCCATTCTCGGTATAGGAAACCTATACTTCACTGTTATCTTGTTGATTGCTCTGGAATCAATACACATTCACCATTCTCCATTCTTCTTAGGTGCCAATATTGTAGGTACTACACAAGGACTCAGACTTTCTCTGATCAAACCTTTCTGCAAAAATTCTTGAATCTGTCGGTACAATTCTTGATTCTCGGTAGGTGTCAATTGATGAGGTGCCTTATTCGGTAAACTAGCTCCAGGGATAAGATCCATGCAATGATCAATGCTTCTCTTTGGTGGAAAACCATCAGGTACATTATCAAAAATGATACCTTTGTACTCGGTGAGTAACATATCAATCTCCTCAGGGACACTGTCCTCTATTTTCTTACTGGGTTTGTTAGGAATCACAACAAAACATACATCATTTCTCTTTAAATCCTTAACAAACTTTCTTCCTTACATTAAGAAAACTTTCACAGATGCGAAAACATTACTAATAGGTTCTTCCATCAAAGGTAACAAGATTTGTCTTCTTCCATCAACCCAAATAGTATACTTATGCAATCTCCCATCGTATATAGCATGTCTATCATATTGCCAAGGTCTACCCAACAAAATATGACAACAATCCATAGGCGTGATATCACATAACACCTTATCATATTACTTTCCAATTTTCAAATTCACATAACATTGTTCACTTACCAAGAGTGTATGCTGATCTTTGATCCATGAAATCTGATAGGGCTTCGAATGTTCCAACCTTTTCAACTGCAACTTTGTGACCATTTTCTCAGATGCCAGATTCTCCAAGCTACCACTATCAATGATTACCTTCCAAACTTTGTCATAAACTCTACATCTGGTCTTGAACAAACTTTTCCTTACCGAATCTTCCTTGTTACCTTCATTCCAAAGTGCTCTTTTTACCATCAAGTTATTTTCCTTCTCAGGTTCATTCGGTGACTCTTCTTGCACCAAAGCATTTCTACTGCTACCAGCCTTCTTACTTGCATATGTACACTCAAATGATCTATGTCCTTCTTCTCCACAATTATAACAAGTTCCTCAGAAACCACCTCTATTATATCCACCTCGGTAGTTACTGCCTCTGCCTCTAGATGAACTTTCACCTTTCCACTTGGTCTTGCCTTTATCCAGAGTTGTCTTTTCTGGTTTAGATCTAATGTTTTTACCATTAGATCTACCTCTTCCTCTAGGGAATCTACCACCTCTACCTCTTTTTCTTTTCTGATGTCTCTTATTCAATTTCTCCTTAGCTTTCAATGCAAATTGATAAGGCTCTTCAATGTTCTCCAATTTGACCAAACTGATTTCTTCTTGGATGGAAACTCTCAAACCATTCAGGTATCTAGCAATTCTTTCCACATCATCTTCATCATGTCTAGATCTGATATGTAATCTATAGAATTCCTCAGTATTTTCCTTTACTGAGCTATCTTTCTACCTCAAACTTTGCATTCGCTTAACTAGGTTAATCTGATAATCACAAGGTAAGAACTTTCCTTTCAATTTATTCACCATTTTACTCCATACCTTGATTTTGTTTTTGCCTTTCCTCTTTCGGTCCAGCTGCAGATGTTCCCACCATAAGGATGCATGACTTTTCAACTTTGTGCTTGTAATTTTCACCTTCTTTTCCTCAAGTATATTTTCATACTCAATACTTTTCCATCTCTGTGATCCAATCCACCAATTCATCAGAATCCAATTTCTCACCATACTCAGGAGGATTAAAGTGTGGTGTAGACTTCAGACTTGTCAAAGCCTTCAAGAATCTTTCCTCACCCTGATCCATCATAGGTGCAGGTTCTACATCACCTTGTTCTACCTCAATTTCATCATCACTAACATCTTCAAGATGTCTTCCTCTTCTCTGGGCTATTTCAACAGCTTCTAACCTAGCAGCAAGTTTTCTCAACATGTCTACCAATCCTGGATCCGCATCTCACCTCCCACGAACCATCTTGAAAACCCTCTGCAATTGCAAGTCAGATCGCAATCTGCTACCCCACAACAATTCAACTAGGGCTTCACAAGAAGGAACCCTCAAATCTAGATTCGCAAACCTAGATCCAGATCTCACATTGCTCTGATACCACCTGATGCAAGAGAGGGCACGAGGGGCCAAAAATGGCACACCCTAACCTGATCCACCTTGCTCAACAACATGTGGAAGCAACAACATACACAGTGAGAGAGAGAATTCAGAAACTTTCATATATTATCTTCAAATTGATTCATACATGCCAGGCTGTAAGGCCTTCCCGGTTATGACTAGATATTACAATCAAGTACATAAGTCCTCAAACATGGGAGGGTCTGCAGATAATCTCTAAACTTCTATCTTCTATCTTCTACCAAAATTGACTCCCAAAAACTCCTTCTAAACTCTAACCAAACAACTACATTTATACAAGAGGCTACCGAACTGAGTCAGCCTTCAGATCCACAATTAATGAAAAGAACGGTCAGATTTGGGACCACACGCTTCCCGATGATGGATACCAACATTAAATCCGTGACCCAAATTAATTGCACAAGTCGGCCTCAACAGGAACTCAAAATAAACAACTCAGTAAGCAAGGAAATCGAGCACTAGACAAGCATCACCAAGTGCCAGGGAAATTCACCGAGCGCCAGAGAGATAACCAACCAACACCGGCGAACAAAGGAAATTGAGCAACATCGAACCAACTCGGTCAAAGTAGGAACCGGGCAACACAAACAAACTCAAATATGTTTTTGGTGACACAGAATTGCCAAGGACCTGAGATGCTCCTGCATCATTCTTGTGTGTATGATTTTTACTATTTCTATTACTTTCTTCCATATAGAATGAAGTTAATGAGTTAAATAAACAAGTTAATAATTCTTATCAAGGTTTAAGGTTGTTTTAAGTTGATGTTGGTTCATCCTCCCCTCTCAGCATCTAGGTGTGTTCAACAACTGTTTCATGTTTAAACCAATTTCACCTTGTCATGTGGGTGCGTGCGATCTAGTATCTCATATGAGTACATGTTCTTGTATCTCCATAGTTAAGAGGTTTTGTATTTAATAATGTGATGAATTCCACATGCTTTGGAATTTGTTCCATAGTAATTATAGCAAGCTAAAATTTATGCTCTTATATTTTATTCTAGTTTAAAGATAATATTTAGAAATCACTTCCTTTTATTTGTTTGATTGGTTTTACTCATATTAATTAGTGAACATCATATTCCATTTAAAACTATCCCTGTGTTTTTAACCTTTGTGTAAGCCTTGTTCATGCTATCCATGTAATTTTTATCTTGAGCCATCTAACATTTAATTTGGTGTCTCCCCCTTCATGGGATTAAGATACCTAATTCACCTTTTTTCCATCACATATCATTCCTTGATGATTAATTTGATGTGGAACTACTTCTTACAAGCCTATTTTGGATGCCTTTTGCTTCCTTCAAAGTTTGACGATTCTATCATTATTTGGAATTTGCTTCTCATGGTACATTAACACTACCTAACTTGTGTCTTAAGTGGAAAGTTTTCTTTTGGTGAATTTTACCAGCAAAATTCAATGTTATATCATTAATTATAGGAGCTCATTGGTGACTCCTCAACACCCCCAATAACCCTTCAAGACCAAAATAACTTCCACAAGAGATAATGACAATAATAGCTTGCTTAAACATTGCAAGATTAATTGATGGATGAATATGATATTTACAATGAGAGGGCCTTCCTTATAAAGGCAAGGTGAGAGGTAGGATTAAGACAAGACAATGAGAGGGCCTTCCTTATAAAGGCAAGGTGAGAGGTAGGATTAGACAAGATGTTGGCATCTGTCTTGTCTTAATCCTATACAATGAGATAACTACCTCAATCAACTATTAAATGGCTAGTTAGGTAGCTAGAACTAAATAAAGGTCATACAAATTAGATATTATGTGTCTTATCTTCACAACTAATGCCTTCTAGAAATGACACATAGGACTTAAGAAAACTTAATTCATGTGAATAATTCCTCTACTAGGAACTATAAAAAATAATAAGTATAAGATATTTTCTAGGTCCAAAAACTTATTCGCACCAACATTAATAATCTCACCTACCCATTTCATATTTTTTCTTTCCCTAAATGCTTTCAAAAAATCTATAAATATATCTATTTTTCTCATTAGTAAACTTTTGTATGTGACCAATATTGCATTCTTCCTCAATTTCACTTGAACATTTTGGAGTATTGCTAGAAATTGGGGTAGTTGGAGCTTTATAGAGTGTTTTAAAGCTTTGGTTGTGGCTTTCATTTCTCTTTTCTCTTAGATGTTGTACATTTTTTTAATTCATGTCCCTAGGAATTAGGACCTCGTACCCTATCATCTATTTCTCCATTCACATTTTCCTTAATTCAAATTTTCCAATCTTTTACCCCCAAATATTCTCTAATGTTTGTTTGGTTATTCCATAGCTTTTTTTTTCTTGTTTCACATCCTACTGAAGTGGGCTTTTATGCCTAATTTTTTCCCCTTTTCCACTTTTTTCATCTATTACAACCATTTGTGATCATCATGTACATCTATATATAGTCTTTTTCAAGTGTTTTTTGTGCCTTTTTAGTTGAAATAAATGACAGTGAGACAATTTGAAGAAGGCTCACCTTTAACACTTTATTTTTGTAGGTTTTTGTTTAATAAGTGTTTCTATTTGGATTCATGTGTGATGGTAGTAATAAGAAGTGTATATCATGTCATGCAAAAACCTCCCACATTTTTTTAGGAATTTCTAATACAAAAGACAAAATCACCCCTTACATGGACTATCTTGTAGCCTAATCCACACCTCAAGTGTTTCTAGAAACTTTCCAATTTTGTCTCTAAGTTATCCTTCTTTTCTCAATTTTACTTTTATTTTTTGTTTATAGCTTGTATAAAATGTTCAAATTCTATGTTTTTTGTTCAATATATTAGCGTCTTTTACCTTAATTTAGTCACCTAATTGCATTATTTATCTTTATGTGATAGTAACTTTTGGTCAAGTGGTTGTTAGCTCTATATTCAAGGAGACTTGTAGTTTGTTTACTAAGATTAAGGTTCATTCTAAGTGTTAAGCGATTACAATTTTTTTGCACATGGAAATATTTGATCATTTCAATATAGCTACATCATAGAGTCATTGTTCCCCATTGCTAAACTTATCTTTCTCTTTCTAATTTTCCTTTGGTAAAGTAAAAGTTTCCCTTGGGTAAGATAAGTCACCAATATTTTGTTTTGACAAAAGAAAAATAAGTTTTGGGAAGTGTTTCTGGGTACCCACTTTGACCAACTGGTTGGTTCTTGAAACCATGCAAAATGCTAGCTAAGTATTCTCAAAGGCTTCAGGTCCTTCTTTTTGGAAAAACAAAGAACTCCTAGAAAATTCTTAGCATCCAAAGAATTCTCAAGAGCCCTTTTGGTGTTAAAAAAATGTTTGAAACCATATTGGTTCTTAATGGGGTACATTTCAATAATGAAGCATCATCATCATCATTCTACAAATGTATTTCAACAAAATAGATTAGTTTTAGAACCTCTTTGATAGCCTAAACTGTTTCAAGAATAAAACAAGTTCTTAAAGACATCAAATTGCTAAAATGGTTAAAATATTGTAGATTGCATTGTTTCAATGAATGATGTAGTTCCGACACCTTAGTTTCAATTGATTCATCAATCCCTAGAACTGACTCAAAGAGTGATAACTTATTCTCAAATAATGTAGAGAATTGACTTTGGAAGATAGGTTGGTTCATGTAGTCTTGTTAGATCCTAAAGTGGTTCCACCTTATAATTTATTTAAGTAATTAAAGTTGTTGAAAGTTTTTAACAAAAGAGTAGTACCGAGGAACACTCAGTGAACTAAAATAATAAGTGGTTTTCACAAGCTTCATATACTTTTTTGAGTATATTTTAAATAAGAAAAAAATTCAAGTAAAAAAACAAAGATCTATCATTCACAACTTTTGGCTTCCACTATTCAAGAGCTCTACAACTCAAGCATTCCATTCTAGTCATTTTGAGGATTGAGAACTACACCCATTTCAATTCTTATGACAAATATTTTCTGTTGAGGCACATCTTCTCATCCCTTCTTTCTAATTGAGTGCTGATACATCCATAATCTTTACACATTAGATATAATCCACACACTGCTTATAGATTGATCAATCTTCATATAACATCACATCCCTCCATATATTAAGTAGTCATAGGACATATCCAAGCCTCAACTTAAACTTATTATCACAAGTCATTTATATTAATCAACCTCACAATTGAGCCCCATTCAATTGATTAAATATTTATAAAATAATTCCTAGTTATTTAGGGCTAGTCTTTTGACTCGATATATCTTTTGAAACTAAATTATTTTTATTGTTTAAAAAAACCCAATCACCAAACTGGTGAAATAAACATATAAATATTAGGAGTATGAGTAAAATTTAGTACTTTAAATTGACTTACTAGAAGTAAGAGATTCTATCCTAAGGCATGTGATTATGGATGATTCATGGGGAAAAATACAATATAGTAAAAGAATTCCAATTACTCAAAGGATTCCTAGGAGTGGGCTAGCTCATGTCACTAACTTTTCCACCTATGCATAATAAATTTATTTAGTACTAGCTTGTGCAAGATCCTATAATTAATAAAACCATTGAAGGAGTGATTTTCAAATTCTAGTCTCTCAACATCACATTCTAGCTTCCACAAATAAACTAATGTAGAATTTGATAAATCTACGATAGAGGCTCACTATGAAGAATAGAAAGATAATTCTAGAATGAAAAAAAGAAAAGAAAGGGGTCATCATAGTTACCTAATAATTTATCTAAGTTTAGTTTCTATAAATATCTTCTCTCTTTAACACTATTATGAGACGTAGTGAGACTTTATAATTTTCACCACTAAATATGTTTATTCATCATTATTATCTATCAAGGGGACCAATTCATTGATTAGTGAACAAATTATATGATAATATTCAAGACCAATTGGTAAGTCTTGGGCAAGTCTATTATTTCTTTATGACCTTACTAAGTATGGCTCAGTTTTAGAATTTGATGAGTATTTGATGAAACTACTCAAATCTATGATTATTACCCTATATTAGTCTTAGAGGAAAGAAATCAAATTTTAGGAGGGTATATGATGCTTACGAGATAGTTGAATAATGAACTTTTGTTAAGATATTTGTAGGAGTTGATCCTTTAATTACAAAGTATTTTAGAATTAAGATCTTTGCATTATTTCTTCTAGATAAGGGAGAAAGTACAAAAGTCAAATGGTTTCTATAATATTCCAAATAATCATTTACAAAATGAATAATTACATAAGATATACATTCTACATAAGAGAAAAAAACTTAAAACATAAAGAGAAACCTTATTCAAGGTGATAAAGTTGACATTGAATAAA